>CM046381.1:14466690-14513539 GCA_025413485.1 Ficus microcarpa | reverse complement strand
GTGTGTGTGTATATTCGCTGTTCGAATGCATAGAGATCATGGATATCGTTTCTTTCGCAAAAAACAACCTTTAAACAGGTAATTGTTGGATCACTATCAGGATCACTTGGGTTTTTAAATTTTTTTTTAAATTTTTAAAAAGTTTTTCCTTCCTTAATGGTAGTGCTATAATTTGTTCAATCCAACCTTTGATTTGTGTTTATCACCTTTACCATGTGGACCAACTTAAATTTTGATTTGAGCGGAAAAACAACAGTTTTATTTTTATTTTTATTTTATTTTATTTTAATATTGATCAAATTTAGAAGCTTTCTTTTAATTTTTTGATTTCCGAATTAATTGAAAATCAATAACCAAAAAAAGTTGACATGCTATATTATTATTTTTTCAGCATGCAAAATTCATGAATGTACTTCATTTTCAAAAATATATAATTTCTTTTTTTTTTTTAAGGAAATACTTTAATTTACAAAAATACAGCCATACTCCGTGTAATTTGTTTAACTAAGCATAAATATTAATCTACTTATATTTAGAAAACAGTATCACAAACTACAATAGGTAAATAAAAACCATAGCTCAATTATATACTTTTATAAAAAAAATAAAAAAATAAAAAGAAACATAGGACAACATTCATACAAACATTGAATTCTCTTCTCAACGGTGAAAGGAAATCCACAATAAACAACAACAAACATACATTTTACAAAGACCCCTAAATTTAGTCATATGTACAACAGAGTTCTAATATATTAGGAATTTCATTAATTTATACGTTCAGTGGGTTTTTAAGATTTTTTTGTTCTATAATTATTTTGTAAAATTACTACGTTGGATTTAAGTCAGGACGGATTGAAAAAAAAATTTATTTAATAAAAGTTATTAATTAATTGAAATTTTCTTTTGTAACTTTAGACTTTGGTTATTTTGTTTGGATACTTTTCTCATCTTCCTTTCTTGATTAAATAATAAATTCACCGAATAGGTTTATTTGATCAAGTTCCATGATCAATGAGTCATCTATTAGTATTAGTCAAGTTAATTTGTCCATATATATTTGACTACAATCTACATGTGGCACTTGAATTTTAAAAAATAGTGAGAAGAAAATGTGTCTCCTGGATTCCAATGAGAATCATTTCTTATTTCCCTTAGGATTATATGAGCAATGCATATTCAAAATTTTTTCAATCACCTTAGGATTATGACTATGAAAGACCTCTTAGGAGAGAGGAAGATATAATGCTCTGAAAATACATAACGACATATATATTAAAAAGAAAGATATTTGGAGAAATATAGATTGCTAAAAATTTAATTATCCTATAGGAGCCCCTAATTGTCAAATTCATAATTAGAAAACGAATTGGTGATTGGATGAGCCATCTTGTGACATGCATAAACGTAGACCTTTTCACTAATCTATTCTAGCCATCATGTACAAAATTTCCGAAGTTATCTTGATGATTATAACTTCTCAAACATTTATATATTTATATATATTTACAGAAGAAAAAATAAAGTTAGAAGAAATATCGAATTAAAATCTTTTTACTGATACAAAATATGTATATTCTGTATTTAACATGAATTCTTGAACGGACCACTGTTAAATTAAAAAGGATTGTGTCCAAGTTATAGTCTCATGTACATCCCACCAAGTAGATCTTGTGACAGATCATTTGTGCTGTAATAGGAATGAATCCCATTATTTGTGTAACTTATTCATTGGATTGGACATTTTCTTCTTCGTCTGAACTTGCCCATTTCCAATGCAAGTTGGCTTACATTTTCCAAATGTTAGTTTTCAAGTAGTCCATGAGCCACCGAAAAGAAAGAAAGAAATCTTTCTCATCGCTCACTAGTGAATGTTATTTTTTTGTCTTGTATGTGGAATTCTACAACTAATGTCATTTTTTGTTGTTAAAGTACACATGAAATGGCCAAAATTGAAGTAGTCAGAGATGCTTCAATTTTTTCTAAATGTCAAAAAACAGGTGGTCCATATTAGAATATATTAGTTAAGTCAATATTAGAATATATTAGTTTCGTTGGACGTACTTGACAAGTATAATAATAAATAATAATAATAATAATAAAAGAAATTAAAATTTTGCATCATCCTCGTTATTTATGAATCTTCTCGATACATATAAGAGATTTCTGTAGTGTAATTAAATGAAAAACCACGAATTATCATATGAAGCATAAACGAATAATGTCAATTTAGAGGTGTATTTTTCATCTAAATTCTTTTAATTATTACATTTATATAGTTGTTTTAAAAAATGCCAAATTTCACTCAATTTTGGTTTTCAAATTATCATATTTAAAATTTAAAATCTCAAATAAATCAAAATAGAGAAAGAGAGAGGTCTTCTCACGGCATTACAATAAAGTCCTCTCCTTATAGGTTGTAATCAAGGTGATCAATTAGATGAGGATATATTTTTAGGTCCTCTGTTTTCTTGACCAACTTTCTGTTAGTTTAGAGGCATATTTTTCCTTTGAATTCTTTTAATTATAACAATTATATAATTGTTTAAATTTTATTTTTCTAAATAATCATATTTAAAATTTATATTTCAAATAAATCAAAATAGAGAGAGTCAAAATTTCGGAGCTTGTCATCATTTTTATTTCACCTTACCTTCTCTGGCTAGTATAGAGGTCTTCTCTCCTTATAGGTATTGATCTAGGTGGTCGGAATTCCACACATATTTTGTTCTAGAATTGACAAATTGCTTCACTTTTTTCCAAATGTTGAAAGAATCAAATAATCTTTGTCATTGCTTACTAGTCAATGTCATTTGTATTTGGAATTCCACACGTATTTTGTTCTACAATACACAAATTGCTTCACTTTTTTCCAAATGTTGAAAGAATCAAATAATCTTTGTCATTGCTTACTAGTCAATGTCATTTGTATTTGGAATTCCACACGTATTTTGTTCTACAATACACAAATTGCTTCACTTTTTTCCAAATGTTGAAAGTTAAGTGATCCATGATTTTTAGCATTTAGAGAAATCAATATTAGAATGTATTATCTCATTGGACCACTTGATAATAATAATAATAATAATAATAATAATAATAATAATAATAATAAGAAAAATAAAATAAATTTCAATGTTCTCGTTATTAATGAATCTACTCGTTACAAAGGGATTTTTGTAGTGTAATTAAATGAGAAACCATGAATGTCATATATGTTATGAACCTGGATAATTATTATGTTACATAAGCAAAATTAGGGTTTGAAAAAGGCCCCTTTCTTTTTCTTTAGTTTATTTATAGTTTTGTTTTTCAACTAATATAATATTTAAAACTAAATAATAATAAATAAAATACAAAGGATCCCTCTTTGATTTTGTTCAAAGAAACCTTTTCTTTACACAGCTTAGCCTGATCAGTACCTAGCTGGGCCGGGCCTCTTTTGTTCCAAGGAATCAAATTAAAATGATCTATTTAATTTGAATTTGAAAACACAAATTCTTATTATTGATATTAAAACAATCATAATAAGGAATATTCGGTTCCTTTGCTATTTTGATATATAATCAAAATGTCAGTTCCTATCTTAATTTCTTAACTTTATCTTAGAAGTTAGGTTATTAATTTTATTTATTTTAATTTAAATAAGATTCTTAGTATGTGTTAGTTGTAACTTGTTCCTATTTTATAGGATATGCATTATGTTCGTGTTTTAGTTAGTGTAGTGTGTGTTAGTGGTGAAGTGAGATCAAGTGTAATCTTTTTGTATTTAAATTTCATGAATTAATGAGAAAGGAGTGCTGAATATTTTTTCTCAAACGTTGAGTTTGTGTGAGAGGTTTTGATTCCCTCAAACGAACCGTAACTATCTTCAGAGGCCATGATTTCTCGAATTATCAGAATTTTCTCTTTCATTTCTTTGTCTCTTTTGGGTCTGTGTCAATGTGAAACACAAACAAACTATTTGTTATGTTAGTTTAAACGAATATATATTTTTTCCTTTAATCTATTGGACTATCAATTGAGAAATTGGTGCAGGAGTCTCACTTCAATTCAAGTAAAACAGAGCAGCAGTTGCGGATATAATGTACAGAACTAGCAAAATACACCACAAATTAGAACTATCAACGCTTTAATGATCTACTATGAAAGTATATATATTTGTCACTATATATATAGAGTTTTTAATAGTTACTCTTTTTTTTTTTTTTTTTTTTTCATAATCATAAGTAGTTAAAATGAATATGGTCCATGTGATTGAATTGAAAAGTCATCATTCAATCAATCGAAACATTGATAATGCACTAATGTATTTATATTATTATGAGCTAAGATGTATTTTAATTATCATACACAAGTAATATCTCAGTCATTAAAATATATCAAAAGGTCCTAAAATGAACTCTACCTTTATGGTATATAAAAGGCGTTCTATTACAGTCTTTCTCGATTTTAAAAGCATGAATTACCTTCTTCAATTTCCAGGTTAATAGATGTTTCCTTTTTTTGTTTTTCATTTATGAAGAGAATATAGAAAATTGATATCAAAGTAAGATTAAGGATTCCAATAAGGTTGACACTTAAAACCTTAATCCATCACACACCAGGCCTGTAAAAATAGAAGCATAGATAGGTTGATTGGTGTTGAAAAATATGCATACACTTGTCACAATAGATATATATATATATATATATTTAGAGTTTTTAATAGTTACTCTTTAAAAAAAAAAAAAAAAACAATCATAGGTAGTTAAATACAAAATTGTAGGATGAAGGTTTTTTTTTTTTTTTTTGTTTTTTTGGTTTTTTACGTTTCTTGATTTTTGGTTAACTTATATGTGTGTACCGAGCGTGCAGAAGAAGAGCCTGACAAGTCCGGAGGTCCTCTCACGGCAAGACTTCTAATGGACGCTCTCTTCTATTAACTTTCAAAAGTCACTAGTATTGATGAATATGGTCCATGTGATTGAATTGAAAAGTCATCAGTCAATCAATCAGAACATTGATAATGCAATAATATATCAAGTATATTATGAAAAAATAAGTTCTGAGATTGAATATTTAATTATTTGAACGATATATATTGTATTCAATTTTCATTTGAAGTTTATTGGAGGATTATCACTCTATTCTAATTGAGCATTGTGACATCAACTATTTCTGGTTCGAAACATGACATATCAACGCCCTAATTGATCTACTATGAAAGTACTCATGAAATATTGTCCACATGATCAATTGATTTAACTGAAACTATTACAATAGTAAAAAAATAAAAATAAAAATAAAACATGTTTTGCAAAAACAACTGAGAAAATTGATTAGGAGCATAGAAAATGTCAACGGTTATAGATTTTGCATCAAAATATTTAGTGACTTGTCCATCAATGTGCCGTGCAAGTTCAAAGGTTTTCTTATGTGTGATGGCCCGTACTTAAATGGCCATAAATGACCGACATTACTTAAATTTAAAACTTGATACGTTTCATAACCGGTTGTTAAGCCCCTAAAATTTTGGGGTATTTTTTTTTAAACTTACTTAACTAAAATTTAATAAAACACAATTGCGGAATATAAAATGTTTAAGAAAATACTTCTAGTAGTTCATCAATAATAATAATAAAGTTGCAAATCCAAAATACTTAGTTTAGTTCATATGCTTAGTACAGTTCAAACCATAATTTAAAAACTAAACTTCAAAATAACTTTCAAATGACTATTAGAGTTTTGCGAAATCTTTTGTGGGTGGTATCCATTCCGCAACTGCACTTTCATGTATTACTCCATTTGCATAGCTAGTCCAAGGACATTTTCATATCATAGGGTGTTTGCCCAGATTACATATAATGGGAACATAAAAATGTGTGAGATTAAACTCAGAAAGTATAGACATAAATCACACAAGCATGAATGAAGATGTATGATAATTTATTTTTATCATTTTATTTTTAACTTGTTATTCTTGATATACTTATTCTTAACATACTTATGGGCTCATATGTACGTATCAGGTGGGTGTGACCTTATTTAAGGAAGACGGGGAGTGACCCAACCGCCAACACCCAAAGTCATACTTAAAATCGTTCATAAAGACCTCTCTTTGATAAAGGCTGGTATGACACATCTTAATTTTTCATTTGTTACTCAATCATGAGTCCTTAATTCATAGAATGAACACGAAATATGACATGCCTCATAAATCGTATAACTAAACATAAATCATGGCAATATAACATTGCAGTCACGTAAGTACAGAATACACATCAAACATAACAACGTACAATCCACACTGTAGGTGGGGCCTGTACTTACAGAAAATCTTTAGTTACTAATTAATTCCTTTTAAGATTAATTATTAATTATATCTTTTTTTATTTACATATTTTAAGCCTTAAGGAAAATAAATTTTTTCTTAAATTGATTGCTTATTTATTACATTCCTTACTTGATGATTGTTAGGATATTAAACCTTAATTTGCTCATATTTAAATCGTTATTTACTAAATTAATTATTAATTAACTTGATTAATAATTAATCAAGTAACATTATTAATTAATAATTAATTAAATAACATTTGTAATTAAAAAAATTATCAATCCATAATTAATTAATTATTGATCAGTGAAATAATTAATAATTAATAATTAATTAATATAAGTTAATGTTAATTTGTGGATAAGTAACTAATTATTAATTAGTTGAGAGATAATATTAAATTAATTTATCTTAAATTTCCTTAAAATAATTAATTATTATTATAATGATTAAGTGATTAAATCATTACTTATTTTATCCATTAATATCTATTCTATTTTGTCTTTTATTTTAAAAATAAAATAAAATAAAAACCTAAAAACTAAAAACTAAAAACTTACCACAAACCTAGCAACGTCTGTGGCATTGTGAACAGCCATGCTTTTCGGCGTGATCTCAGTGAGGAGTAAAATGGCAACCTAGCATCATTAAGAACAAGAAAAGGACAAAATTTCAAATTTTAGGTGAAGTGAAGTAGTACATTTGTGTATATATGTATATATCATTACATTCTTGAGAAGAAAGCAACAGAAGCAAAAGAAAGCTGGCATAGCACATTATCTTTGAACTGATCAAGTGAGGATACTGAAACATACGGTCATTACTTCAGTTGCTGCACTAACACCAGCCACACCAAATATTGCTGTTGCAGCTTCTGTAGCTAAAGCAGTAGCTCCAAAGTATATAATGCAAAAGAGATCACTTAAAACTTATAATGAAGGGACGTCGAAATGAAAACAGAAAATAGGAAGTACATTGTGCCAATTAGTATGTTGTCAACAAGCGATTGACATCACTACGAGGCATTTTGAAGACACCATCTTCAGACTCTTTTTCAGCTAACTCTCGCACCTCACACAGTAATATCACAACACAAACTAACAATTACCAACTGGTGAGTGACTAATTAATTACTCACAAGTCAACTCTGTGATGAACATATTATCACACAGTGATCAATGCAGTTTTTTGTGTTAAAATCTAACCGATCAAAACCATTACATAACAGGTATTTAGCATTTCTCTACTCAAAAGTCTTGTATGTATGCTTTTGGTTGTCAAGATAACATTTTGTTCACAAATAGAGCAATAACTTTTGTTTAAAAGGGTTTGTACAACTCTTCATAATACATTATCTTCTAGGATGGAACCTAAGCCCCAACAAGTGGTTCTAGGGTCAGATTCCAAATGTCGCCAATGCCAGGAGAAATCAGATGAAGGTTGATGGCCCCTTGGAGTTAGAACGTGATGGACAGTGAAATTCTTAGTGAAAACAAACTCTCGAGTTGGAAACAAACTCCAGGGTATTGGAGCTCCGACTAAGTGGGGATTTTGATGTTGCTGTGAATGGATAATGGGTTTGAAATGGCTTGGACAACTCCATTTAATACATTGACTTTCAGGATGTAACCCAAAGATTAATAATAACACTAACTAATAGCCCGTTTGGAAGACTGTTTTTGGGCACTATATAAAAGCTTTCCAAAGAGTGTTTTCTCTTGCAATAATTTAAATTTACTGCGCAAATTTACTTTTCAAGCCTAAAGATTTCACATAAGGGTCCACAAAATGACAACTAATGAGAACAAACGCATGAACACTGGCGAAATTCACTACTTCTATCATATTAAGAATTAGCAAATGGACTAGAAATTCAATACCTTCCAAGGCCAAAGCGTGGTGATAGAAGTCTCAGCCATGGAGAAAAACGCAGAGAGACCCAAAAGCACAGCCAAAACTATCCCTTGCTCTTCAAACACCTGAAAAACCTGCAGAGTCTTTGGCCACGCATTTCTCAGCAACCAAATGCTCTGCCCAATAACTCCATACCCAGCATTCATCACTCCCTCAACCGCAAACGCCCTTTTACACCCATACACCAAAACCCCACAAACCATCGCCACCGGAACCACCCCACGCTTCACAATTCCCCGAAAAAACTCGAAACTCGAACCCATCTCCGAACCCGAAACCGAACTCCCATTTTCGCCGCTCAAGGTTTCTCCCCTTTTGCCCATTGGTCTCAAGCAAGCTCTTTTAATACACAACTCGTTTCCTTTACTCGAAAAGCTCCGGAATTCACCGGAATTCGAGGCCAATCGAAATGTGAACCGGTTGTTTTGCGGGAAATTTCTGGTGGGCAGTCGGATTCGGCTGCTGCAGTGGAGGAAGCTCAGGGATTTGGAGCCGTTGATGAACTTGGGCCGGCTCCGAATCGAAGAATCAAGCGCCATTTCCATGGATTTTTAAGCTGAATCTGAATTCCTAATCTCGGTTTCACACCCCAAAGACAAAAAGATAAAATTTTACGTGTTTTGAAATCAAATTTTTATGTACAGGGGATTTGGTTTGGTTTTGTGAATCAAAAAATTGGGGGCTAGGTTTTACAGGAAAAAAACTAAAAAAAAAAAAAAAAAAATTTCTAGAGAGAGAAGAGGAGAAGAAAAGTTGCAAGTTGGGGTTTTTGGAGATATTCTGTATCATCAACATGTGTGCATGTTGGAGAAAGCTCTGCAGAGGAAAGAGAAGTCTCAAAGATGCCTTCTCATTTGTTTGGTGGGCTTTGGCAGAGGCAAGTGGCTAGTATTTGAAATGACGATGTTGCCCCCATTAAGCCGACGATCTCTTACCGACATTTTAAAGGACCACTGGCTCTTTGATTGTATCATCCTGACTTATCACGTGCCACTCTTATGTTATCGATTTACGGTGATTACATTGTTACTATGTGGAATTTTTTTTTCTTTTTTACTTTTATTTTTGCTTTTGTTTTGTTTTTTATTTGTTTAATCTTCTTGTGCATATAATTAATATATATGTATATATACAAAGATATTTGGATTGATTGTTTACTTAGTCAATCATTAGTAAAATGCTCATTTGATCTTTAATCTCTTATGAAATTGCAATTTGATTCCTGATTTTTTATTTTTAGCAAAAAGGTCCCTAAATTTTTTGATTATCGCAACCTTATTCGGATTGCAAAAGAAGGCGGGCTAGGGGAATGCAGAGAGGCGATGGGAAGTTACCCTACTTCAAGTTCAGTTTTTTTTCCCGATTCGTGTCATTTTAGTGTCGTTGTCATATCTAAAGTAAGTGTCATTTCTTGGACATTATTTATGTGTGATGCTATATTCAAATGTCGTTTTAAAGCTGTTTTACCGTTTTATCTTTAACCTGTCGTTTTCAAGATTATCATCCGTTTGTGCCTGGCATTGTTCTCATCTTGTTATCGTTTTTGTCCTTCACGAAGCTAGTCAAAGAAGAAGGGAAAAAAAAATTTTTAAGTTTCCTTGCATCCGCATAAAGATGTCGGTCTATGATCAAATTATAACATAATTAGTATCCACGCAAGGTTCATAACCAATTATTAATATTGTACACATCACATTCCATGTGAGACTACCTTTTTACCTCAGCAAGCATAAATCCAAAGTTTATATCTTTTACGAATATTAATTCCCATTTAGATTATGGATTTAAAAAGTAGAATAAAATATTTTTATAAGAAAACTAAAAAAAAATAATGCTATAAAATATCTCAAAATAGAATACTAAACAAATTATTAATGTGAAAATATGATTTATCGAAAGAGAGTAAATATTATAATTGTGATTATCTAGCTGTAAAGTAAGTAAAAATCTGTTTATGTCATCTATAAAAAAGCAAACAACTCTTTTGAATGCATGTCGATATCACATGATGGTCATGTCAACATCATGTAATGAGTTCTAAATCGTCATGTGGCTTTTTTTTTTTTTTTTGGCTTGTCTCTTCAGCTTGTGCATAACATGTGCTTGTCAACTAATCTATTGGCCTTATTTAAAATAACAAAAGGCACTAAAATAGTGCCTACCGTTCTTGCCTCCTATGTTGTCATGTGACAGGTCCTGAGCTTTTATGTGGCATTTTTAAATTAAAAAATAATTTTTAAATATTAAAAAAATTTTATTTTTTGTTTGCTTTACTTTGCCTTTTTTGTCTAGTTCGTGTATATTTTAAATCCATCATGTGACAATTTCAAATAAAAATTAATTTTTTATTTTTTGTTTTATTTTATTTTATTTGTCTATTCTGTTTGCACGTGCATTTCACCTAGTAAATAAAATAAAAATGGAGAAAGCAACAACTTGTAACTAAGACAGAGCACACAAGTCAAGGAAAGTAAAATCGGAATCGGTGGACTGGCAATTCGTCTAAATATTTTGAGAGAAAAAAGAGAGAGAGAGAAAAACAAAAATAATTAGTCAGATAGGTGACAACAAAATGAAAAATTTTAGTGATACTAGGTGAGAGTTTTTAATTTTTAGTAGGAAAAAAAATTAGCTAAGATTAATTTTAGTAAGAATTATGATCTATAAAATTTTTAAGTTAGAAATAAAAGAAAACAAAATTCACTGAAGGCTAACCCCACTGGTCCCTTGATAAATCTGTCACCAGAAATTATGACATGTTACAAAATTGGACAAGTAATAATAATAATAATAATGATAATGATAATACAAAATAAAGGGCCAATAGGACCACCTTCTCCGACCTCCATTTGTAAGGTTGGTTTTTAAACAATAATAAAAATTACAGCATCCAGTTATTTATGAATCTTCTCGTTTCATAATCGCGATTAATCATGTGAAGCACAAATGAATAATATTAGTTTAGCGGTGTATTTTTGCTGAAATTCTTTTAATTATTACATTTTTATACTTGTTTTAAAAAAAAAACAAAAAATTTCACTCTAAATTTTGATTTTTAAGTAATCATATTCAAAATTTAGTATCTCAAATAATATTAAAACTAAATAATTAAATAAAACAAAAAGTTCTAAAAATAATTGAAACAAATAATGTAAATTTTTATTTAAAAATTTTCGTTAGTTTTTTCAGTTAAATCATATTTAATAATAATTGATTGTTTAGTGGTCCCTTTCTGAATTCCATTATTGTAAACTTGTATGTACACAACAATAATGAGATAATGAATAATAAGAAAATTCGCTCATTTTCTTTTTTTCTCTTTTTTTATTATATATTTAATTTATCTTTTGTGATATTAATTGTATCTGTATTACACCAAAACTAATATTCCTGATAATTATTTTTGATCTTAACAGGTGAAAAAACAAATTACAATCTTGCGACAATGAGTAATGCATATTCAAAAGTTTTCAATCGACTTAGGATTGCTACGAAATACTTCTTAAGAGAGATGAAGATGCAATACTCTGAAAATCAGAAAATACATAAATACACCCCAAAAAAAAAAAAAAAAAGAAGATAAATGGTGAAATATGCATTGTTAAACATTTCATATAAGACACCCTTAATTTGGTAAATTCATAATTACAAAATAAATTATTATCGTACGTTTTATAGTTAATTGGTGATTGGATGTGCCATATTGTGACATGCAAAAACTTAGACCTTTCCACACTAATATTTACAAAATTTCAAAAAGTTATCTTGATAATTATAACTTCTCAGACATTTACGTACTTATGGACAAATTTATATCGAAACAGAAAGTGAAAAGGAATAACAAATCAAAGTCTTTCTATCAAGACAAAAGATGTATCTTCTGTATTTAGCAAGAATATATTATATTAGGGATCAATATAAAAAAAGATTGTATCTAGATACTCACGCACAAATAGTCTTATGTGGATCCCACTAAATGAATTGTATAGATAATTTGTGAGGTAACGGGAATGAACCCCATTACTTGTTTAACTTATTTATTCGGCTGGACATTTTCTTCTTCGTCTGAACTTGTCCATTTCCAATGCAAGTTGGCTTATATTTTCCGAAGTGTCAATTTTCAAGTGGTCCATGAGCTACAGAAAAGAAAGAAAGAAATATTCTTACTCAACGCTCACAGGTGAATGTTATTGTTATGTCCTGCATTTGGAATTCTACAACTATTGTCTTTTATCTTTATTTTTTTTATTTTTTATTGTAAAAGGATCGGAAGACATGAAATGACCAAAATTAAAGTAGAAATATATGCTTAGCTTTTTTTTCCAAATGTCAAAAATCAGGTGGTCCATGATTTAACCTGGTGGAATAAGTCAATATTAGAATGTGTTAACTCATTGGACCCTCTTGACAAGAATAATAATGAAAAGAATAATAAGAAGAAAAATTAAAAAAATATTTGCAGCATCCTCGTTATATAATTGTTTTGAAAAACGACCAATTAATCTCACCTTAAATTTTGATTTTTAAGTACTCCTATTTAAAATTTAATATATCATGTAAATCAAAACAACTACATTACTATTTAATTTCACAATTTTTTGAAACTCTACTAATTCTGTTTTTTTCCATAAGATCTTGCTGATTAGTCCTTCTTTAACTCGTTGAAAATATTTTACAATGCAGCAGATATCATAAGATCTGCAATTGCAAAGATTTTTTTTTTTGTAATAATATCATTGTTGCATATATACTCAAAAATGAAGTTAAATTTAGAAACGACGGTTAATATTTCATTTTTCTTCTTAAATTGCTGAATGAAACATTTTAGATTATCAGAATTATTCGAAATATTTGATTATAAACTACATACTTTAATGGAACAAGTATTCCAAAACGGTTGAAAACAAACGTTTCTTTCAAGCAGGACAAAAAAAAAAAAAAAAAAAAAAAAAAGCTTACTATTTCATTGAAATACGTTCCCAATTACAAATTTGATTTATTTTGCTAATTTGAGCATTACAGCTATTTTTTTTAAACACTAGAAGTTCCAGGAAATATATATATATATATATATAACATTTCTTATATTAATTTCAGCAGAATATAATACCAGCTAGCTAGTCATCAATTTCCAAAGTTATCATCTTGATGATTGTTACTTGTCAGTCATTATATGGACAAATTTTTTGAAGAAAGTGAAATGGAATACAAGTTAAAAAGTCTTTTCTAGTAAGGCAAAACAGGGATATCGAACTTATTTTTTGGACTGGACATTTTCTTTTTAATCAAACCTTTGCCCACTTCCAAATTCGAATGCAATTTGGCTTATATTTTTCAATTGTCAGTGATCAAGTGGTTCATGATTTTATGAGTATTACCAAAAAGCGAGAAAAAAAATGAAATAAACTTCGTCATTGCTCATTAGTCAATGTCATTTGTATTTGGAATTCCACATATATTTTGTTCTAAAAGTAGATAGTGAAATGACCAAAATTCAAATGGACAAAATGCTTCACTTTTTTTCCAAATGTCAAATTTAGGCGATCCATGATTTTTGACATTTAGAGAAAATCAATATTATAATATATTATCTTATTGGACCGCTTGTCAAGAATAAAAATAATAATGATATAAAAAGAAGAAAAAAAATTACAATATTCTTGTGATTAATGAATCTACTAGTTACAAAAGGATTTTTATAGTATAATTAAATGACAAATCATGAATAATCACGTGAAATACAAACGAATAATGTTATATTAGTTTAGACTTCTATATATACACACATACATATGTAAAAATAGTATTTTGGACTATCCATTGAGAACTAGTCCTAGACGGGACAGCAAGAAATTTCCATCTCTCCGATTGGACAAATTCAATAGAGTCAAACATGTTTAAACAACAAAAATGAACATCATAAGTAGCGAGACTGAAGTTTTGATTGCTTCGAATTGCATTTTAATTCTTCAAGGAAACGTAGTACTGCATATGTTAGACGTGGAAACACTAGCATGACAACAATTTTACCGAACAACAATCAATATCACAAACGAGGGCATGAGAATATGAAAATAAGCCCACATATAACAGCAAAAAAGCTACCTCAGAATGCAGGTTAAGAAGTAAATTAAAAAAAAAAAAAAAAAAAAAAAAAAAAAAAAAAAAAAAAGAAGCTCTTAACTTGAAAATGACGAAAAATGCATCAAACTACCTAAAAATTAAAGACAGCATAAAACGACAACAAAAATTGCAAACAAAAACAGCAATGAACGGAAAACGACATATTAAAGAGATAAATTGGTGTAAGAGTCTCACTTCAATTCAAAAAAAGCAGAGCAGCAGTTACGGATATAATGTACAGTGCTAGCAAAACACACCATAAATTAGAGAAAGCAAACAAATTGATTAGCAGAAAATTAATCAAGTTTAGTAGTAATCAAACATGCCATTATTATTTTGACTTGTAAAGCCCTCTGTAGAAGGTAGCATTACGAAACCAGAGTTGTGAAGCCGCGAGGCGTTAGAATTGCAATTTGGCTCCATCTTGGAACTCCTAAGCCCCAATATTTGCAGTGGATGAGTACAACAAAGTTGGAGTTTTTGTGGTCTTTATTTTCCAAGACAAGAAAGAATTTCATTGGAAGAAGAAAAGATTAATCTACAATGGTTTTTCCAAGTAATGTCTGTGCTAAGAATTTGATTGTCTCAGAGTCACTACCTTGGATTGAAGGAGGTCGTGGACGTGAAGTGGCGAATAGCAAGCGGAACTCTGTATTATCGGGTTTTGGAGGTCGGAATTCTACATAGAGATCCCCCCATTTTGCTGTTGTTCAAGCATGTTGAAGACTATATGCAGGGTAGTTGAAAGCAATTTCAGTGCGAGGCTTGGTTGGGTTCAAGCAGAGTATGGACTTTTTTTTTCTTCTTTTTTCCCCTTCAGTTTGCCTTTTCTTGAGTCTTGGTTCGTTTGCTTAGACTGTGAGACTTGGTTATGTTTAGGAGTCATATTTCACTTCTAGTAATGGAAAACAGACTTTGCTTTGAGTTTGGAAAATTGAAATTATGAGGTATGTTTGGTGATGCACACAAAGGTCACTAGTTTAGCACATACTCAGCAAAAATATAAATATACGAAATATATATATATAAATATTCATAGTTGAGAAAGCCTCTGTTCAACTTTCCTGGCTAAAGGTAAAATGTATTGGCATTTTATAAGGAGTTGAAAAATAATTGATTTGAAGTATAACTGTCATCAAAAACACTAAATAACGTAAAATGAAAATATTGTGTACGACAAGAAACATGGAAAGAATTCTAGTAATATAAACCTTCAGTATGCTATTATAGGATATGAGGAGGCTGTTGAGCTACAGGGCAGTTGAGTTTTGAAGAATCTGTCTGTGATGAAGAGATAGATCTTCAAGAGTTTAGTGCTTGTTTTCTGTTCTTTTAGATCTGATAATTATATAATTACATATATGTATATAATTAGATTTACGTTACATGTTAAACAAAAGCAAAACTGACAATTCTATTTAAAAAGAACGTAAAAAACAAACTTAACGACATCAGGATTTCCTATGACCGAATTCTCATTATTACATTTCATTAGGCACTCTTATTACAGATTTATGGAACAAGAAATTAGCTAAACAACACACGATAGTCGTCTCATTTGAGTCATGCCTTAATCCATGCCAATTTGATCACCAACACTACTCTTCATGCATCTTCCTGCCACAAAAGAAAAGAAAATAATTACGTTATAGAAACTGTTCATTCGTATAAAGAAACAAGTATTTATAACCACAAAAGACATTACAAACTTACTCTTCCAGATTTGTTATGAGACTCTGTTTTCCTCTGCTTGCTAGTTTGACCTTCTCCTCCCTCTTGAGCGAGTGCTGGCTCTACGACGACATCCTCCTCCAAATCTTTTGAAGAACCAACAATCGAAGCTTCTACTGAAAAGCACCATGTATCCAACTGATATTCTGATCACTAGTCCGCTTCCATATCCCATCATCACCACCTTCCATTCAATCATTGCACTCTTGTCATCTCCATCATCATCATCTTGATCGTGTTGTTGTGCTTCATCATTGCTGCATAATTTAGACAGCGGAAATCCACATAATTCCAGGTTTTCACTGTATGAATCATTGTTGAATGTGTTGAATTGATTTCCGTGGGGTATTTGTCCCTCCAACTCGTTGCTTGAAAGATTTAAGATTTCAAGCTGATTCAAACTGGCAGCCAATTGCAGTGGGATGTTTCCAGAAAGCTTGTTTGAGGAGAGGTCTAACCATTCAAGGTTGCTTAAGTTTCCCAATGATGCTAGAATTTGGCCGGTTAGTTTGTTGTGAGAAAAATTGAGCCCTTTAAGAAATTGGAGCTTCCCAAGCGACATTGGAATCCCCCCTTCAAAATTATTCCTTGAGAAATCAATGGTTGTAAAGATGGTAAGGATTTTTTCCAGCTAAAGCTCAAATCCTTTTATCACAAGCACCAAAGAGTCTTGATAATATCCATCTGTCGATCCCATGTATTCTAGGTGATCCATATGTGCATCCATCATGGCCGTAAAATTCTCCAAATATTTAGTTGGTAAATGACCTGTGAATTCATTGTTGGAGAGGTCCATGATTCTCAGCTTTTGGAAGGGAAATCTTACCTTGGGATTGTTTATTGGACCAGAGAATCTATTTGATCTCAAGATGAGAACTTGAAGCTTTGGAAGTGATTCCAACCACTGGGGAAACGATCCATTTATCTTGTTGTCGCCAATGTCTAGTACTTCCAAGTTCTCGCAATTGAGCAATGATTGTGGCAGTGAACCTTCCAATTGATTTCCTTTCAGGTTCAAAGTCGTCAAGGAGTTTCCTTTCGGAAAAGATGGAGGAATCATTTTGTCGAACCTATTGTTCTGCAAATCTAACACCGAGAGACCACTACTTATAAGATTTCCAAAGCACGAGGGAATATTTCCTCTCAAGTTGTTAGTAGACAAGTCAAGCACGTGAAGGGAAGTCTTATTGCAAATAGCACTACTACAAACAGTAGATTACACGACGGAGATTACACGACGGTTTCCAAAACCCGTCGTGTAAAGTGGACTTACACGACGGTCACAATGGACCGTCGTGTAAGTGGGCAGAAAATCATCGGATTACACGACGGTTTATTTTGGACCGTCGTGTAAACGTAAGAAACATGGACATTACACGACGGTCTTCAGATACCGTCGTGTAAGATGAAGATTACACGACGGTCCTGTGGACCGTCGTTTAAGGCCCAAGATACTTGTGTCTTACACGACGGTCCAGAGACCGTCGTGTAAGTTTCATCTTACACGACGGTCTGTGGACCGTCGTGTAAGGCCCAAACTTGGGCCTTAAACGACGGTCCGTGAAGACCGTCGTGTAAGATACACTTACACGACGGTCCTGTGACCGTCGTGTAAGTTAATCTTACACGACGGTCTTTCGACCGTCGTGTAAGGCCCAAACTTGGGCCTTAAACGACGGTCCTATTGACCGTCGTGTAAGCTTAAGCTTACACGACGGTCCTGGTCCCCAGGACCGTCGTGTAAGGCCCAAGTAAGCTTAAGCTTACACGACGGTCACAGGACCGTCGTTTAAGGCCCAAGCTTCTTGGGCCTTACACGACGGTCCTGGGGACCGTTGTGTAAGATATACTTACACGACGGTCCCCAGGACCGTCGTGTAAGGAGGTTACACGACGGTCCCTGGACCGTCGTGTAAGGTAAGATTACACGACGGTCCAGAGGACCGTCGTGTAATCTCCGTTTGGGGAAATTACACGACGGTCATCTATTTGACCGTCGTGTAATCTTCTATATTACACGACGGTTTGTTTTGACCGTCGTGTAATCTTCCTGTTTTAAAAACCCTGGCTCTTCTTTTCAATGTGGACAGAACTATTCCGCCGCCACGAAAAAAATTACAGAACCCGCTGCGTCGAAAAATTACTGAACTGCAGGTGTTCGAAACCAGATCTCCTCAACTATCTCGGTCCAGAACTACCACATCTAGCTTGTAATTATTTGTAAGTATTACTTCCGCTTTTGACTTATTAATTAATTAAATTTATTTTTATAAATTATTGTCGATATATATCTAAATTAATGGTAAATTCTTATTTTTTCCTTTTATTTTCTACATTTTGAGTGTTGTATGTTATATATATCAGTGGAGACATCTTTATTGTTGAATTAAATTGTATGATCTTCAATTTCGATTTAATTAGGTCGGGTTCTTGGAAATGGATCGAAAATGGATGTGGGCAAATAGATTGACTAGAAAATATCGAGATGGTGTTGAAGAATTTTTGTCTTTTGCCAAAACTAACATGAAGAATGAGAAGATTCGATGTCCTTGTGTGGATTGTGGAAATCATAGATCTCATTCCGTTGATGAAGTTAGAAGACATTTGCTAGCCCGTGGGATTATTTGTTCGTACCAAACATGGTATTTACATGGTGAGGAGTGTTTGAATATTCCAACTACCAAGAAGAAAGGAAAAGAACCTCTTGTTGATGAGGAAGTAGGAGATAATTTGTTTGATATGGTTAATGATTTGGAAGAACAATTTGTGCATCGGCCGGAGTTATTTGATGCAATGATGAATGATGCCGAGTTGCCCTTGTACGACGGGTGTAGTAAATATACGAAATTGTCTGCATTAGTCAAACTATGGAACATGAAGGCTTCGGGAGGCTGGACAAATTCTAGTTTCACAGCACTTTTAGAATTTCTAAGAGAGGTTCTACCGGTTGATAATAAAATACCGACTAGTATGTATGAAGCTAAGAAGACGTTGAGCACTTTAGGAATGGAATATGAAAAAATTCATGCTTGTCCAAATGATTGCGCCCTTTACCGAAATGAGTATGAGGATTTTCATGAATGCCCGGTTTGTAAGGAGTCAAGATGGAAGAAGGGCAAGAAGCCAATGGATAATCGCAAAGGAGTGCCGGCAAAGGTGTTATGGTACATGCCTCCAGCGCCGCGTTTGCGCCGTTTATTCCGTAATGCCAAGCATGCGAAGAATTTGACTTGGCACCATGATAAACGTGTTGAAGATGGCATGCTTAGACATCCAGCCGATGCACCACAATGGAAGACCTTCGATGCCGATCATCCTGATTTTAGTGCGGAACCGCGGAATCTACGTCTTGGTTTGTCAGCTGACGGAATGAACCCACACGGTAATATGAGTAGTAGGCATAGTACATGGCCCGTGATCCTTGTCAATTATAATCTCCCACCGAAGTTGAGCATGAAGCGGAAGTTCTTGATGTTGACTTTATTGATATCGGGTCCTCAACAACCAGGGAATGACATTGATGTGTACTTGGCGCCGCTGATCGATGATCTAAAGATCTTATGGGAAAAGGGCCTCGAAGTTAGAGATGCTTACCGTCAAGAGACATTCACACTCCGTGCAATGTTGATGTGGACAATTAATGACTTTCCCGCTTATGGAAACCTATCTGGGTATTCAGTCAAGTGTTCGATCGGTTGTCCCGTTTGTATGAAAGAAACATCTTCCATCCGCTTGAAGAATGGTAAGAAAACCGTTTTCCTCGGTCATAGGAGATTCTTACCAAAAAATCATCGATACCGCAAACAAAAAAAGGCTTTCGATGGTAATACGGATGAAAGAATCCCTCCCCGGGTTTTGACGGGCGAAGACGTTTTCGATATGGTTAAGGATTTGAAAGTGGTGCTCGGGAAAAGAAAACGGAGTTACAAGGATCCGGTGGTTGATGGACCTTGGAAAAAACGGTCAATCTTCTACGAACTTCCATATTGGAGGTCGCTTTACGTTCGTCATTGCTTGGATGTGATGCATATTGAGAAAAATGTTTGCGAATCAATAGTGGGCACGTTGCTTGACATTCCTAATAAGAGCAAAGATGGTGAAAAGGCACGGCTGGATCTCCAGGATTTGAAGATTAGACTTAACTTGATCCCTACGAAAAGAGGGAATGCCACTTACTTACCTCCGGCGAAATACACATTATCAAGACAAGAAAAAAGAAAGCTTTGTGCGTGGCTCGCTGCTGTAAAAGTGCCGAGCGGGTATTCTTCCAACTTCACAAGGTTGGTGTCGATGAAGGATTTGAGGTTAGTTGGAATGAAAACACATGATTGTCATATATTGATGCAACAGTTATTACCTCTTGCCTTGCGAGGAGTGTTAACGAGGGATGTGAGATTCGCAATTACCAAGTTATGCTCATTTTTCAATTCGATTTGCTCGAAGGTTATTGATCCATTGACACTAGATTTGCTACAATCAGAGTTAGTCAAGACATTGTGTTTGCTTGAGAAGTACTTTCCTCCCTCATTTTTTGACATAATGATCCATCTAACGGTGCACTTAGTCCGGGAAGTGAAGTTATGTGGACCGGTATACTTCAGATGGATGTATCCTTTTGAAAGGTACATGAAGGTTTTGAAGGGTTACGTCAAGAACCGAAACAGGGCGGAAGGATGTATTGTAGAAAGCTACATAGCGGAGGAATCGGTCGAATTTTGCTCCGAGTATTTGTCCACCGCGGAAGCAATTGGGTTGCCAAAGATTACAAACATTGGATCGAAAGGACTATCGGTCGGCATTCCATCGTCGGTAAATCGAGGGGAATGGGAGAAAGCTTGTCTCTATACCTTACTTAATAGGGTTGAAGTGGAGCCATTTATTGAGGTTCACCTGCAGGAATTAAGAGATAAAAATCCAAGATGGGGCAGAAATGAAAAGTTATTACAAGATGAACACAACCGGACGTTTCGTACGTGGATTCGAAGACATGTCTTTGAGAAGGACGGCTTTTCGCAGACCTTAATGAACCTCGCAAGAGGCCCGTCGACGGTTGTTACTCGGTATACATCATATTTCGTCAACGGTTATACCTTTTACACTCGCGAAAGAGATGAGAAGCATCCTGTTCAGAATAGTGGTGTTAGTATTTGTGCTAAGTCCATGCATATTTCATCTGCAAAGGACAAGAATCCAGTCTATGCAGCCATGAACTACTTCGGTTTCATTGAAGATATTTGGGAACTTGAATACTGTGGTTTTCATGTAGCACTCTTTAAGTGCAAGTGGGCAGATAATAATTTTGTAAGGATTGACAGAGACGGAATCACAGTCGTGGACTTTCGACGATTGGGTTACAAAAATGATCCATTCATTATGGCATCACAGGCAAACCAGGTATTTTATACATCGGATCCTAGCAATGAAGAGTTGTCCTTAGTTGTGCCGATGAAGGCAAAAATGTTCCGTGATGGTCACGAAGATGATGAGGAAGATTGCTCCGGCATTCCAGCATTCACACAGGGATTGCCACCGGTTGAAGTGATTGACGATTTCGATGACGATATTTCTCACTTGCTTCGACCAGATATAGAATGGACACGTGTTGAGCAAGCAAAGCGAAAAAAGAAGAAAACTTGAACATTTTGTCATTCCTTAGTTTCTGTTCAACATTAATTACTATTTATTTTAATCAATTAAGATGCTAGCGTTATGTATTAAATATTGAACAGGGCTCAATATTATATACGATGGGTCAATGATAATTAGAAATAACTGACAAAAATCTGTTTACAATTTCAACATGAGTCAACTCAAAACATTGGCGGATTAATTTCGTGAAATATTTTAAACTTTCTGTAAAATTTCGACATTTATAAGAGATTTTAACTGTAAAAAAAAAAAAAAAAAAAAAAAAAACGACGGCCAAATGACCGTCGTGTAATCTTGTATTAATACTCTATTACACGACGGTCATTTGACCGTCGTGTAATAAATGACCGTCGTGTAATATGATTACACGACGGTCATTTGACCGTCGTGTAATCTTGTATTACACGACGGTCAAATGACCGTCGTGTAATCTTAAACGACGGTCATTTGACCGTCGTGTAATAGGATTACACGACGGTCATTTTGACCGTCGTGTAATCTTTTCTTACACGACGGTCTTTTTAAAGACCGTCGTGTAAGGTCCCGAAATTTCAAATTTTTGTTTTAAAATTTCAAATTTTTTGTTCGAACTCCGCGCCGAAAAACATTATTTACACAAAAACTCTCCATTATTTCTCACACTTTACCCGCCCATCTCATATTCTCCAACCTCTCAAAATTTTTCCAAACTTTGGTCACCCTCTCCAAGTCCGGTAAAGCCGCCGTCGCCCACGCCGTCGCCCACGCCGCCGCCCACGCCGTCGCCCCCGCCGCCGCCCACGCCGTCGCCCGCTTGTTGGAGATTCTACAAAAATTGCAAGTTCATATCTCACATTTGGCTCTTTCAAAGAATCAAAGGTCATATCTCTCCACCCTTAATGGTTTTATGTTTTGGAATGAGATTGATGTTTTGAATGGGATTTGGAATGAGATTTTATGTTTCGAATGGGATTGATGAGAACAATCACAAAATTTTCAATTTTATGTTTGTCAACGGGATTGATGACCGAATATACCCACATTTATGAGTCCGGATTTTCTCCGCCCACAACATGTTCGATCAAATGCCGAAATGAATTTTTTTTTACGAAATCGTACGTATTTGTGGTCGACGCCCGTGGGGGCGTCTGGGGCCGTGGTTGGGCACCAAGGCACCCCTAGGTGGGGCGCCATTGGCGCGGCCTCACGCCCTTGGCCGAGTGGGCACCCTTGGCCGAGTGGGGGCGCCAGTGGCGCCGTGGGCTGGCGCCCACTGGCGCCCCTCGCTGGCGCCCGTGGGGGCGCCAGTGGTGCCGTGGCATGGCGCCCACTGGCGCCCCTCGCTGGCGCCCGTGGGGGCACCAGTGGCGCCGTGGCATGGCGCCCACTGGCGCCCGTGGGGGCGCCAGTGGCGCCGTGGGCTGGCGCCCACTGGCGCCCCTCGCTGGCGCCCGTGGGGGCCAGTGGCGCCCGAAATTTTTTTATTTTCTTAATTACCAAAAAAATATAACAAAATTTTTTCTTTGACTGAAACTAAAATTTTTAGTCAAACTTTCACAAATTTTTTTTTTTTAATTGACAGAAATTTGTTAGCATTTTTTCTATTTATACGTTTGTGTAAATTTTTCGTTATTTTACATATTTCATGAAATGTGTGCTTTGTAGTGAAAGAGATATTGATTTCATTATAACTTACGTGACGGGTTCGAATATTTTTTTCCGTGTTGCAATAAATAGGTGATTTTTTGAAAAAAAATACAATGGACAAGTCAAGAAAGGCACGAGCACGAAGGAGAAACCCGTTTGATCCAACGGGCGATGGAAAGCGAAGGGCAACTTTAATGAAACGTGTTCATGTAGCAAGGAAGAGAGGTGAACGAATTGAAGTCACATTTGACGAGAAAGGACAACCGGAAGGGAGGCATGGGGATGAATTGATGAGCTGGATTGGTGTGCTCGCTCGAGAGCACGTTCCAATATGGATACAAGATTGGAGATCCCGTGATTTAGACAAATACAAAGAGATAATTTGGAAAGAAACTGTTACTTCTTTCACCGTGGATGAAAGCTTTCGAAGGGCTTGTTTAAAATCATGCGGTGAAGCTGCAAGGAATTTTCGATATGATCTTTACAAGACGTTTGTGGAGGAACATGTATCCGAGGAGAGTGTGTGGAAACGGCCTCAAAAAGTTATTGACAACTACCCGAGTATTGAAGAAGAGGATTGGGCGAAATTCGTTCAGTATAGAACATCCGAACAATTCCAACATCTTTCGGATCGTGGCAGCGAAATAAGAGCGAACCAGGAATACGCATCGAGAGGAGGCCGAGACGGATATAGAAAGCTCGACCAGGAAAAGGTATGGCAATATGTTTTGTTTCTTCTAAATCTTATGCCGATTATAGAACAGTATATTCTCATGTATAGTAACGATGTTATATTTCAGCATAAGATGACTGGGGAATGGGAAAAAAGAGATGTTTTGTGGCTGGAGCAACAGACAGGCGTAGATGGAGCGTTGAAAGATCCAGAAATGAAAAATATAAGCGAGTTGATCGTAAGTTTACCAACTAACAATGACTTGATGTGCACTACTATACTTACAACATACCCTTAAGCTGAAATGAGTTATGATGCAATTATCTTGCAGATGGAGTACAACACACAGGAGAGCCAAGGCACTTTTGAATCAGTTGGCACTAGTGATGTATTGTCGAACGCATTATCTAGACCCGAACACAGGGGACGTATCCGTGGCCAATCAAAGTTCGTAAAGCCTTCTCAGTACTTCAACAAGGGTTTCAGTTCGAGCAAAGATAATGAAGTACTATCAATGAGACGTGAAATTGAAGAACTAAAGGCGTTGGTTCGTGGTCTATGTGCGTGCAAAAATGCGCAGCCGGCGGTTGATCCCAACAATAATGTGCCAACCGTGGACCAACACAACAGCTTTAAGGCTAGTTGCTCTGCCCAAGAAAAACAACATGGAGTGACTGATCCGGCAACCGTGCCGGTCGATAGTCAGGAGTGTAAGCTATATATCTTCGATGAAGTTCAGGGTGGGCAGTTGCTTGTTGCGTTTGGAAGAGCATGGCTAGGGAGCCTTCCAACTGATACAGTGCATGGGATTCCATTGGGGGAAGGGAATGTGCGGGTGTCAATCATCGTGCCAAAATTAAAAAAAGCAGCATTACCTATACCAACAGACGAGGCAACCACTGTAGAGGATGCTGTTAATGGGTTTGTTGCTTGGCCTATAACATTGGTCGAGATCGACACAAGTATGAACAAGGCAAGTCGAGGGCCTAGTCACGTTCCTGACCCAGCAGTTGTGAGGAAAAAACGCCAAAAACAAGATGGAAAGAGACCGATCGACTCTCGAACTGAGGTACAACAGGATGTGCAACAACAACAAACTTTGTTCGACTTTATTAAAATGAACAAAGCGATGAAGCCTTTGGCTTATTATGCACATAATTCCATGCGTCAAGGTCATCAGATAGAGGTCCCAATACCGAATACGATCATGGGTTTTCAGATGCCTATCTATTTAGGCTTCGACGATATTTATGAGTTCATTAATTTACAAGAAATCAGTGCGAATTGTATATTAGTCTACATGAGGTACGACATTCTATCTCTAAATTTATTATTTCTGGAAATTCTCTCCCATTTTGTTAGTAGGTATAATAATAAATTTGTCACACTTATGCAGTTATTTGGAGGAACTATGTAGGAAGAACGGGCAAGCAGAGAAGTTTGTTTTCGTGTTTCCAACCTTAATCTCACCAGTGCGTGTAGATACTGAAGATGCTGGCATGAGAGAGCGAGCCGATAATCTTCTAACCTTTTTAAAGGACGCACCAAAAGGACGGCTTTTTCTTGTGCCTCATAACAGAGGCAGACATTGGGTTTTGGGAGTCATTGACCCGTGGGAGGACCTCGTCCTATATTTTGATCCTATTCGAGAGAAGAAACGAGACGACTTTACTGAACTCATTTACATGTAAGTCAAGTTTAGTATGTTAATTTTTTTGTTAATCTTAAATATATGCATTTTAATTAGTTTGAACTTTACTACTTTGCTAGGGCCCTAACGGATTGGAAGATTTCTGTCGGCCAAGGAATTAAAAAGAGACGAGATTATAAAACGAAAATCTCGAACCGGTCTTGTCCTCTGCAAGAGGGAAGTGTCGAATGTGGTTATTTCGTTTTAGGTTTTATGAGGGAAATAGTGTTTAATGGAATTAACGCACTTGAAAGTAAAGAATTTTTCACTTCTGATGATTTGGATTTGATTAGGGGTGAATGGTCTCGTCATGTAATGGAATTCGTTGATTATGACATTCCATCTTTGTAATATATAATAATTGGTATGTTTTTATATACGATCAGTGTTGTTAATATTTTGAATTGTCTTTTGATTTTTGCCATTTCACGATAGACACTCCGAAACTTTACACCACGGTCATCTATATGTCCGTCGTGTAAAGTGGACTTTACACCACGGTCTTTTAGATGTCCGTCGTGTAAAGTGGACTTTACACCACGGTCTTTTAGATGTCCGTCGTGTAAAGTCCGCTTTACACCACGGTCTTTTATATGTCCGTCGTGTAAAGTGGACTTTACACCACGGTCTTTTAGATGTCCGTCGTGTAAAGTCCGCTTTACACCACGGTCTTTTATATGTCCATCGTGTAAAGTGGACTTTACACCACGGTCTTCGATATGTCCGTCGTGTAAAGTCCGCTTTACACCACGGTCTTCATATGCCCGTCGTGTAAAGTCCGCTTTACACCACGGTCTTTTAGATGTCCGTCGTGTAAAGTGGACTTTACACCACGGTCTTTTAGATGTCCGTCGTGTAAAGTCCTCTTTACACCACGGTCTTTTATATGTCCGTCGTGTAAAGTGGACTTTACACCACGGTCTTCGATATGTCCGTCGTGTAAAGTCCGCTTTACACCACGGTCTTCATATGTCCGTCGTGTAAAGTCCGCTTTACACCACGGTCTTCATATGTCCGTCGTGTAAAGTCCGCTTTACACCACGGTCTTCATATGTCCGTCGTGTAAAGTCCGCTTTACACCACGGTCTTCATATGTCCGTCGTGTAAAGTCCGCTTTTCACCACGGTCTTCATATGTCCATCGTGTAAAGTCCGCTTTTCACCACGGTCTTCATATGTCCGTCGTGTAAAGTCCGCTTTTCACCACGGTCTTCGATATGTCCGTCGTGTAAAGTCCGCTTTACACAAGGATTTTTATACTTAAATACGAGATTACACGACGGGTGTTGACCGTCGTGTAAAATTGAGATACCACGACGGTTCATATAACCGTCGTGGTATCTTCGACGACGGTGGATTACACGACGGTTACGTAACCGTCGTGTAAACTTTGCACGACGGTCAAAAACCGTCGTGTAATCCCCTATTTTTAGTAGTGTAGAAAGTGGGATTTCTCCAACAAGATGGTTACCTCCTAAATCAAGGCTCTGGAGTTTGTGCAACTGGAAAACGTTCTTCGGAAGCTCCTCATGCAACTGACATGAGCGGAGATGAAGAGATGTTAGTGAAGATGACAAGTTCATCAATGAGACAGGAGGCACCGTCGACAAGTCACTGCCACGGGACAGGCTGAGTTCTCTCAAGCTGGATAAGTTCATAGCGAGTGCTTTGAACGTAGCTACTCCTATTCTAAGTTCAACATTGTCAGAAAGGTAAAGACGATGGAGATGGCGGAGGGAGAAAAGGCTGCTGTTGGGGTGAATAGTACCCTTAAGACTGCTGCAACTCAGGTACAGGCCAATCACGTGCCCCATAACGCCACACATGACTCTAGCCCATTCGCAACAATTTGTGTTCTTGTTCCAAGAGGCTGTCGTCCTCGGACAGAGAGTTCCGTTTTCATAAACGAAGAAACAACGGGCATGAGAGGGATCAACGGAGAAAGAGCTCCTAAATTGGAGCAAAGCAGAGTGCTCGTCTGGATCGCACTGCGCAGAAGAAAAGGAAGGAAATGGTGAGAAAAGGAATATAAAGAAGAGAAGTAGAAACAGAAGGGAGAAGGACGTTGAAGCCATATCTTCTTGGCAGCTAAATGGTGATAATTGTATGCAAATGCCAGCTATGTGCTGGTATTTAACTCTATCAAGTCATCTCTGGGTCTTTGCAAGACGACAAACTCCTCTCAAGTCTTTTGTTATTATTATTATTATTATTATCATCATTTATTATTTTAACTTAAAAAGATGTCCTATGTTTTCTATACAACAAATCAAATCTAATCTTCTAATCTAATATATGTTATATATCTAACATCTATCCACCTCTTCACTTGACACGTCTCCCATTTGGTTCTCCTTTTTCATTTTTCCTTTTCTTTTTCTTTTCTTTTCCTTTTTGCTCTTTAGTGTTCTTTTTTTTTTTTTTTTTTTTCATTTTCATTTTCATTAGATATCTTCTTACACTTTTTAAGCTTTATCTTAATTCTTTCATACTCTTCATTTTAAATGCATGTCATCAAATATTTTTTTCTTTTATTTTATCCTTATTGTGTGATATATATATATATTTACTTTTTTATGGATATTAGTTTAACATTTTTCCTTCATCTTTCGAAATATTATTTTATTGATTGGGACTTTTATAACTTCCTTTTTCTTAACCGTCCTATTGATTTTTATTTTCCCACAAATGTCCCCTTATTTAAACACAATTTTCTTTCTCAATTACACCTTTGTTAATTTTCTATTTAAAAATTTTTCCTTTGGTTGCTATTTAGAACAAGGGATATTGTAGCAAATAACATATTTTATTGGTATTTTTTAAAATCATTATAGCAGATTTTTTAAAAGATGATAAATTATAATATATATTTTTGGTAAATCTTTGGATTTTGAAGAAATTTTTTTTGAGTTTTCTTGGATATTCTAAAAAATAGAGGATTTATGATTACTTTTGATAATAAATTTATATGTATGGTTTCATGTTAGAGAAAGAAAGAAAGTAGGAGAGACAGAAAGAGAAGAAAAAGGAGGATGAGTTTTTTTAAATATTGTGTGATCATAAATTTTATTATGCTATAAATTGCTATGCGGAGAATTTTACTAGTACTCTTTCTAAAAATATTATTTTTCTTTCTTTCTCCATTTATTTTGGTTATTTTGAGAGTACCTAAAATCTTAACCTTCTTCTTATGACCAACAAATGTAACAAACTTAATCTACAGGTGTGTGGCATTTCGTCCTCTATATCTTTTTTTTTTTTAATAGGCTGTTTCTGTTTTGTCTCTTTTGATTTGAAATATATATCACAAAATAATTTTTCTATTATCATATCCTTATTATCTATTAATCTTATTTCAAATATATCCTCATTTGGATAATTTTATCCTATATTTTGAAACACTACTTTTTAAAATGGGACTTTCATAACTATCTTTTCTTTTTAATTTCTATATTGAAATTTTTTTTTTTTAACAAATGTGTTCCTATTTAGACGACTTTTTTTTTTTTTTTCCATGTGTACCTAGTTAATTGTTTCTTTTGGTTACTGTCCCTATTTGTCCTTTCTAATTTTATTTATTTATTTATCATATAATATATATAACATATGTCTATCTTTAAATCATACAATACATAAAGATGTATGTATGATATGATAAGACTATTGGAAAAAAGTTATATATATATATATTAATTTTTTAAATAAACGTAACGTAGTTTAATTAAAAGTGCTATCATAAAAAACTGCAGTTAACTTGATGGTGAATATTATAAGTATTATTAGATTTATTGATGAAAAATGTTTATTTAGAATATGTGAAATAGAGTTAAATTATCTTTTGTTAGTTTAGATCTCTATAAATAGCTCAACAATATATATATATATATATATATTGCAATAGCAGTAATTATTTGAAACCTTAGCCAATATATATATATATATATATTTTGCAATAGCAATAATTATTTGAAACCTTAGCCGTTCCGGGGGAGTACTGCATGAAGATCAAGACAATATAAGTTTCTCTCATCATCAATAGAACTCTTTTTTTTAGCAATTTATTTCTTTCCTTGTCATATGTTTGTTAATTTATGTACAATCTCTCTGTTAAAAATAAAATTTAAAATGAATATACATGTCTTATCAACAGCAATATTATGAAGACTACAGGCAATTCTTGCTCTGGCCTTTGTGGAAATATTAATTTTAAACTCTGAATAAGGTTATCAAAAATATAAACCATGTATTTTAGATATTCTCAAAATTATAACTTTGAATATCATTCTCGTATCAAATTTATACTCTCTCTCAACCAAATATGTATTAGGAGGTATAAAGTGAATAAGTTGATTTCATGATATATTTTAAAAGATAAAGTCATCATTTAAATGGTTCAAATTATCAACATTTGATCTACAGAAGGTAACAATTTGATATCAAATTGAATCTATACAATATTGAGAATAAAGAATTATATTTTCATATTTGTATGCTTCATATTTTTTTATTTGCTCAAAATGCAAGGTCTAAAATTGAAAATATCCCAAAAAATTCAAAAAACTAATTTCTTTTAATGGAGGCGTAATTAAGAAAAAAGTTAGTGCCAATCTATTTGATTTTAATTGTTTCTGTTAGCAATCTAAAAATGTAAACAAAGAACGTATATTATATGTATGTACAAAAAGAAATAAATAGAATATAAACGAATAAAATTGACAGAATGAAAAAAAAAAATTTTAAGATATTTTTCCAGCATCATTGCGAAGCTCCAGGAAAGATACAAAGTGGACTCTATTTTTCTTCGTCTTCCACTTATATATTTATAACTACATATATATACACACACATATACTTGTACATTTAACCATATCGTCACTTCATGTCATGATGACTTTGGTTGGGAAAAAAGATAACATGAATTTAAACAATAACAGCCAGAAGTAAGGCATGTTTCACATTTTGCCACAGAGTCTTTGGTCTTTGTACATATTTTTCTCATCTCATGTCTTGATTAGATACTATTTTAAAGCATTAAATTTATATTGGATCAAACACCATGAATGAGTCCTTCATTAGTATAGTACAAAATTTGACGAAAAATCAACATATAGGCTGTGGTCAATCCATTAATTGCACTTAGATAACTTTCAATTATATAGATAATTATACCAATTGATTCCCCTTTTATAGCTTCCAATGAGATACTTTTCATTTAATGTGGAGCAATACTTTGTATATAAACAGCGAACGTGATTACTTGCTCTAATCACCAAATTCAATCAACAATCGACAGCCCAATTCTTTCTTTCTTTCTTTCGTCGTTGTTGTTGTTTTTTTTTTTTTTTTTTTTTTAATAAACAGCTGAAGGACCCTTGAAAAAGAAAAAATCAACTAATGGCCATCACTTGTTTTCACATAAATATCCTACACCAAACTATACAAACCAATTGTCAAAAAACTAAGTAAACCAGGTATTTTTAGCTATCTTAGTAGTAGAAAAAGAACAACAAACATAAATTTCGGAGAGTGACAATAAGAAGGTAAAAAGACGTTATTGATCAAAAAGATAAGAATTTTGGAAAATGACTGGTAGTATCACGAAAAATCATATGTAAGATACAAGTGACAACATTTTAAGAGGACTCTTCTTTAATATGACGGAATTAAATATGGATCTCATAAATAGTGGACCTCGCCAAATGAGATCACTTGCGAGTTGAATTTTATTTTCCAAATTTCACTCTTTCAAAAAAAAAAAAAAAAAACACAAAGAAAAAATTTTCCAAATTTCAAACAACAACAACCAACTATTACTATTTTAATTATCTCCTTTAGTACGTCATCATATAATTAATTACTTGTAATAAATTATAACTTCTAAGAATATATACTTAGCCTCTATTTGGTGTTACATCTATATGCATTTTTATAGTTTATAGGAAATGGTCCGACATGGTATTACATAATTTGGAAAGGCTAAACCGTGTATAGAATCGACAATAAAACCACGGTATACGGGGTAAAGAGTTAAATCAAATGAGTCAAAGTCTATGCAACGCGACAAACAAATATTGAGTGTATGCCAGCTTATAAATCACCATTAACTTAGCTTTTCTTTCCTTTTTTTTTTTTTTCCTTCGAAATGATTTAGTTGTACTATCAACTTATTCTGGTCCACAACTTAAAATTTTTCAACTTCTACCTGGATTTATTTCAGACTTTAGCAATATTTAGTAATAATTAATCCTAAAGTAATTTGGAATTGAAAGAAATAACATATTATGGTTTGCAAAAACAACATTGATAAAAAAAAAAAAATTATGACATCCCGTATTATCAAACCGTTGAAAACGTGATAATTACTTGTTTTGACTAATTATAGTTGATCTTAATTGTGTTTTAAAATTGGCCAAAATTTTTTTTTTTTGTACGTAAGATTTGTTTTACTTTGTGATAATTTTAAAACATACTTACGAAAACATAGTTTGGAAAATTTTAAAATACCTATATACATGTAATACATTCATAAAATTCTCATAATATGAATACCTCATATTTGAACATACTCACAGTAATAACTATCTCAAAATATAAAAATCGCTCAAGTTTTGGGGCCCGTTTGGGGGAATTTTTGGAAACGGAGTTTTTGAGATATTTTATTTGGAGTTAAGATGATTTTTTTTTTTTGAAAAATAAAAAAAAAACTTTTAATCTTTAAAAAATGAAAAAAATTATCACATGATGGGTATTGGACACACCAAATGGCATCGTTTCTAAGTGCTTTCGTCCTTTTGTATAGAGTAAGTAGATTATTAGATATATTTATATATATATAAATATAAAAAAGTATAAATATTCATACCAAATTAAAGTCTTTTTAGTAAGACGAAATATATGTCTTCTGTGTTTAACATGAATTCTCTTGAGAATTACTGTAACTTGAAAATGATTGAATTCTAATACTCACACACAGATACTGTCATGTGGGTCCCATCAAATTGACTGTACAGACCATTTGTGAGGAATTGATCCCATTGATTGTGTGACTTATTCATGGGATCGATTGGACATTTTCTTCTTCAGTCTGAACTAGCCCATTTAAATGTTGGCTAATATTTGCCGTGTCAGTCATAAGCGGTCCATGACTTATTGAAAAATAATAACTATCATTTGATACGGATATGGAAAGAGAGTTCTTTAAGTGGAGGCAGAGGTTTCATGGGGATGACATAGTGGAAGAACAGAAGGAAAGTGAGAAGAAGGAAGAGCAGATAAAGAGTTGCTTGAAGAAGTAACAAGGAAGAAGAAAAGGAGACCCAACCCTGGAAGGAATACCCAAAAGTCTTTAGTTGCAATTTTTTTAATTTTATTAGAATTTTGATTTATGTTGCTAATTTCAGCATTACTGCTACTTTTTTGAATTCATATAATATGTACTACCAAAAAAAGAATTCACATTATAGGGACAAAACTAACATCATTTTGTCAGTTCTTGCGAAAGTACTTGTGAAATGACCAACATCTAAAATATAAAAAGCTGCTTCAATGTGTTCATATTTATGTTTGATCCAAAAGAAATTTGAAATATAAAAAACTGCTTCACTATGTTCACATATATATGTTTGAGCCACTCTAGACTTGACAAGAGTTCATACTGGACATTTTGTTTTCATCATGGTGTGCAAGCTATCGCGAATAGAACCAACGATAATAATAAGAAAGAAAGGGGAAAAAAAATGAATCAAGGTGTTTTTTTTTTTTGGTTTTCCTCAACACATTTCAAGTTTTTACACTTTTTAACTATCATAGTTCATTTTTATCCAAATACACAACTACAAATATTCTCTCATTTTCAATCAAAACATTTCACGGACTCTATAATTGGAAAGTATATTTCAAGCAGCCCCTAAATCATGGCTTATTAAAGAAGTCAGCACAGGTCTTTGGGGGAAGAAAAAAGTAATATCAAATATTAGCATAATTTGTTTCTGCTCCATAAGGTATTTTCTGGGTGGTTAACTCTTTCATTATTATGAATTAAGAACAATACTAATATTGAAACTGATATTGTTTACAGATGGAATATTCACAACGAAACAATTAAATTAATTTATTAGTAATAACCAGGGGTCTATTTCGGTAGATAATATCTTGGTTCAAACTAAAGAAGATAGCTTCAGAATTGTGGCTATTTGTTTCCCTCTGACTTAACATAATTGAGATATGTTTTCATTATGAAACTAACATTAATCACTTTAAAGCCTATGTGACTAGGTGACTATTTTATTGATTATGCTATTTATTACTATGTTCAAAATTGATTAGGAGCATAGAAAGTGACCAAGATGTTACAGATTTTGCAGAATAGACTTTATTAGTGACTACTCTACCGGTGTACATTTGCGGTGCAGAAGAAGAGTATCCGGAGGTCTTCTTACAGCAAGACTTCTAAAATGGTCACTCTCTATGCTGGACTTTCAAGAGTCACAAGTACTGATGAATATTTTCATCAATCAATCGATCAGAAGATCATGGAGTCTTTATGGGTCCCCGACGCTGTTTGCTTGTTGCATAACGTATTTTCTGGTTCCATTAAATTTCTGACTTGTTTTCTTGATTGGACTTTTTCTTTATACGAATTAATCATCAGAGGTCTCATTCAAACCAATACAATGAAGATTCCTAGTAAGTCCGGCCCTGGACTTGCATTTTCTATGTCTTCAGAGTCAGGCATGCAACCAGTTGTTTGGTAGAAAATATAAAATTAATTTTTGTTTAAAAAAAATCATATAACATTGATTGTTAAAAAAAAAAAAAAGGTTTATTTCTGCGTGCCCGTTCTACAAGATTAGTGGGCGTTTGGTGCTTGGATTTCAGTTGGCATTTTTCAATTACTTTTTGTCTTTTTTCTCCAAAGTAAACCAATTTTACTATTCAGGAATCAAGGTTTTTTTTTTTCCTTCCCTCAACACATTTCAAGTTTTTACACTTTTTAACTATTATCATTCATTTTCATCCAAATACACAACTATAAACATTCACTCATTTTCAATTAAAACATTTGGCATACTCTATAACTGGAATGTTTATTTCAAGCACCCCCTAAGTCATGGCTTATTAATTAAAGAAGTCAACACAAGTCTTCGGGGGGAAGAAAAAAGTAATATAAAATATTAGCATCATTTGTTTCTGCTCCATAAGGTATTTTCTGGGTGGTTAACTCTTTCATTATTATGAATTAAGAACAATACTAATATTGAAACTGATATTGCTTAGAGATGGAATATTCAAAACGAAACAACAAAAATAATTTGTTAGTACTAACCAGTGTTTATTTCGGTAGATAATATTGTAAGACCCGAAATTTTGTAGACTTGTAATCTCCTTGTTCACAAGGAATTAGAGTCTAATTCGTGTAATTATGATGTGTTAAATGAAAAATTATGAATCATAATGAGAAATTCATAATTTTATCTAAACGATGTTCGAGTCCTCATTTAATGATTTTGAGACTCAATTAATGTTTCACGAGCCAAGAATGAAGTTTTTAAAGGAAAAAGAATGAAAAAGGATGAAATTTGACAAAAGTCAAAGGTTTGACCAAAAGTCAAAAGGTTGACCAAAAAGTCAAAGGGTTGACCAAAAAGTCAAAGTTTGACCGGGACGGGTCACAACGTCGACTTTACAAGTATGATGAAGAAATATGAAAAGAATCTCCGAAAATGGAGTTTTATAAGCCGTAAATCCACCCTAGAAAGATCAAGCACACCGAAAAAGAATTAAGGGCAAAAAGGTCTCCGAAAAATTGGAAAAAGAGAGTTTTGGTCCAAAAATTTAATGGAATAATTTTTGGATCAAATTATAAAATAAAAATGCTCATCACAGTGTTGGAAATAACTGTAGAGCGCGAAAGGAATCGCGAAAGGACGAAATGGCCAAACAAGGCCTTAGAAGAGTTAGTGGAAGATGATGTCCTTGTAATGACATCACCATTCCCTAACCAAAAATTGAAATGTAATGGAAGCCCTCTAACCCCATTAGATCCGGCCAACTAGACAAGGAAAAGAAAATAAATGGGTTAGTTTTGGTAACTAGATGACACATCAAAATCTAACCAAGCAAAGGACAAGAGCCCATCCCTATGATCTCATTCTCCACTCACCAACAAAAAAATATATGAGCTTGTCCTCTTCCCCATCAATTTCGGCTACAAGAAGGAAAGGCAAAGGAAAGAATGAAAAGAAAACCAAAAGAACAAGCAAAGTGTGACACAAAGCCATAAATCAAGGAAAAGTGCACCAACTCCTATCCATCAAATCCCTTCTCTCTCTAGTCATTTTTGTTGAACAAAAATGAGTCAAACCATGCTCTCCCTCCCCACAAAGTCCGGCTGCCACAAGGAAGAAGGAAGAAAAGAAAAAAATAATGGGAACAATGACAAGATTTAAAGCCCAAAATCAAGGAAAAAGGATTGAACAACTCTTGTCCATCAAGTCCCTTCACCCTAGTCACTTTTGGTTGGACAAAAATGAGTCAAGCTCATGCCTTTCCACCCCTAAAATCCGGCTGCTCACTCCCTCCCACTCCCCTTGATTTTCGGCTGCAAAGAAAGACAAGAAAGAATAGACACAAAGCCTTGAAACAAGGGCAAGAAACCAACCACCAAGTCACATCACTAGACCTCCCTTTCCTTGTGCCTTTTGGAGGAAAAAGAGAGCCAAAATCTCTCATTTCCCCTTGTGCAAGTTCGGCAGCTAGAGAGGAAGAGAAGAGGAGAGAGTGAGAGCAAAGAAAAAAATTTGGAATCCCATTCCAAGAGGGTGCACGGCTTTGAGAGAAAGATAGAGAGAGATTGGAAAAATTTTCTTGTGAGTTTTGGAGCATTGACCGACCAAGAAGCAAGAGAGGAAGAGGTAAGTGAATCTTGAAAATTTCTTGGATTCCTCCCTTGATGATTTTCGGTTTTTAGTTGGAAGCAAGAAGAGCTAACAACAAAAATTTTTGGATGCATTTTCATGAAGAAAACCGTGGGTTAGGAGCAAGCCAAAGAAGGAAGAAAATCTTTGGGATTTTGAAAACCCTAACTTGGGTTGAGGTAAATCTCTTAAACCCCTTGGATTTAAGCTTTATTTAAGTGTTTTTAAGGTTGGTTCAAGAGATTTGTAAGGACATAAGTCCATTTAATTTTCAGCCCTATTTATGGTGTGTATGTGCTTGATAGGTTAGGGTTGGTTGGCTAATTTTTCTATGCTTGTTGCTTTAAAAATTTGTGCATGAAAATGATGGATTTTTCATGCTAAAAGATAAGTTATATGTCCCATAAGACTAGGCCAAAAATCTGCCAAGGCAGTCCATTTATTGCATGCTAGCTTAAGACGTAAACCGAACACAACCCTCAACACTGCCAGTTCGGGTTCGAACCTGAGCAGTTTCGGGAAAATGGAAATATCGTGCCCTTAGAGGCCGAATGAGGTAAAAGTTAAAACATGAAAGTTGTTCGGAACAACTTTTCCTAGAGGACAACGTGGACAGAATCTCGAAATAAGGCTCCAAAGGCCTTCGTTTTGCTCGAAACCCGTGGCTGAACCCTGGGACGTTCTCCACACAGTTTTCCAGACTTAACCCGTTTTCAAATAAAAACTGGTACTGATCTAGGCCGAACTAGATTTTGTGCAAAACATGAAAGTTCTAGCATTTTTCGTTAGCTACAACTTTCGTGAAGAAAAGTTTTTCGGATTCCGAGCCGATTTTTAAACTGGGCGCGTTTTGTGAGAGACGCGCAGAGAGTCCGAAAACCAACAAATGAATCTCACGAAAATCTTTTCTAGAAAAGTAAAGAGGTGTTCCAAAATGGTCATTTTAGCATCGGAAACCATCCCAAAGGTGGTTTCCGACCCCAAATGATTTTATAAAATAATTATTTCGAAAACCATGGATTTTAAGGGCTCGGGTTTGAAATTCACACTTTTCCATAAAGAGAAGAAAAAGAGGGTTTCAACCAAACATTTGCAAGATAAAGAAAATAATAAAATTAAGCTAATGAATTTTCTAACTAAAAGGAGTTAGGATTTTCATAAGAAGAATGAAGGATTTTTGGGAAGTAAATTATACAAGATTTTCCAAGAATAAGGAAGAGAAATTTTATAGTAAAATTGGTGAACAAGCCGATTACGAACGGTAACTGGATATTAGATCCGAGTTACATACCCAAGGATAACCAAGGGTTGACAAGAGGTTGACCCAAGGTTAATCAAGGTTAACCTTAAGGGTTACCCAACATAACCCTAAGGGATACCCACATGTGTATTGGGCTAAGATCTAATGGGTTCAAGGAAATAACCCAATAACATAGATATATGAGCAAAGCCCAATAAGAGAACAAGGCTCTAACCAAAAAGGTTACCCAATGTAACCTCATAAAGAATTATCCAAGTCCAATAAAGAATGGGGATAAAAACGGCCTAGATGGATATTACGAATAGGGGACATACAACCAAAAGTAAATATGAGTGTTAGTAGGTCACCAACACCTTACGAAAAGATCCTGATCCTATATTTTGGATATATCAGGAAAGTGAATTGCGGTTGCCGACGATTGAAAGGACGCAATTCTAAAGGAACACGGCACTAGAGGTAAGTACAAACCTCACCTGCAGTATGAAAACTAGTAAATTATGTTCAAGTATGTGGTTTTCAAATATGCTGCAATATGTTGTGTGCTATATCTATGAAATGCCATGTTTTATGAAAGTGCTATTTTTGCGAAATGCCAGGTTTATAAAATGCGCTATTTTCGTAAAATGCTATGTTTATAAAAGGGTGCTACTTTTGCGAAATGCCATGTCTATAAAATGCGCTATTTTCGTAAAATGCTATGTTGATAAAAGTGCTATTTTTGCAAAAGATGATAATAGAGCTATATTTGTAAAATGTCATATTTATGAAAATGTCATGTTTGCAAATGCTATGAATGAAAAGAATGTCATGCCATGTTATTAATGAAATGAAAAGTATGTTATCATATAGTGACATCATAAGGTATGTTCACTAAAGATAAATGACATGGTAAGAAGTCACAAGTAAAGTGTCGTACCAACCTCCACCAAGGTGGAGGATTTTTATGATAAAAATTATGGATTCGCCTCTCGTTTATGTAAGAGGGTGTAATCACTTATGTTCCTAGAGCAGTTAGGGACTTGCAATCCCATCTAACTGTATCTAGAGGCGCGCTATAATTTAAAAGGGTACGTACACTAAGGGGCCCATAAGAAAGATAAGAAAGTTAATGAAATGCATAAATGGAACATAATTGGTTCACGCATATGCATATGATAAATGAATGTTTTTCATGATGATTTAAATGTTTTGTGAGATTATGTTTGTGCTTACTGGGCGAAAGCTCATCAAGTTATATTTCATACTGTAGGTAAGAAACCCGCAGCTTAATGCTGGACATTGCTGGAGCGATGTGGCGGCAGACGAAGGCGGTATGGATACCACTACGCATGTATTCCGCAAATCTTTTGATGTAAAGAAGTTTTTGTACATAAGCATGTATGGTAAAGACAAATTATACTCTATGGTATTTTGGAACTAAATACCCTAAGTAATTGTTTACTTAAGTAGTAATGAGGTCTTACTAAAGACAAATGCTTTACAAGTAAGTTTCAAAATGAAAAATATATATATGTATGTTTAAGAAAGTCAAAAGAAAAAAAAAATATCCCCAAATTTTCAAGTAAGTAAGTAAAGTAAGGAGTGACAGCCCTACGTAGTAAGGGGGCGTCACAAATATCTTGATTCAAATTAAAGAAGCTAGATTCAGAATTTTGGCTATTTGTTTCCCTCAGACTTAACATAATTGAGATATGTGTTCATTATGAAACTAGCATTAATCACTTTAAAGCCAACGTGACTTGGTGATCAATTTATTGGTTATGCTATTTATCACTATATTTTAAAATTGATTAGAAGCGTAGAAAGTGACCAAGATATTACAGATTTTGCAGTATATACTTTAGTTAGTGACTTGTCTACCATGTGCAGTGTGGAAGAAGAGTATCTGGAGGTCTTCTTAGGGCAAGATTTCTAAAATGTTCGCTCTCTATGGTGGACTTTCAAGAGTCACTAGTACTGATGAATATGGTCCACACGATTTTAACTGAATATTCATCAATCAATCGATCAGAAGATCATGGAGTCCTTGTGCGTCCCGGGTGCTCTTTGCTTGTTCCATAACATACTTTCTGGTTACATTAAATCGATTTTTTTTTTTCCTAAACACATTTCAAGTTTTTACACTTTTTAATTGTTATAGTTTGTTTTCAACCAAATATACAACTACAAACATTCACTCATTTTCAATCAAGACTTTTTGCAGACTCTATAACTGGAATGTTTATTTCAAGCACGCCCTAAATCATGGCTTATTAATGAAGTCCGCACAAGTCTTGGGGGGAAGAAAAAAGTAATATCAAATATTAGCATAATATTTGTTTCTGCGCCATAAGGTATTTTCTGGGTGGTTAACTAATGGATTATTGTGAATTAAGAACAATACTAATATTGAAACTGATATTGCTTAGAGATGGAATATTCACAACGAAACAATTGAATTAATTTATTAGTACTATCCAGTGTTTATTTCGTTAGAAGATATCTTGATTCAAACTAAAGAAGCTAGCTTCAGTATTTTGGCAATTTTTTTCCCTCTGACTTAACATAATTGAGAAATGTGTTCATTATGAAACCAGCATTAATCACTGTAAAGCCTATGTGACTTGGTGATTATTTTATTTAGCAAACATATCCGCCACCAATCGTTGGCAAAAGATAAACTAAATTTTATCAATGGATTAATAAGATAGTACCGTTGTAGCTTCATTAACTATGTGAAGATTTTGCCGTGCAGGAGATTTGTAAATTTAGGGTACAAATTATCAAAATTTTTGAATTTGAGGGTATTTTACAATTACGTAATAAGTTTAAGGGAGCCGACTGTTCACAAAAATATATTGACGACTCTTTTAAAGAAAACAATAAACCTAGTAAAAAAAAAAAAAAAAAACTATTGTCAAAGTGTGAAGGAGAAAAAGAAAAACTTTAGAATTTGACAACGACCAAAAAATGAAGAGTGAAAATTACATAAAACCCTCCATAAACATTTTATTTTCAAATATATATGTATATATATATATATAAAGAATAAACAGTTATCACACTAAGAATTACCAATTAGTGGATATAAATTCCATAACTTCGGACGCCAACGCGTTTGGAAGCTCATCGATTTTGAGCAGTTGATGAACATGGGCGGGCTCTGGCCAATTAAGGAACCAAGCGCCATGTCCATGGATTCTTTGGAGAAAAAATGTGAGATATGTAAATATATGGGGGAAAAAAAAACAAAGGAAATTGCAGCAAATAGCATATCTTTTAGGTATCTTTAAAGTTTATAACATGTTTTTCAAAAGATGATAAATTATAGCATGTTTTTATGATAAATGCTTAGATTTCCTTGGATTGTTTTAAAAACTTTTGAATTTGCGGTTAGTTTATATCAACAAATTTATGTGCATAGTTTCATATTAATTAGAGAGAGAAGAGGAAGGAAAGTGATTTTTTTTTAAACTTTTATGTGATCATAACTTTAATTATGATATTTATTAATATGTTTAAAATCTTGTGCTATAATTTACTATTATTCTCTTTATAAATGCTATTTTACTCTTTCTCTCATTCAAAATACTGTGAAAGCAACAAAGTACATATTCCGCCAGGGTTATTGTTCTTTTTGGCGAGGGGTTGGTAAAACAATAAAGCATATTCCGCCAATCATTGTCAAATACAATTGAAAATAATATGTTAAACTAAATTATTTAGTAAAACAAAAAATTCTCCGAAAAAAGAATTTTTTGAAAAGATAACTAAAACAAATAATTGAAACAATTATATAGTCATTTTTTATTTTTATATTTAGTTTCTTAGTTATCATATTAAAATAAAATCAGGAGAGCTAAGTTTGAGATCTTAAAAATTTTTATAGTTTCTAGTTATTTTGTGACTAAATTTAAGGGATGTTTTGGGTATTTAAATAATAAGATGAGAAAATGTACTAGACTAAACATAGAGGGTGTTTTGATTATTTTTCCTAAAAACTATTGGAATACTTAGTGGGCTTTGGAACTCGTAACCGTATTTATTGGGGATAGTACTATAAAAGACATAAATTTAGAGACCATCAATTTTGTCCGGATCGGGACATGACAATATCAGAGGTCTTCTTACGGAAGACATGTAATGAACAACGCTCTCTTCAGTGAATTTTCATTGGCAAAAAGTCTTTCAATATTGTCATGTGGAAAATTAGCGTAACTTAAATTTTGGGTTGGATGTTTGATTTTTCTTTGCCTTGTCTTCTCTACTAGCTTTATGTTAGCTCTCTATATATCAACACGTGGTAAGGAAGTAAAAAAGTTGACCTTAATTTTTCCAATTGCATTAGAATTATGAATATGAAAGACCTCCTAGGAGAGATGAAGATGCAATATTCTGAAAATCAGAAAATACACAAATAAAAAAAAAAAACAAATTTATGGAGAAATATAATTGGTAAAACAAATCATATATGATGCCCCTAATTTGCTAAATTCATGATTACAAAACAATGTATAATAATACATTTCATAATTGATGATTGGATGTGCCATCTTGTGACATGTATAAAGGTAGATCTTTCCATACTAATCTATGCCGTCAATCATGTACAAAATTTCCACCTTAAAGTTTGAGTTTTAAGTACAATTATCTAAAATTTAGTATAAAAAATGGATCAAAATCAACTTTATCACAATCTAATTTGACAAGTTTTTTGAACTCTACTCATTCTCTTGTGATTAGTCCTTTTACTCGGTGAAAATATTTTGCAATACAAGATATACTATAAGATCTGTAATTATATATATATATATATACATATCTATATATTTTTTAATAATAATATCATTGTTGCCTATATACTCAAATGGAGTTAAATTTAAGAGTGACGGATAACATTTTATTTTCTTTTTAAATTGTTAGATAAATCATTTCATACCATTAGAATTACATAAATGACCAATCCAAATTAAATGGAACAAATATTCCGAAGCGATTGAAACTTAAACGTTTTCTTTCAAGCAGGACAAAAAAAAGTATTTCATTGCAATACTTTTCCAATTACGATTTTGATTTATTTTGCTAATTCAGCATATTACTGCTATTTTTTTAACACTAGAAATTCCAGAAAAAAAAAACTATAATATTCTGGATATTTATTTAGGCAGAATCTTATACCAGCCATCATGTACCAAATTTCCAAAGTTATAATCTTTATGATTGTTCCTTGTCAGACGTTATGTGGACAAATTTTTTAAGAAAGTGAAATAGAAAACAAGTCAAACGTCATTCTAGCGAGACAAAATATAGGGACATCTAACTTATTTTTTGGGCTGGAAATTTTCTTTTTCATCAGGTCATACCCACTTCCAAATTTCAATGCAATTGGGCTTATATTTTCCAAGTGTCACTAATCAAGTGGTTCATAATTTACTAAATAATACCGAGAAGCGAGAAAAAAATCAAATAATCTTCCTCATTGCTCACTAGTCAATGTCATTTGTATTTGGAATAATTCCACACATATTCTGTTCTAAAATAGACAAAACGCTTCACTTTTTTCTAAATGTTGAAAGTTAGGTGATCCATGATTTTCAGCATTTAGAGAAAAGCAATATTAGAATATATTATCTCATTGGACCGCTTAACAGTAATGATAATAATAATAATAATATAAGAAGAAGAAGAATAAAATAAATTTCAATATTCTCGTTATTAATGAATCTACTCACTGCGAAGGGATTTTTGTAGTGTAATTAAATGAGAAACCATGAATATCATATATGTTACGAGCCTAGAAGTTAGATTATTATTTTTATTTGTTTTATTTTAAATAAGATTCTTAGTATGTGTTAGTTGTAACTTGTTCCTATTTTATAGGATATGCATTATCTACGTGTTTTAGTTAGTGTAGTGTGTGTTAATGGTGAAGTGGGATCAAGTGTAATCTTTTTGTATTTAAATTTCATGAATTAATGAGAAAGGAGTGCTGAATATTTTTTCTCAAACGTTGAGTTTGTGTGGGAGGTTTTGATTCCTCGGATGAACCATAATTATCTTGGGAGGCCATGATTTCTCGAATTATCTTAATTTTCTCTTTCATTTCTTCGTCTCTATCTTTTGGGACTATGTCAATATGAAGCACAAACAAACTATTTATTATGTTAGTTTAAACTTGTGTGTGTGTACATATATATATATATATATTTCCCCTTTAATCTTTTGGACTATCAATTGAGAAATTGGTATAAGATTCTCACTTCAATTCAAGTAAAGCAGAGCAGCAATTGTGGATATAATGTACAGAACAAGCAAAACACACCACAAATTAGAACTATCAACACTCTAATGATCTACTATGAAAGTACTTACACTTGTCATGATATATATGTAGAGTTTTTAATGATTACTTTTTTTTTTATCATAAGTAGTTAAATACAAAATTGTAGGATGAAGGGTTTTTTTTTTTTTTTTTTCCCCCCTTGATTTTTGGTTAACTTATATGACTTTAGTGATTCTGTAGCAAAGTCTTTAGCAACTTGCGTACCGGTGTGCCGTGCAAAAGAAGAGCCTAACAAGTCCGGAGGTCTTCTCATGGCAAGACTTCTAATGATCGCTCTCTGCAGTCAACTTTCAAAAGTCACTAGTATTGATGAATGTGGTTCATGTGATTTAACTGAAAAGTCATCAGTCAATCGATCAGAACATTGAGAATGCACTAATGTATCAAGTATACTATGAAAAAAAAATAAAGTTCTGAGATGGAATATTTAATTATTTAAAGTATATATATATTGTATTCAATTTTCATTTGAAGTTTATTGGAGGATTATCACTCTATTCTAATTGAGCATTGTGGCATCAATTTTTTTCTGATTCGGGGTGTGACCTATCAATGCTCTAATGACCTACTATGAAAGTACTCATGAAATATTGTCCGCATGGGTTGACTGAAAAGTAATCAATTAATTGATCAACTTATATTGCCTCACGGATAGATAATGAGGATTCTAAATAGGCGACAAATTAATTAATATATCTTGAGATTCTTACCAATTATTGTTACCACCATTTATATTTTTTGTTTAAGGAAAACAAAAACAAAAAAAAAAAACAGAATTGAAATAGTACACATGTTCGGTATAAAACTAGAAAACGCGTGCCTTTACTCGTGATTGTTTCATTGAAGAAACATCCGCGACCGATGGTTGCAAAAGGCCAAAGTAAATTGGTATATATATATATATATATATAGAGAGAGAGAGAGAGAGAGAGAGATACAACCGAAAAATATTATCTCCAAAGTGAACATGCGATCGACTTAGGCTTCTCATTAATTTTTAAAGCTTCCCGGTCGGCAGCGTGGAAGAGAGGTACAAGAATTATTCTCAAATGAAAACAGAAAATACGAAACTTCGAAGATAGATATATGGATAACCATGCATTAGAAAAATAATTCTAAAAGAATACCCCAGATTATTAATGGAGGGAAAGGAAAAAAAAAAAAAGGAGGGAGGGGGTCAATCTGTTTCACCTTATCTTCTAGGGCCAGTATAGAGGTCTTCTCATGGCATTACAATAAAGTCATCTCCTTTTATGTATTGACCAATGGAAAGATGTTATCTCTGTAGGTCTCCTATTTTCTTGACCAACCTTTTACCCCACATAATAGTTCTTGTAAACTCATGTACTTTGCTCTGTACAAGTTCTCCGTTTAAAAATTAAATTCATAACCATCGGTGTTTTTTTTTTTTTTTTTTTTAAACACAAATCTAGAAACTTAAGAATCACTAAGCCTTCGTTTGGTTAACCATTCTAATTTAAAATTTTCATCTCAATTTTTGTCTTTTTCTGAAGTTTTTTGTCTTTTCTGAAAAAGTTTTTTGTCTTTTTTGAAAAGTTAACAAAAATTACTATTGAAACTTAAAATTTCCAACTCAAACTAGTGAACTAAACGAAGCCTAAAACTTATTTTAATACTGGCTGACCTTGTTAATTTCAACTTTTTGTATCTTTTCCAGGGACGGAAATAAACATGTGCAGGGCTTTCTCCCTTTCTTATGGGTATTTAAGTAATTTCAAAGCTTGAAAAAAAAATAGTATAAGTTTAAATAAAAGAATATATAAATTGTGTAATGTTAACAAAATCGACTCTCATTTTGCAGTTTCATTGTCGTTTTTGTGGTTTGTGTGTCAATTCATTGTTGTTGTCTTTTAACATTGTTGTTGTTTTTCCAAGTTCTCTATCGTTTCAAGTTCATCTTTTATTTCTGTTTAGGATGTTGTCGTCTCTTGTTACGTTTCTCAAGTTCTAGGTTGTTGTCGTTTTTAATTGTGCTTCTTAAGCTATTTTTGTCTTCTTGAATGTCCAGCTTTCTCATCTTTATTTCTGCCAGGGTTATTGTTCTTTTTGGCCAAGGGTTGGAAAAATTATAAAGCATATTCCGTCAATCTAGTGCATCAAACACAATTGAAAAAATATTAAACTAAACTATTTAGTAAAACAAAAAATTTCTCAAATTATTTGGAACAGATAACTAAAACAAATAATTGAAACATATATTTCGTCATTTTAAATTTGTTTATTTAGTTTCTTAGTTATCATATTTAAAATAAATTGGTAACGCTAACTTTGATGTCGTCAAAATTTTTAATTGTCTCTAGGTATTTTGTTGACTAATTTTACGAACATAAGGTATGTTTTGGGTATTTCAATAATAATAAGATGAGAAAAATCGTATTTAGACAAAACATAGAGGGTGTTTCGATTATTTTCCCTAAAAACCACTGGTTACTTAGCGGGCTCTGGACCTCGCACTTTTATTTATTTTAACCTCTCAGATTTTGGCATCAAATAGGACATACGAACATTGCTAAATTGAGATTATTCAATGATTGGTGAGTTGTGGTTTATAAGGATTTAAAGCCTATTAATAATGTATTTATTTATCAAGTATATATTATGAAAAAAA
>CM046381.1:14432590-14466590 GCA_025413485.1 Ficus microcarpa | reverse complement strand
AATAAAGTTCTGAGACTGAACATTAATTATATGAAGGATATTTATTGTATTCACTTTTCATTTGAAGTTTATTGGAGGATTATCACCCTATTCTAGTTGAGCATTGTGGCATCAATTTATTTTTATTTTATTTTATTTTATTTTATTTTATTTTTTTGCGGATTCGGAACATGACAATATATAATATCAACGCTCTAAGTTTTTTCACTAGTACTCATGAAATATGATCCACATGAGTTGACTGAAAAGTAGTCAATCAATCTATCAACGTAATGTAATGTGTTGCCTCGTAATGTAATGTGTGGGTACATGATGAGGATTCTAAATCAGCGCAACTTAATTTTTGGGTTGTACATTTGATTTTTCTTTGTGTCGTGTCTTCTCTTTGTTAGCTCTCTATATATCAACGTGTGGTAAGGAGATCTCAAAATAAAAATTATAAAATTATAATAAAAAAAAAAAAAAAAAGTGGAAAGGAAGTAAAAAAGATGAGTTCAATCAAATACTTTTCTGATTACGAATTTGATTTATTTTGCTAATTTCAGAATTTCTGCTAATTAAACACTTGGCGTCCACATAAATAAAAATTAAAAATTCTTGACAGTAATGCATATTCAAAATTTTTTCAATCCCTTAAAATTATGAATATGAAAGATGTCCTTCTGAAAATCAGAATAAATACATAATTATATATATGTAAAAAAAAAAGCTATATCGCGAAATATGAATTGGTAAAATAAATCATATAAGACGCCCCTAATTCGCTAAATTCAAAATTACAAAACAATGCATAATAATACGTTTTATAATTGGTGATTGGATGTGACATATTCTCATGATATGGATAAACCTTTCCACACTAATCTATGCCAGCCATCCTGCACAAAATTTCTAAGGTTATCTTCGTGATTGTAATTAATATCTCAAACATTTACGTATTTATATATACTAGTTTCTAAGGTTATCTTCGTGATTGTAATTAATATCTCAAATATTTACGTATTTATATATACTAGTTGATAAGCACGTATGAAATGTATAATAAAAAAATTAAAAAAAAAACCTACATGATAATTTCGAACCCATCACGTGATATTAATATGACCACCACGTGGTAGCTATCATGTGACATCCAAAGACCAAAAGACGAAACCGTTTATTTATCTTTTTATATAAGAAAATAAATAATAATAAAACACAACATATATATATATATATTTATTATAGTTTCACGAGTGTGAAATAAGCAAACAAATGCAAAAAAATTAAAAATTAAAAATTAAAAAAATTAAAAAATGGTTACGTGGTGCCCACCACGTGGGAAGGACGAAAGCACTTTCGTTGATAGAGGAATGCATTAGTTCAGCTTATATTTTCCATGATTTTTCTGACTTTCGGTTCCGTAGCCTCACTGCTAAGGATTTGATTGGAGCATTTTCTTGTAGAGCTCCATGAATATCACGAAACGGTTAATTTCATAAAGCATGAAGATTATTAGTTTACGATCAGGATTATTATTTAGTAAATAGTAAATTGAATCGTGAATATAGATATTTGTCAAAATTATATATTTTAGCTATATTTATCAATAGACACAAATTATATTTAGTAGCAAAGTAATTGACACTAAGGATTAAAATTAAAATTTTGCCACAAAAATTATAGAATTTAGCTACTAAATTTAATATTGTAGTTAATTATGAATCAGAATAAATACATAAAAATATATATGTAAAAAAAGATGTCTGCCGAAATATGAATTGGTAAAAGAGATCAAAATTTCCAAAGTTTTCTTCATGATTATAAGTAATTCTCAGACACTTATATAAATGGACAAATTTTATAATATATAATTCAACAAGCTCCTGCCACTTATTTTTCTTTTTGACGAGTTCTAGTTGCACAAGAAAAAGATAAACATGCACACAAGTCAAAGTCAAAGTCTCTCATAATTCGTACATGTGTCCGTTGGATATTTTCTTACCAAGATAAGGAAGTAATGAACTTGACGTCATTCATATGGCAATAATTTTCTACTCAAGACTTTGATTTATGCCGTCACTCAATCTTTTCAGGATGAAACATGTCAGCAGTTAGAAAATTTTAGTACTATTTATTTATTTATTTGTTGTGTAAAAAGTAATCAAGAATAAGGATGAGAACATAACATATTTTAGCCTTTTATTTTCTTTTTTTGTTTTTGTAATGAAATCTGTTTTAGCTTCTTTATAATTAGCCCGAAGAAATCACTTAATTTTCTAGCTCCATGTCCCTCTTCAACTTGGTGAAAAGTTTTGCAGTGATTTTGGATATATCACTTGTTAAAAAGCTATCATCACAACATACAACAAATTACAATATTATCTCCAAATAGAACATGGACTTGGGCTTCTAATTTTTAAGTTTCCCGGTCTGCAGTGGAGAAGAGAGGTACAAGAACTATTGTCAAGGATAACAGAAAATACGAAAACTTCGAATATATATATATATATATATATGGATAACTATGCATTTCAAAAATACTTTTAAATGAATACCCGAGATTATATATTAATATCATTTTGAATACTGAACTCAATCAGAAGATGTTGTCTTTTGTAGGTCCCCTATTTACTTGACAAATGTTCTGTCTCATAGTTGTTCATCTAAGCTCATGTACTCTTTCACTCTGTACAAGATCTCTATTAAATATTTAATTCATAACCATCTGTTTCTTTTTCATACAAGTATAGAAAGTTGAGAAATACTAAAATCTATTATTATTATTTTTTTTTATAGAATGACCTTGTTAGTTTAATCTTTTTGTATCTTTTCCCTATCTCATAGAATGGAGGCAGGGGATGGAAATATACATGTACAGAGCTTGTTCTCTTTCTTTGGGGTATTTAGGTGATTTCAAAGCTTGAAATTGGCCCCCCAAAAAAATTATAATAATAAATTAAGTTCAAATAAAAGGCATATATAAGTCTTGTAACATGAACATAACCGACTGTTATGTTGCATTTTTGTTGTCGTTTTTGCGATTGTGTCTCAATTCATTGTCGTTGTCTTTTGCATTGTTGTTTTTTCAAGTTCTCAATCGTTTCAAGTTCGTCTTTATTTTCTTGTTGTCTTTTCTCGTTACATTTCTCAAGTTCTAGGTTGTTTTCGTTTTTAATTGTACTTTTAAGTTATTTTTGTCTTCTGGAATGTCCATCTTTCTAATCCTCTGTCGTAATTCAACGACTGTCGTTTTGTAGGTTAGGCGTCGTTTTATTTGAACCTTTTCAGGTTTTAAGTAATAGGTCAGCTTGAATAGTATTTCCATTGAAAAAACGGCCAAAATGCAAACACAAGAACACCAGTAGTAAGATCCTTGAGACAGCAACAGACACTACACATAAGGACCAAATGATAAAATTAGTCAACGTGCACTCTGTCTATAGAGTTTTTTGAAACAAGATATTAAATTAAAGACAAGATAATCGTGTTTTGAGAGCCACGCCTCTCTGTCGGGGGTAGTACTAGTTGCTCCTGGTCATCAGCAGTACTTCTCATGCACTTTCCTGTACAGAAGCAAACCCAGAAATACAAAAGAAAGGAAAATAATTAGGAAACTGATAAAATTTTGTTCTGAAAATTAATTAAAGGACAACAGATTGTACTACAAAGACATTACAAACTTACTCTTCCAAACTTCCCAAGAGATTCTGTTTTCCTCTGCTTTCTAGTTTGATCTTCTCCTCCCATGCAAACAGTTGTTTGACAAAACAAGGACTTCAATCTGACTTAGGTTGCAGAACAGAGGTAATATCTGTCCAACCAATGGAGTTTATGAGCTTGAAAAGAAAGTTGTTGAAGGTGGTGGAATTGGAAGTTGACAATTTAGCCGGTTGGAGCCGAGGTCGATATATTCTAGGTTTCTCCATGGAATTTTCCCAGTATGAGTCAAGAGGTTGTGATAAATATTCAGAATCGACAATGAATCCTTCCCAACGTTCCACAACCAGTGTGGAACACTCCCTTCAATACGGTTGTCGGAAAGGTCCAGTTGTTCTAAATATTGTAAGCCTTTTAAAGAGTTGGGGAAACCAGTGATATTGCACGAAGATAAGTACGAGTTCTTAAAGGTACTGGGCAAAGCTGACATGGAGTTGATAGAATCAATTGATAGGCTATTAAAAGAGAGATCGAGAGTGTCGAGATCTTTTAACTTTACCAACTGATCTACGTGGACGGCACCACCCAAACTGTTTGATGAAAGAAGTAGATATGAAAGATTAACTTGCTGAAAAATTGATCTGGGAATGAGGCCATGTACTAAGAATGATACTGTAGGAAAAGGAAATTCATTGGAAAAGGAAAAGATTAATCTATAATGATTCTGTAGGATAATATATGTACTAGGAATTTGACTGTCTCAGGGTCACCATCTCGAGTTGAAGGAGGTTGTGGAGGTGAAGTGGCAAATAGCAATCGGAACTGTGTATTATCTGATATTGGAGGCCACTAACGGATGCTTCTTCAAGGCTGAGGTCACATTGCCGCCTAGAGATCCCCCCATTTTGCTGTTGTTTAGGCATCTTAAAGACTATGCACGGAGTAGTTGAAGTCAATTTCAGTTTGCCTTTTGTGAGACTTAGTTTGGCTCAGGCAGAGTATGGACCTCTTTTTCTTGACTCTTGTTTCTTGCACTTGGTCCGCAGGACTCTGTTCGTTTAGAGGCTTTTTTCACTTCTACTAGAGGAAAATAGCTTTGGTTTTTATTGTGGAAAAATAGGAATAGATGCAGAGGCCACCAATCTAGCACATTCTCAGAAAAAAAAAAAAAAATCCTGACATCTTTTTAGACGAAAGTGTAAATATAATTCTTTCCCATACCTTTGTTTTTACCAGATAAAGAATAGTGGAAATGTGTCTAGGCATTTGCTAAGGTGTTCGAAAATAATTGATTTGAAATACAATGGTATAATAAAAAATTATAAATGATGTTGAAGAAATATGGATGTGATCGGATGAAATTAGGGAGATGAGTTTTGAAGGATCTCTTTACTTGTAAAGTGATAGGAACTTCAATATAGTTTAAGAGCACGATCATTTCCGCTTTGTAGCGAACGCTCTGGCGTAGGGATTGTCCATTTTACGGGATCCATTGCTTAAGAAGGAAAATCCTGAGGACCTGGATGATAGCACGTAGAATGTATTCATGGCTGGTGGGACATGTAGAGGTCTTGTAGCTATATATGACAGTTGGTGATGCTAATCTAACGGGAGTTCAGTGTTCAGGATGGTATCAGTACTAATGTGAGAAAATCCGTAGTTACCCCAATATTTAACTTTACTTTTAAATTTTCCTGATTTGGTTTGTAGTTTCCCAATTATGTTGGACCAATTTGGCCGATAAATTAAAGCTACCACGATACCTAAAAATTTATGATCTCTTCATACTCTAATATCATACTTTTGTGGATCAAATTAAACTCTTTGCATCATCATAACGTCAACAACTCGTCTTATCAATGTAAGTAACTCTACTCACACGGAAGTCGAAACAATCGTCGTTACAGCTGAAGTTGCTCTCAATGATGCCCTTTCGAAGCTGCTATGGAGCGGGTGACATTTGTGTTTTGGCATAGAGAAGTCATTCAGACCGTCGGGAGATGGACTAATGGTCCAGAATAGAGTGGCCTTATTGAAACTTTGCGTGGGAAACACTTGCCTAATCGTATCACACGGGACGTGGCTGACCTTGAGAGAGACTATGACATTCGATGCAGGAACACGGTTGAGCTCAAATCACTTGTTGCCACTGCTTGGGGTGAAAACAGTGTGGCGTGGGTTTGTAATGTTGTTGAAATTGCACGTGAGTTAGAGTTGGATTTGCTCTTTGCTCCGGAACTACTTTTAAGCAGCGAGTGGGATGCCGCCGAATTAAGTGAGAGGCAGATCAGGCAAGCTTCCATTGATGCTTATGCTGCGTACTCTATTTGCATTCATCTTTGGTCAGCAGTGTATGATTAGCACTAGGTTATATTTATAACTACGTCCTCTAAAGTATCATTATCACCATATCGTCGTTTTTAGAATTACTAATTAGTTTATGTTGCCAGTGTATTTCTTCGAATGATATTTTGCATTTCTCTACCATTGCCAAAATTTCATTTTAATTACAATTGAATAATGCGTAACACATACTAAGAAGAGCAACATATATATACAAATTTTATGTTCATAAAAAAAAATAAAAAATAAAAGACGTACATATGTGTGTGTATATATATATCATAGTAAGAATTACCAATTAGTGGATAGAATTAAATTCCCTACATTTTGAGGCCAAATCGTTGGGAAGCTCAGCAATTTCGAGCCGTTGATGAACATTGGCGAGCTCCGGATCCAAGAACCCAGCGCCATGTCCATGGATTCTTTGGCTCACTCCAAACTTCAAGGCTATAGTGTGCCGAGGATATATATATATATATACATATATATATACATATATATATATATAAAGAGATAGAAGGGGATAGAGTGAGAGAGAGAATTGCAAGTTGGTGGGTTTTGAAAATCAGAACACATGTAAGTTCATCAATGACAAAAGTTCCGAAATACGACAATGAAAAGAAAAACGACAAATGGAAAAAGAAAACATCAGCAAAAACGACATAAACAACTATTTGATGAGAGAGAACAACATGCTGGAAAACGACAACAACAAGAGAAACAGTTGAGAACGCATGAACGACAAATTTATTACAAAATAACAACATCCTTGAAAACGACAGACAACTGAAAATAAAAGGAAAAAAAAAAGGGGGGGGGGTTCAAAACTGTCGTCGGTGACCAAAAAAATAAAAAATAAAAACCTAAAATTTCTCTTGAATTTTTTTGAGTAAGTGATTTATTAAAAAAAAAATTAAAGGATTTAGAGGTAAACGCTTATATTTGAGGAAAATGCCTTAATTCTTTTTTTACATATGTTAACCAAAATAATGACAAGTTTTTATATGACATACGAAATGAAATCTGTATGCATGAGGCTAAAGGCAATGAATTCGCATATATAATGTCCTCATAGTGACAATTATGTGAAAACTGTAATTTATTTGTCTCAAATATGTTGGAAAAAACACATCAAAGTACGCAAATACAAACAAAAGCATAGATGACAATACAATTGAACAAGAACTAAAATACAAACTCCACAACATCAGATTTCCTATGATCGAATCTCCAATAGGGATTACAGTTTATTTAGCACTCTTAATACATAACAAGAAATTAACTAAAACGACGAGATAGTGATTTCATCAGAGTCATGCCAAAATCGATGCCAGTTTGATCATGAACGGTACTTTTCATCCATCCCCCTATCACAAAAGAAACAAAAATAATTATGTTTGGTTCTTATAAGAAAATCAAGAATTTATAACTACAAACACCTTACAAACTTACTCTTTCAGACTTGCCACGAGACTCTGTTTTTCTCTGCTTGCTAGTTTGACCTTTTCCTCCCTCTTGAGCGAGAGCTGGTTCTACGACGTCGTCCTCCTCCAAATCTTTTGAAGAACCAAAGATCGAAGCTTTTGCTGAAAAGCACCATGTATCCCACAGATATTCCGATCACCAGTCCGCTTGCATATCCCATCATCACCACCTTCCATTCCGCCATTCCATTCTCGTGCTCTCCATCATCATTTCCTTGGTCCTGTTGTGCTTCATCGTTGCTGCATGATTTGGGAAGTGGGAATCCACATAATCCCAGGTTCCCACCGTATGAGTCATTGTTGAATGTTTCAAATTGCTTCCCGTCAGGTATTGGTCCTTCTAGTCTGTTGTTGGAAAGATTCAAGACTTGAAGTTGATTCAGAGCTGCTACAATTCCACTGGAATATGACCTAAAAGTTTGTTTGAGGAGAGGTCCAACCATTCAAGATTGCTCAAGTTTGCCAACGATGGAGGAATGAGACCGGACAACCGATTGTGAGAAAAATTCAGACCTTTGAGTGAATTGAGCTTTCCAATCAGCTTTGGAATCTCTCCTATGAAATTATTACTTGAGAAATCAATGGTCATGAACATTTTTTGGATTTTTGGAAGCTCAAGGAAGTTTCCTTTGACAGACATTGTTACAGAGTAATAGGAGCCACCTAGCAGGTACCGTCCCATGTATTCCAAAACATCTGAATGGGCATCCATCATGGCCATAAAATTCCGAAAATATTCTGCCGGTAAAAGACCTGTGAATTCATTGTTGGAGAGGTCCATGATTCTTAACTTTTGGAAGGGGAATCTCACCTCCGGATTACTTATTGGACCATGAAATCTATTAGATTTCATGATCAGAATTTGAAGCTTTGGAAGAGATGCCAACCAATGGGGAAAGGATCCATTTAGCTTGTTGTCCCCAACATCTAAAATTTCCAAATTTTCACAGTTTTGCAAAAAAAGGGGCAGTGACCCTTTCAACTGGTTTCCATGAAGGTTCACGATCCTGAATCCGCATCCCCTTGTTACTCTTGAGAGTCCAGAGCATGGAGGAATGCTCCCAGTCAAATTGTTGTTTGACAAGTCAAGCGTGTCGATCCCAAAAAGGTCGCAAAACAAAGAAGGTATCTCTCCAATGAGTTGATTGTTTGAGATTGAAAACAAAATAGTTGATGGTGGTGGAATTGGAAGATGACTTTGAAGCCGGTTGGAGCTTAGGTCAATAAATTCTAGTTTTTCCATGGAATTTGCTCCATATGTGTCAAGAGATTGTGAGAAATATTGAGAAACAACAATGAATCCTTCCCAACGTTCCAAAACCATTGGGGAACAATCCCTTCAATTTGGTTGTTGGAAAGGTCCAACCATACTAATTTTTCAAAGCGTTTTAAAGAGAGTGGGAACTCACTCATGTTGCACGAAGACAATGACAAGTAATGAAGGGTATTCGGCAAAGCAGATATGATGGAGTTGATGGAATCCCTTGGTATGCTATCAAAAGAAAGATCAATAGAGTTGAGATTTTTTAACTTTGAAAACTGGTCTAACCACATGGATCCACTCAAGGTATTTGATGAAAGATCTAAGTTTACAAGATTCACTTGCTGGAAAACGGATCGTGGAATAAAGCCCTGTAGTTTGTTAGATGCTAATCTAAGAGTAACCAAAGAAGAATACTGGAATTCATCAATGTGACCAGTGAATTGGTTGCAACTTAGATCTAGATCTTGTAAATATGGTAGAGAATATAACCAAGTAGGTATTGTCCCATTAAGTAAGTTACTAGATATGGACAAGGCTTTCAAATTCAAGGGAACAGAACCCAAAAACTGATGCTTTGGAAAATCGCACAAAAAAGTTATTTTTGTGGAGTTGCTACAAATGTCAGGGAACTGACCTATAAAATTATTACCGGACAGGTCTAAATGAGTTAATTTCTCTAGATTAAGAAAGGACCATGGGATTTGACCACCAAAATTATTAGAAGAGAGGTCCAAGGATGTGATTTGTGTTAAGTTGCCAAGAAGTGTAGGATACAAACCTCTCAACTTGCAGGCTCTGAGAATCAAAGTATTCAAATACTTCAAAGTTTTGGTAAGATAAGGTAAATCTATCCAAAATCCAGTTCTAGAAAGATTTAGATTTCTCAATTGGCTACTCCAATTATATTGAGGAAATGAACCATTGAGATTCTCATTGTAACTTAAATCAAGCTTCTGAAGTCTTGGAAGGTGAAAAGTATTTCCTGGAAACTCTCCTGTTAGTCCACTGTCACTAAGATCAAGAGATGTCAAAGAAGTTGACAAATTCATAAAGGAATTAGGTGAGGCAAAAGACATGTTGACACCACTCAATTTCAATTCTTTAAGACTAGTTAAGTTTGCAACAATTCGTTTCAAACTAGGTGTCTCTAGTCTCAAATTGGAGTTCCAACGAAGATTAAGTGTGACCAAACTAGACAAGTAAAGAGAATACAAGAGGGAGTTGGCCTGTGAAACCAGAGGCAGAAAGGTCAAGGTGAATCATACTTGAAAACCTACCAAAGTGGGGTGAAATTTCGGAACCATCAAGTTGATTATAGAAGAGAACAAGTGATTGGAGATGAGTGAGGAGGAACAAACTGTTGTTGGAATGGATGATGCCCTGAAGCCCACTGCAGCCAAGATCAAGCCTAACAACATGACCGGAGACCTTATCACATGTGACTCCACTCCATGTGCAACAGTCCCTGCTCATATTCCAATACTCTGTACTATTAGAATTAGTAATTCCAAAAGAATCAGCACAATCAAGAAAGTAAAAAGTATGGTTTGTAATGGAAAGGGAGTTCTTGAAGTGGAGCAAAGCAGAGCTTTCGTGGGGATGGCACAGTGGAAGATGAGAAGGAAAGTGAGAAGAAGGAAGAGCAGATGAAGAGTTGAATGGGGAAGTAGTAAGGAAGAAGAAAAGGAGACCCAACCATGCAAGGAACACCATCGTCATGATTTCAGTCAGAAATTAAAAGAGAATGTATTCTTAATGTTGTGTCGAATGACATGCTATGCGACAATGCTTATTTATAGACACCCAATCTAAGAAAAATTATTTTATATGATCACAAGGTATTTATAATATTTTATAAAAGAAAAATTAATCGAGATATATGAATAGAAAAATACAATGAAAGCAATAAAGTACATTCAGCCAGGCTTATTGTTATTTTTTAAACCATATTTTAGAAACTTATTTCATGACAAATTTTGTTCCTCTCTCTTTCTATATGGGAACTTAATGTTACTCTACTAGCCTTATTGTGGCTTTTTTGGTATGCTTGTTTGCTATATCGGTCTAAGTATAAGGTCATTTAATTTCACTAGCTATGATGTTTTGTGGGATAGATTTCGTAAAAATTTCCTAGAAATTCAAAAACCTTCTAGAAGTAAATACCGAATTGAGAACAAACTGTCAACACAATATTATAATATGTCTATATATATATATATTGACTACAATTAAGAAATTAAATTTTCTGAATCTGAATTGCACACACACACATTTACACATCATAAAAGATTAAAAAAACGTGTTGAACCAGTTGAGTATAAAAACACATGGTGCGATAGATATTCATCAGTGACAAAGCTGACATTAATTTTGATTTCACATCTTGACTGACTTGGAAAAGTGAAACCTACTCTGAGGAATCGGCCATCCAACAGGACATGAATAATTTAATACAGCCCAAAAAAAAAAAAAAGCACTTATGAAAGGAGAAATTGAAACTGAAGTAAAATAGGTCCTTGTTGTTAGGTAGGCATTCCAGCTGTTTTCCCCAGCAATAAAGTAACTTGGTCATGCTTGTCAGTTTTACCATTCTCTTTGGCTCTATCGGTTCAGGAACTTATGATACATTTGATCCCGTTTGGGAGCACTTTTGCAAACAGTGAAACACTGTTTCATTTCTAAATATGGATGTTTGGAAAATTTTTGAGTTTTCCATGTATACCATGTATTTTGGATATTCTCAAAATTATAACTTTGAATATCATTCTCATATCAAATTTATACTTTCACTTGACCAAATATGTATTAGGAGGTATAAAGTGAATAAGATGATAAGCAATTTCATGATATATTTGAAAAGATAAAGTCATCATTTAAAGGGTTCAAATTATTAACATTTGATCTACAGAAGGTAAGAATTTGATATCAAATTGAATCTAAAGTATAATATTGAGAACAAAGAATTATACTTTTATATTTATACGCTTCATGTTTTTTTTATTTGCTCAAAATGCAAGGTATAAAATTGAAAATATCCAAAAAAAGTCAAAAAACTTAAAAAAATTTATTTTTTTGATGAAGGCGTGGTTAAGAAAATAATTTAGTGCCAATCTGATTGATTTTAATTGCTTCTGTCTGCAGTCTAAAGATGTAAGCAAATAACGTATATTATGTGTAGGTACAAAAAGTAATTAATAGAATATAAACCTGCAAAATCGACAAAATGAAAAAAATTTTAAGACATATCCTACAGGAGCCCCTGATTGCCAAATTCATAATTAGAAAACGAATTGGTGATTGGATGAGCCATCTTGTGACATGCATAAATGTAGACCTTTCCACTAATCTATTCCAGTCATCATGTACAAAATTTCCAAAGTTATCTCGATGATTATAACTTCTCAGACATTTATATATTTATATATATTTACAAAAGAAAAAAAAAGTTAGAAGAAATACCAAATTAAAGTCTTCTTACTGATACAAAATATGTATATTCTGTATTTAACATGAATTCTTGAAGGGACCAATGTTAAATTAAAAAGGACTGTATCTCAGTATTCATGCACAGTAGTCTCATGTAGGTCCCACTAAATAGATATGATAGATCATTTGTGATGTAACAGGAATGAATCCCATTATTTGTGTAACTTATTCATTGGATTGGACATTTTCTTCTTCATGTGAACTTGCCCATTTCCAATGCAAGTTGGCTTACATTTTCCAAATGTTAGTTTTCAAGTAGTCTGTGAGCCACCGAAAAGAAAGAAAGAATTCTTTCTCATCGCTCACAAGTGAATGTTATTTTTATGTCTTGTATGTGGAATTCTACAACTAGTGTCATTTTTTGTTGTTAAAGTAGACATGAAATGACCAAAATTGTAGACAGAGATGCTTCACTTTTTTTCTAAATATCGAAAATCAGGTGGTCCATGATTAACCCCATTCGGAATTAGTCAATATTAGAATATATTAGTTTTATTGGACCTACTTGACAAGAATAATAATAAATAATAATAATAATAGTAAGAAAAGAAATTAGAATTTTGCATCATGCTCGTTATTTATGAATCTTCTCGATACATATAAGAGATTTTTGAAGTGTAATTAAACGAAAAATCATAATTATCATATGAAGCACAAATGAATAATGTCAGTTTGAGATGCATTTTCCACCTAAATTCCTTTAATTATTACATTTATATAGTTGTTTAAAATAATGCCAAATTTCACTCAATTTTGGTTTTCAAATTATCATATTTAAAATTTAAAATCTCAAATAAATCAAAATAGAGAGAGAGAGATATTCTCACGGCATTACAATAAAGTCCTCTCCTTATAGGTTATGATCAAGGTGATCAATTAGAAGAGGTTATGTTTGTAGGTCCTCTGTTTTCTTGACCAACTTTCTGTTAGTTTAGAGGCATATTTTTCCTCTGAATTCTTGTAATTTTTTTTTTTCTAAATACTCATATTTAAAATTTTGTATTTCAAATAAATCAAAATAGAGAGAGAGTCGAAATTTCGGAGTTTGTCAATATTTTTATTTCACCTTATGTTACTCCTCTGTTAAAAATTAAATTCATAACATTATATTTTAACACAATCGTAGAAAGTTAATAATTTCAAAATATATTTTAATATTGACTGACTGATTCTCATCTTTTTGAATCCCTTCCCTCGCTAAAAGAACGGAGGCAGGGAAACAAATTACAAAATGACTTGATATGGCTGTTTAATGTTATTTAATTGAAAAACTACTCAATTATTCATCATTTGCAGGTTCAACTCATGAAGACTGTCACTCAAGACTTTCCTTAAATGCATGATGAGGAAAATTGGCCTTTGTCAAGGAATTTACTTTTCATTATAATCATATCATGCTTAATGCGACTTCATGAAAAATATAGTACAAGAGAGATGATAAATGAAGAGATTGAGAATTGAAAGGAAAAAAAAAAAAAAGAGCATCAATGACCAATTCATCTTAGATCCTTGTAACTCGAATTTGAAAAAACAAACGATGAGAACTTCTGTCTTGATCATGGAGGAAAAATTTAGAGACTTTGAAATGAGACTAAACGTATATTAATTAACAAAACATGCTCTTAAGGATGGCAATGGGACGGGATAAGGGTGGCACACTTCCCCCATATATTCCTTTTTACCCCCCATACCCACTACCAACCCACCTTATTTAATGCGTGCGTGGAGTGGGTAATCCCCACTAGGGGTGGCAATACGGGTCGCCACACGACGACACGAATCGAAAACGACACAATTACAATCGAAAAACACAATAAATCAAATTCTCACCAAATGACACGAAAAAAACGGTCGTGTTGGTTACGAGCACGACCGAACACATATGAATGGCAATACGCGTTGCACACCACAATCGAATGACACGTTTCGATCGAAACGACACGATAGTGCGGGTCAATTGGTCACCCGATGACGAAGGGTCGGGGGGTTGGCCGTACGAATACACACGAATTATAATCCATGAGGTTTATCCATATCCTATCAATTTACCCACATTAAGAATAAAAAAAGTTAAAAAAAAACAAGTTCTCATTATATTTATCAACATAATTACTAATATAACTGAAAATGAAACTAAAATTAAAAAAAATCCATAATATAGGAATCTATGAACTAAACTCATATAACAAACTAAAATATTAAAATACTAAAAATACACATATTTAGATATAATAAATTATATTTTTGTAAGGATGAATATAAATGGGGCGGGTACGAGTGGACACGGGATTTAATCTTAACCCTCAATACCGGCCCCCATACCATTATCCTATCTCCCGTATCACCCCATTAGACCCATAAATAAAAAAAGGTCATCCACACCTGTTCTCATCCTAACGTATCTTCTGGGTTCAGTTAAATTAAGTTGGATCGATATCTTGTCAATTCATGATTTATCACAGCAAGACTAACACTTCAAGACAAGTCCTGTTGTGGCCTATCATTTTAGATTTAATGTTAAGTACGAATTAGATTTATTTCTTTGTGCCTGTTCTACAAGATAAAATCATTGACCCATTCTTGTTTATTGTCATTATCAATCATTATATATCACAATTTGTTTCTGTACAAAACTTATTATCTGGGTTGGTTTAGATTGAAATTGTTTCACAGTTTGAAATTGGCTTTCACAATCCTAATATTCAAAGCCTTTATAAAGGTCGATTTTAAAGCTTCAATTATATAAATAATCACAGCACATTAGATTCAACACTAAAATCTTTGAAATTAGACAAAGTAAAACAATATAGGAACCACATGATGAAGATAATAAATTTTTACTTCTCCTTGTATGGCCATAAAACAATAGGAGCATTTTCTTCTTCAAATGCTTGCAGTGAAAAAGAAAATCACTACAGATCAGTTTTATACATGCAACAAAGATGAAAACGTCAATAATCTCGTCAAAAAATGACGTAAAACGACAATAAAAGGGCCTACAAACAGGCTCCAACTCGTGTCAAGGCTTATTACGTGACTCGAAATTCTATCAAATTGTTGAAGTTATTGACTACAATTCCTAATTAGTGTAAACAGAAGAGGCTTGTGGTTTGGATATTTATCTACGCCTAGCTTCTCTTTGTTGGCTCTTATAATGTGAATTTGTTGGTTTCAATCTCTATCATATGCAGGTGTTAAACAATAATAAAAATAACAGCATCCTTACTTATGAATCTTCTCGTTACATAATCACAAATAATCATGTGAAGCACAAATGAATAATGTTAGTTTAGAGGTGTATTTTTGCTGAAATTCTTTTAACTATTGCATTTTTATACTTGTTTTAAAAAAACCAAAAAAAAATTTCTCTAAATTTTGATTTTTAAGTAATCATATTCAAAATTTAGTATCTCAAATAATATTAAAACTAAATTATTAAATTAAAAAATTCTAAAAATAATTGAAACAAATAATGTAAATTTTTATTCAAAATTTTTAGTTAGTTTTTTCAGTTAAATCACATTTAATAATAATTGATTGTTTAGTGGTCCCTTTCTGAATTCCATTATTGTGAACTTGTATGTACAAAACAATAATGAGATAATGAATAATAAGAAAATTCTCTCATTTTCTTTTTTTTTTTTTCCTCTTTTTTTATTTTATGTTTAATTTATCTTTTGTGATATTAATTTATCCGATTACAACAAAACTAATATTCCTGATATTTATTTTTGACGTTAACAGGTGAAAAAACAAATTACAATCTTGCGACAATGAGTAATGCATATTCAAAAGTTTTCAATCGCCTTAGGATTGCTACGAAATACATCCAAGAAGAGAGGAAGATGCAATGCTTTGAAAATCAGAAAATACATAAATATACCTAAAAAAAAAAAAAAGATAAATGGAGAAATATGCATTGTTAAAACATTTCATATAAGACGCCCCTAATTTGGTAAATTCATAATTACAAAACAAATTTTTATCATACGTTTTATAGTTAATTGGTGATTGGATGTGCCATATTGTGACATGCGAAAACTTAGACCTTTCACACTAATATTTACAAATTTCAAAAAGTTATCTTGATAATTGTAACTTCTCAGACATTTTACATACTTATGGACAAATTTATATGGAAAAAGAAGTGAAAAGGAATACCAAGTCAAAGTCTTTCTATTGAGACAAAAATGTATCTTTATATTTAAATTTAAAGAATTATATTAGGGATCAATATTAAAAAGGATTGTATCTAGAAATGCACGCAAAATAGTCTCATGTGGATCCCACTAAATAAATCGTACAGATCATATGTGAGGTAATGAGAATGAACCCATTACTTGTTTAACTTATTTATTGGCTGGACATTTTCTTCTTCGTCTGAACTTGTCCATTTCCAATACAAGTTGGCTCTATTTTCCAAGTGTCAATTTTCAAGTGGTCCATAGGCCACAAAAAGAAAGAAAGAAAGAAATATTATTACTCAACGCTCACTAGTGAATGTTATTGTTATGTCCTGCATTTGGAATTCTACAACTAATGTTTTTTTTTTTTTTTTTTTTTTTTGGTTGTAAAAGGAAGACATGAAATGACCAAAATTATAAGTAGACATATATGCTTCGCTTTTTTTTTTTTTTTTTTTACAAATGTCGAAAATCAGATGGTCCATGATTTAATCTGGTGAATAAGTCAATATTAGAATGTATTAACTTATTGGACCCGCTTGACAAGAATAATAATGAAAAGAATAATAAGAAAAAAATTAAAAAATTGCAGATCCTCAGTATATAATTGTTTGAAAAGCGGCCAATTAATCTCACCTTAAATTTTGAATTTTAAATACTCCTATATTTTAAAATTTAATATCTCAGGTAACTAAAAAAACTACATTACTATTTAATTTCACAATTTTTGAAACTCTACTAATTCTCATGTTTTCATAAGATCTTGCTAATAGTCCTTCTTTAACTCAGTGAAAATATTTTACAATGCACAGATACCATAAGATCTGCAATTGCAAAGATTTTTTTTGTAACAAATCACTGTTGCATATATACTCAATGAAGTTAAATTTAGAAATGAGGGTAACATTTCATTTTTCTTCTTAAATTGCTAAATGAAACATTTCAGATTATCAGAATTACATTGAAATATTTGATTATAAACTACATTTTTAAATGGAACAAGTATTCCAAAACGGTTGAAAACAACGTACGTTTCCAATTATCAATTTTTGATTTATTTTGCTAATTTGAGCATTACAGATATTTTTTAACCCTAGAAGTTCCAGAAAAATATATATATATATATATTTTTTCATTTCGGATATTAATTTCAGCATATTCTAATGACAGCTAGCTAGCCATCATGTACAAAATTTCCAAAGTTATCATCTTGATGATTGTTACTTGTCAGACATTATATGGACAAATTTTTAGAAGAAAGTGAAATGGAACACAAGTTACAAGTCTTTTCTAGTGAGACAAAACTGGGATATCTAACTCATTTTTTGGACTGGACATTTTCTTTTTAATCAAACCTTTGCCCACTTCCAAATTCCAATGCAATTTGGCTTATATTTTTCAAGTGTCAGTAATCAAGTGGTTCATGATTTTCTCAGTAATACCAAAAAGCGAGAAAAGAATGAAACAAACTTTGTCATTGCTCATTAGTCAATGTCATTTGTATTTGGAATTCCACACATATTTTGTTCTAAAAGGATAATGAAATGACCAAAAATCAAATAGACAAAATGCTTCACTTGTTTTCCAAATGTCAAATTTAGGCGATCCATGATTTTTGACATTTAGAGAAAATCATTTTTACAATATATTATCTTATTGGACCGCTTGTCAAGAATAAAAATAATAATGATATAATAAGAAGAAAAAAAATTACGGCATTTTCGTTATTAATGAATCTACTGGTTACAAAGGGATTTTTATAATATAATTAAATGACAAACCATGAATAATCAGGTGAAATACAAATGAATAATGTTATATTAGTTTAGACATTGATATATATATATATATATATATATGTAATAATAATCGTTTGGACTATCCATTGAGAAATAGTCCTAAACGGGAAAGCAAGAAATTTCCATCTCTCTGATTGATAAATCAATAGAGTAAAACATGTATAAACTACAAAAATGAACATCATAAATAGCGAGATTGAACTTTTGATTACTTAGAATTGCATTTTAATTCTTCAAGGAAACACATGTTTTCGATGGGGAGAGATAGAGATGAGGAGGGGATAAATTCCTTTCCTTAGTCCCTTACCGTAGTAGCATGACAACAATTTTACCGAACAACAATCAATGTCACAGACGACTCTATAATAATACATAAAACGAGGGCATGAGAATATGAAAATAAGCTCACATATAACAGCAAAATTTATGCCTCAGTATGCAAGTTAAAAAAAAAAAAAAAAAAAAAAAAAGGCTCTTAACTTGAAAACGACAAAAAAAAATACATCAAACTACCTAAAAAGTAAAGACAGCATAAAACGACAACAAAAATTGCAAACAAAAATAGCAATGAACAAAAAACGACATATAAAAGAGAGAAATTGGTGTAAGAGTCAGCAATTCAAGAAAAGCAGAGCAGCAGTTACGGATATAATGTATAGTGCTAGCAAAACACACCATAAATTAGAGAAAGAAAACAAATTGATTAGCAGAAAATTATTCAAGTTTAGTTCTAATCAAACATTATGCTATTATTTTGACTTGTAAAGCCTTCTATGGAAGACTGATATGAGACTGCACAGATTATCCTTTTTCTTGTAAAGATTGATGACTGTTACGTTGACCATTGATCATAATCAATTTTTTGTTAATTAATATAAATATATTTTTAATGATCAATCAATAACTACGGGTCATTTTCTTAAATTAAAAAAAAATTTCTTAGTTATCATATTAAAATAAATTGGGAAAGCTAAGTTTGAGATCTTAAAAATTTTATTGTTTCTAGTTATTTTGTGGCTAATTTTAAGGGATGTTTTGGGTATTTAAATAATAATAAGATGAGAAAATTGTATTTAAACTAAACATAGAGGGTGTTTTGATTATTTTCCCTAAAAAGTATTGGAATACTTAGTGGGCTTTGGAACTCGTACCTTTATTTATTGGGGAAAGTACCATTAATGGCACAAATTTAGAAACCATTAATTTTGTCCGGATTGGGACATGACAATATTAGAGGTCTTCTTACGGCAAGATGTGTAATGATCAACGCTCTCTGTAGTGAATTTTCATTGGCAAAAAGTCTTTCAATATTGTCATGTGAAAAATCAGCGTAACTTAAATTTATGGTTGGCCGTTTGATTTTTCTTTGCCTTGTTTTCTCTACTAGCTTTATGTTAGCTCTATATATATCAACATGTGGTAAGGAAGTAAAAAAGTAGACGTCAATTTTTCCAATTGCGTTAGAATTATGAATATGAAAGACCTCCTAGGAGAGAGGAGATGCAATATTATGAAAATCAGAAAATACACAAACATTAAAAATAATAATAAAAAAGAACAGATTTATGGAGAAATATAATTGGTAAAATAGATAATATAAGATGCCCCTAAATTTGCTAAATTCATGATTACCAAACAATGTATAATAACACGTTTCATAATTGATGATTGGATGGGCATCTTGTGACATGCATAAACATAGACCTTTCCACACTAATCTATGCCGTCAGTCATGTACAAAATTTCCACCTTAAATTTTGAGTTTTAAGTACTCTTATTTAAAATTTAATATAAAAAATGGATCAAAATAAACTTTATCACTATCTAATTTTACAAGTTTTTTGAACTCTACTCATTCTCTTGCTTCCATAAGATCTTGAGTAGTGATTAGTCCTTCTTTAACTCGGTGAAAATATTTTACAATATAAGAGATACTATAAGATCTGTAATTATAAAGTTTTTTTTTAATAAGAATATCATTGTTGCATATATACTCAAATGGAGTTGAATTTAAGAGTGACGGATAACATTTCATTTTCTTTTTAAATTGTTAAGTATATCATTTCATACCATTAGAATTACATTCAAAATATTTGATTGTCATATACATATTTAAATGACCAATCCAAATTAAATGGAACAAATTCCAAAACGGTTCAAACTTAAACGTTTTCTTTCAAGCAGGACAAAAAAAAGTATTTCATTGCAATACTTTTCCAATTACGATTTTGATTTATTTTGCTAATTCAGCATTACTACTATTTTTTTTTTTAACTAGAAATTCCAGAAAAAAAAAAAACTATAATATTCTGGATATTTATTTGAGCAGAATCTTATACTAGCCATCATGTACCAAATTCCAAAGTTATAATCTTTATGATTGTTCGTTGTCAGACATTATGTGGACAAATTTTTTTAAGAAAGTGAAATAGACTACAAATTTCAATGCAATTCGGCTGACATTTTCTAAGTGTCACTTATCAAGTGGTTCATAATTTACTAAACAATACCGAGAAGCGAGAAAAGAATCAAATAATCTTCGTCATTACTTACCGGTCAATGTCATTTGTATTTGGAATTCCACACATATTTTGTTCTAGAATAGACAAAGAGCTTCACTTTTTTCCAAAAGTTGAAAGTCAGGTGATCCATGATTTTCAGCATTTAGAGAAAATCAATATTTGAATATATTATCTTATTGGACTGCTTGACAGTAATAGTAAAAATAATAATATAATAAGAAGAAAAATAAAATAAATTTCAACATTCTCGTTTTTAATGAATCTACTTGTTACGAAGGGGTTTTTATAGTGTAATTAAATGAGAAACCATGAATATAATATATGTTATGGACCTAGAAGTTAGGTTATTATTTTTATTTATTTTATTTTAAATAAGATTCTTAGTATGTGTTAGTCGTAACTTGTTCCTATTTTATAGTATATGCATTATGTACGTGTTTTAGTTAGTGTAGTGTGTGTAAGTGGTGAAGTGGGATCAAGTGTAATCTTTTTTGAAAACTTCATGAATTAATGAGAAAGGAGTGCTGAATATTTTTTCTCAAACGTTGAGTTTACGTGGGACGTTTTGGTTTCCTCGAACGAACCATGATTATCTTGGGAGGCCCTGGATTTTTGAATTAACAGAATTTTCTCTTTAATTTCTTTCTTTCTTTTGGGTCTGTGTCAATATAAAACACAAACGAACTATTTGTTATGATAGTTTAAACGTGCAATTTTTTTTCCCTTCAATCTTTTGGACAATCAATTGAGAACTAGTCCTAAATGGGACAGCAAGAAATTTTCATCACCTCCGATTGGATAAAATAACGAGTGTAAAACATATTTAAAAATTAAACTACGTAACGAACATCATATAGCATTTTAATTACTTAGAGTTGCATTTTAATTATTCAGGGAAATGTAGTACTGCATATGTGAGATGTTGAAACACTCGCATGACAACAATTTTACGGAACGACAGTTAATGTCAAAAACGACACGGTTCTAAGAACTGCAAGGAAGCTTTTTATTCAAAGAGACAAATATTATAATAATACTTAAAACAAGGACACGATATATGAAAACAAACCCACATAAAACAGCTGAAAATATACCTCAGTAACAAGGACATGAAATATGAAAACAAACCCGCCTAAAACAGCTGAAAATATACCTCAGTATGTAACTTAAAAAAAAGAACCCCAAAAAAACCAAAAAAAAAAAAAAAACCTTAGTATGAAAACGACAAAAAATACGTCAAACTACCTAAAAATTAAAGACATCATAAAACGACAACAAAAATTGCAAACAAAAACAACAATGAACGGAAAACACAAAACATGAGAAATTGGCGTACGAGTCTCACTTCAGTTCAAGTAAAGCAGAGCAGCAGTTGTGGATATAATGTACAGAACAAGCAAAACACCACAAATTAGAGAAAACAAACAAATTAATTAGCGGAAAATTAATCAAGTTTAGTTATAATCAAACATTGCATTATTATTTCGACTTGTAAAGCCCTCTGTGGAAGGTAGCATTATGAAACCAGATTGATGAAGCTGCAAGGCATTTGTATTGCATTTTGGGTACGGACTTTTTTTTTTTCCCCTTCAGTTTGCCTTTTCTTGAGTCTCCTGCCACTTTTTTTTACTTTTTTTTTTTTTTTTAACGAGTAGTTAAAAAAGGTGAAAAGGCATGCAAGTCAAAGTCAAAGTCAAAGTCTTTCTAGTGAGGCAAAATATGTAACGATCTCGAACGAACCGTTATCGTTGACTCCTTAGTTAACATTCATCTCTTATTAAATTGTGGAAAATATTAAGCTTGAAATAAAAACATTTATATAACGGAAAACTTTACTTAGATAATTTTAGAAAACTCTAGAATTTTTTTTTTCTATATAAAAATTAAACTTCATAATTAATTTATATATATATTTTTAAAACCCACTTCATGAAATAAAATTAAAGTTCATCCAAACAAATAATAATAAACTAAAGTCTCAAAACTTTATTGGAAATTAAAAATGTCCATTTCATGATCGTTCCTCCCGTTTTCCTATCACGTATCGTCCTGTTATCCGCTCCAAGCCCCTCCAACACTACATCTTACCCTTTCCTTTATCTGCAACATGAATTAACTTATATAAGTAAGGGCTTAGTAAGACACTTGAATCTCACAAATGTAAATAAATATTTTTCTTTATCATCATAAATATAAACATCATTAAAAAACTTTTAACTTTTAAAACCGTCATATATTGGGCCCGGCGTTGTACCATCATAGCGTGCTAGTCATGGAAGGGTTGAGGTAGCAAATCCCAAACCAATGGTGACAAAAGTCCGCTCACCGGACAACATCATCATCATCATCATCAAGGGTGTACAATGCCATTTTAAAACATAAAATACATATACATACCATATATATATTTTTCATCAAAACGTCATCATAGGAGAAGTATTATTTAAAAACATCATAACATCGTCGTCAACATCAAAACATATACTTCTAAAATTTTTATTCATGTTGCAGGTGAGAGTGTACTTACATAAATGCCTTACTTACCCTTTTCAAATTTTCCGATGGTGACGCGCGATTGAGGTCTTGAGTTCTCGCCTTTAGAACCGTTCATGCCTTGAGTAATAAATATAATAAAATCAACAAAAGCTCATAATAATTCATTAAACACATCCATCATGTCATAGTAGTGCCTAAAAGGCCTATTTCATCATTCAATAACATCACAACACAAAAAAATTGAACAATTTCATGAAATTTTAAATCTTGACCGAATCTGCCAATTACACCTTTATCCCTTCAAAAATTCATAAAAATTCATACAGAGCTCCAAAAGGCTTGAAACCAATTTTAAACAAAAGTAGACATCTAGATCTTTTTAATGGTATCCAATTCATAAAAAATGAAGACCATTTGGATTCTCAAAAACTGTTTTGAAGTCTGAGCATTAAAATTTACCGAACCTGGCAGTCCGACCTCTGCCTATTTGAAAAATCATATAAATTCATAAATAACTCCAAAGTATGTGAAACTGATTTCAAACGAAAATAGACATCTAGGGCTTTCCAACGATATCAAATTTGTTAAAAACGGAGACCGTTTGGATTCTCAAAAATAGTTTTGAAATCTGATCATTAAAATTTACCAAACCTGGCAGTCCGACCTCTGCCTACTTGAAAAATCATATAAATTCATACATAACTCCAAAGGATGTGAAACTGATTTCAAACGAAAATAGACATCTAGGGCTTTCCAACGATATTAAATTTGTTAAAAACGAAGTCCATTTGCACCCTTGAAAACCGTTTGAAATTCTTATTTTAGAATCTGAAAATTTCAGTGCAGTGGTTAAATCCGAAAATCATTAAAAGCATTAAAAAAATATCATCACAATGTATATGATTCATACACACACACACACAAAACAGCCCTAAGACATGTTTCTAACACATAAAATTATTCAATCATCATATCAATGAAATCATAAATCAAGAAATCAAAAACCCTAATTTCACCTTGTTCATAAAAACCAACCTTATTGCCATCCTTCGACCATCATTCGATAAATATTTCTCATCCTCTCTTCAAACTCACATAAAGCCACTCATCAAGAAAATCATCTAATCCCTCAAAGAATCCCAAACCAAAATAAATAATAGAATCATTCTCATCGTTAAACAATACCGAAACATACCTTGAAATCCTTTGATTTTCGGTTTGGAAGAACTTGGAGGTTTGGCGGATTCTTTTTTTTTTTTTTTTTTTTTTTTTTTTTTTTTGTGTTTGTGTTTGTGCGTGGGAGAAAGGTAGAAAGAGCAGCCAAGAGAATGAGAAAGAAAAGAAAGGGGAGGCTAGGGTAGAGGGAGAGAGAGAGAGAGCATGAAAAAAAATAGAAACTTTGAAAATTGTAAAGGAATTAGGGAGTAATTTAATCCCAAATAAATTTTGGAATTAATTGGGGTTGAATTCTTTGATTTAAATGTCCCTTAATATCTGTGGAAAGGCTGTCAATAGTGTGTAAAAACGTGTAGAAGGAAAAGGAAAGAACTAGGTTAACTCTTAGAATTTTCGCACCAAAGTCGCACATGGTAAACTGGTTGGTTACTGCTAGGTATCCGGATAGTATACTGGTCATAATTTCTTACTCTGATATCGGATTTGCACAAATGAGTAGGCGTTGGAAAGCTTATGAAAAGCTCTATAAGTTGATCTAATTTGCAAAATAATTTTTTTGACATTTAAAGATTCATAATTGAGTTGAAAATTAACATCATATAGAATATGTCTTTTTCGGATAATATACTTTCCCTCTTTTTTTTTTTTTTAAACATTAACATCACCACAATTACTACATACCATATATATATATATATATATATATTCAAGCCATCACACAAAATTATCAAGTCATCATAAAAAAATTCATCAATTTGGCATGAACTTTGTTCTAGCACATCGAGTCCTCGTCGCGTCACCTGTGAAAAGCAACTCAACAAAACATTAGAATTAGGAAGTTTCTATCTCATCACATTACCAACATCAACTCTAAAGTTAATTTTCTAATATTATTGCTAGTTAGCGTTTAGGGCGTTACAAAATATGTATCCGGTTATTCTTTGGGCTGGATATTTTGTTCTTCCTCTGAACTTGCCCACTTCCAAATTGCATTAATTTACTTGATAAGGATTTGATCATAGCATTTTCTTGTAAGTGATCACCATAACTTAATTTACTGTCTGCTCTACTAGTTTTTCAGTTATTAATTAGCTGATATCTATCGGGAATTTTCTTTTTTTAATTTTTTTAATTTTTAATTTTTAATTTTATTTTTATTTATTTAATTTTTTTTTTTAAGGAAGTAACGAACTTGACCACAGTCATATGGCAATAATATTAAATTCAAGACTTTGATTTATGTCGTTACTCCGTCATTTCAGGATGGAACATGTAAGTATTGAAAATTTAGTTTTATTATTTATTTATTTATTTGCTGTGTAAAGAATAATCAAGAATAAGGATGAAAGGAGTGATGTTGGATATATCACTAGTTAAAAAGCTATCATCACAGCATACAACCAAACAATATTATCTCCAAAGTGAACATGCAATCGACTTAGGCTTCTAATTAATTTTTAAAGCTTCCCGGTCTGCAGCGTGGAAGAGAGGTGCAAGAATAATTCTCAAATGAAAACAGAAAATACGAAAACTTCGAATATAAATATATGAATAACTATACATTTGCAAAATAATTTTAAAAGAGTACCCCAGATTATTAATCTTCTCGTGGGTTACATGGAGAGGAAAAAAAAAAAAAAAGGAGGGAGGTGGTCAATCTGTTTCACCTTATCTTCTAGGGCCAATGTAGAGGTCTTCTCATGACATTACAATAAAGTCATCTCCTTTTATGTACTGACCAATGGAAGATGTTGTCTTTGTAGGTCTCCTATTTTCTTGACCAATCTTCTGCCCTATAATAGTTCATTTAAACTCATGTACTCTTTATCCTGTACAAGTTCTCTATTAAAAAATTAAATTCATAACCATTTTTTTTTTTTTAACACAAATCTAGAAACTTAAGAATTACTAAAACTTATTTTATTATTGACTCACCTTGTTAGTTTCAACTTTTTGTTTCTTTTGACTAGAAAATATAATGGAGGCAGTGGATGGAAATATACATGTACAGGGCTTGCTCCCTTTCTTAGGGGTATTTAAGTAATTTCAAAGCTTGAGAAAAGAAAAATTAATATAAGTTTAAGTAAAAGAATATATAAATCTTGTAATATTAACATAATCGACTCTCATTTTGCAGTTTAATTGTCGTTTTTGCGGTTTGTGTGTCAATTCATTGTTGTTGTCTTTTAACGTTTTTGTTGTTTTTCCAAGCCCTCTATTGTTTCCAGTTTATCTTTATTTCTGTTTGGGATGTTGTTGTTTATTGTTCCATTTCTCAAGTTCTCAGTTATTGTCGTTTTTAATTGTGCTTCTTAAGCTATTTTTGTCTTCTTGAATGTCCATTTTTCTTTTGTTCTGTCGTAATTCAACAACTGTCGTTTTACTGGTTAGGCATCGTTTTATTTGATCCTTTTCAGGTTTTTAAGTCATAGTTAAGCCTGAATAGTAATTGTATTGCAAAAACAGCCAAAATGCAAACACAAGAACACCAGTAGTAATTTCAACAACGACACAATACACAAGGACCAAATGACAAAATTAGTAACATTCACTCTGTCTACAGAGTTGTTTGAAAGAAGAAATTAACTTAAATGACAAGATACACGTGTTTTAAGAGCCACGCCTCTCTGTCGGGGGGAAGTAGTAGTTGCTCCCGATCATTAGCAGTACTTCTCATGCACTTTCCTGTACAGATGCAAAACCCAGAAACACAAAAGAAAGGGAAATAATTAGGAAGCTGATAACGTTTTGTTCTGAAAATTAATTAAAGAACAACAGATCTTACTACAAAGACATTACAAACTTACTCTTCCAAACTTCCCAAGAGATTCTGTTTTCCTCTGCTTGCTAGTTTGATCTTCTCCTCCCTCTTGACCGAGTTCTGGTTCTACGACGTTGTCCTCCTCCAAATCTTTTCAGAAACCAATAATCACAACTTCTACTGCAAAGCACCATGTAACCAATCGAGATTCCGATCACCAGTCCACTTGCATATCCCATCATCACCACCTTCCAATCAATCATTCCATTATCGTCCTCTCCATCATGATCATCACCTTCGTCTTGTTGTGCCACATGATTGCTGCATGGTTTAGACAGAGGAAATCTACATAATCCTATGTTTCCACCATACGAATCATTGGTGAATGTGTCAAACTGCTTCCCACGAGGTATTGGTCCCGTCAATTGATTGTTGGAAAGGTTTAAGAATCCAAGTTGATTCAAACCTACTTCCAGTTGCAATGGAATCTTACCTGAAAGCTTGTTTGAGGAGAGGTCTAACCACTCGAGATTGCTCAAATTACCCAACGATGGAGGAATTAGACCAGTTAGCTGGTTGTAAGAAAGATTCAATCCTTTGAGTGAATTGAGCTTCCCAATCAACTCTGGAATCTCCCCTGTGAAGTAATTTCTTGAGCAATCAATGGTTATGAACAAGGTTTGGATCTTCACCAGCTCAACGTAGAACCCTTTCATTGCCACCACAATTGAATCTTCGTAATAAAACATTAATTGAGTTGAGTAATTCATGTACACCAAGCTATCTGCACGAGCATCCATCATCGCCGCAAAATTCTGAAAATATTCTGTCGGTAAAAGACCTACGAATTCGTTATCATCTTAAAATAAAATTGGAAAAGTTAAGTTTGAGATCTTAAAAATTTTATTGTTTCTAGTTATTTTGTGACTGATTTTAATGGATGTTTTGGGTATTCAAGTAATAATAAGATGAGAAAATTGTATTTAGACTAAACATAGAGGGTGTTTTGATTATTTTCCCTAAAAAGTATTGGAATACTTAGTGGGCTTTGGAACTCGTACCTTTATTTATTGGGGAAAGTATCATTAACGACACAAATTTAGAAACCATCAATTTTGTCCGGATTGGGACGTGACAATATCAGAGGTCTTCTTATGGCAAGACGTGTAATGATCAACGCTCTCTTCAGTGAATTTTCATTGGTAAAAAGTCTTTCAATATTGTCATGTGAAAAATCAGCGTAACTTAAATTTAGGGTTAGACGTTTGATTTTTCTTTGCCTTGTCTTCTCTACTAGCATTATGTTAGCTCTATATATATCAACATGTGGTAACGAAGTAAAAAAGTTGACCTCAATTTTTCCAATCGCGTTAGAATTATGAATATGAAAGACCTCCTAAAAGAGAGGAGATGCAATATTATGAAAATCAGAAAATACACAAACATTAAAAATAATAATATAAAAAAAAAACAGATTTATGGAGAAATATAATTGGTAAAACAAATCATATAAGATGTCCCTAAATTTTCTAAATTCATGATTACCAAACAATGTATAAAACACGTTTCATAATTGATGATTGGATGGGCCATCTTGTGACATGCATAAATGTAGACATCAATCTATGCCGTCAGTCATGTACGAAATTTCCACCTTAAATTTTGATTTTTAAGTACTCCTATTTAAAATTTAATATAAAAAATGGATCAAAATCAACTTTATCACTATCTAATTTTACAAGTTTTTTGAACTGTACTCATTCTCTTGTTTCCATAAGATCTTGAGTAGTGATTAGTCCTTCTTTAACTCGGTGAAAATATTTTACAATGCAAGAGATACTACAAGATCTGTAATTATAAAGATTTTTTTTAATAATAATATCATTTTTGCATATATACTCAAATCGAGTTAAATTTAAGAGTGACGGATAACATTTTATTTTCTTTTTAAATTGTAAAGTAAAGCATTTCATACCATTAGAATTACATTCAAAATATTTGATTGTCAAATACATATTTAAATAACCAATCCAAATTAAATGGAACAAATTCCAGAGCGGTTGAAACTTTAACGTTTTCTTGCAAGCAGGACAAAAAAAAAGTATTTCATTGCAATACTTTTTCAATTAGGATTTTGATTTATTTTGCTAATTCAGCATTACTACTATTTTTTTTAAACTAGAAATTCCAGAAAAAAGAAAACTATAATATTCATTATTTAAGCAGAATCTTATACCAGCCATCATGTACCAAATTTCCAAAGTTATAATCTTTATGATTGTTCGTATTCAGACATTATGTGGACAAATTTTTTTAAGAAAGTGAAATAGACTACAAATTTCAATGCAATTCGGCTGATATTTTCTAAGTGTCACTTATCAAGTGGTTCATAATTTACTAAATAACATCGAGAAGCGAGAAAAGAATCAAATAATCTTTGTCATTGCTTACTAGTCAATGTCATTTGTATTTGGAATTCCACACATATTTTGTTCTAGAATAGACAAATTGCTTCACTTTTTTCCAAATGTTGAAAGTTAGGTGATCCAAGATTTTCAGCATTTAGAGAAAATCAATATTAGAATATATTATCTTATTGGACCACTTGACAGTAGTAATAGTAATAATAATAATAATAATAATAATACTATAATAAGAAGAAAAATAAAATAAATTTCAATATTCTCGTTATTAATGAATCTACTCGTTACGAAGGGATTTTTGTAGTGTAGTTAAATGAGAAACCATGAATATCATATATGTTACGAACCTAGAAGTTAGGTTATTATTTTAAAAAAGGAAACATCTATTAACCTGGAAATTGAAGAAGGTAATTCATGCTTTTAAAATCCGAAAAGACTGTAGTAGAATTCCTTTTATATATCATAATGGTAGAGCTCATTTTATAGACCATTTGATATATTTCAATGACTGAGATGTTACTTATGTATGATAATTATAATACACCTTAGCTTATAGTAATATAAATACATTAGTGCATTATCAATGTTCCGATTGATTGACTGATGACTTTTCAATTCAATCACATGGACCATATTCATAAATACTAGTGACTTTTGAAAGTTGACTGAATAAAGTGACCATTAGAAGTCTTGCCGTGAGAATACCTCCGGACTTGTCATGCTCTTTTTCTGCACGGCACACCGGTAAACAAGTTACTAAAGACTTTACTGCAAAATCACTGAAGTAATATAAGTTAGCCAAAAATCAAGGGAAAGAAAAAACCCCTTCATCTTCTAATTTTGTATTTAACTACTTAGGATTATGAAAAAAAGAAAAAGAGTAACTTTTAAAAACTCTATATATATATATATATCGTGACAAATTTATATACTTTCATAGCAGATCATTAAAGCGTTGATAGTTCTAATTTGTGGTGTGTTTTGCTAGTTCTGTACATTATATCCACAACTGCTGCTCTGCTTTACTTGAATTGAAGTGAGACTCTTACACCAATTTCTCAATTGATAGTCCATAGATTAAAGGAAAAAAAAAATATACGTTTAAACTAACATAACAAATAGTTTGTTTGTGTTTCACATTGACACAGACCCAAAAGAGACAAAGAAATGAAAGAGAAAATTCTGATAATTCCAGAAATCATGGCCTCCGAAGATAATTACGGTTCGTTTTGAGGGAATCAAAACCTCCCACACAAACTCAACGTTTGAGAAAAAAATATTCAGCACTCCTTTCTCATTAATTCATGAAATTTAAATACAAAAAGATTACACTTGATCCCACTTCACCACTAACACACACTGCACTAACTAAAACACGTACATAATACGTATCCCATAAAATAGGAACAAGTTACAACAAACACATACTAAGAATCTTTTTATGAAGAGAATATAGACAATTGATATCAAAGTAAGATTAAGTATTCCAATAAGATTGACACTTAAAACCTTAATCCATCACACACCAGGCTTGTAAAAATAGAAGCATAGATAGGTTGATTGGTGTTGAAAAATATGCATACACTTGTCACAATAGATTTATATATATATATATATATATATAGAGTTTTTAATGGTTACTTTTTTTTTTAATATAATCATAGGTAGTTAAATACAAAATTGTAGGATGAAGGTTTTGTTTTTTGTTTTTTGTTTTTGTTTTTGTTTTTTTTGTTTTTTTTTTTTTTTGTTTTTTTGGTTTTTTACGTTTCTTGATTTTTGGTTAACTTATATATGTGTACCGAGCTTGCAGAAGAAGAGCCTAACAAGTCTGGAAGTCCTCTCACAGCAAGACTTCTAATGGCCGCTCTCTTCTGTCAACTTTCAAAAGTCACTAGTATTGATGAATATGGTCCATGTGATTGAATTGAAAAGTCATCAATCAATCAATCGGAACATTGATAATGCATTAATGTATCAAGGATATTATGAAAAAATAAAGTTCTGAGATTGAATATTTAATTATTTGAACGATATATATTGTATTCAATTTTCATTTGAAGTTTATTGGAGGATTATCACTCTATTCTAATTGAGCATTGTGACATCAATTATTTCCGGTTCAGAACGTGACATATCAACGCCGTAATTGATCTACTATGAAAGTACTCATGAAATATTGTCCACATGACTTGACTGAAAAGTAATCAATCAATTGATTTGACTAAAACAATTACAATAGTAAAAAAATAAAAATAAAAATAAAACATGTTTTGCAAAAACAACAACTGAGAAAATTGATTACGAGCATAGAAAATATCAAAGGTTACAGATTTTGCATCAAAATATTTAGTGACTTGTCCGTCAGAGTGCAGTGCAAGTTCAAAGGTTTTCTTATGTGTGATGGCCCATACTTAAATGGTCATAAATACCGTCATTGCTTAAATTTAAAATTTGATACGTTTCATAACCGGTTATTAAACCCCTAAAATTTTGGTGTTTTTTTTTAACTTACTAAAATAAAATTTAATAAAACACAATTGCGGAATATAAAATGTTTAAGAAAACACTTCTAGTAGTTCATCAATAATAATAATAAAGTTGCAAATCCAAATTACTTAGTTTAGTCCATACGCTTAGTAGAGTTCAAACCATAATTTAAAAACTAAACTTCAAAATAACTTTCAAATGACTATTAGCATTTTGTGAAATCTTTTGTGGGTGGTATCCATTCCGCAACTGTACTTTCATGTATCACTCCATCCGCATTGCTAGTCCAAGGACATTTTCATATCATGGCGTGTTTGCCCGGATTACGTATAATGGGAACATAAAAATATGTGAGATTAAACTTAGAAAGTATAGACATAAATCACACAAGCATGAATGAAGATGTATGATAATTTATGTTTATCTTTTTATTTTTAACTTGTTATTCCTAACATACTGATTCTTAACATACTTATGGGCCCATATGTACGTATCATGTGAGTGTGACCTTATTTAAGGAAGACGGGGAGTGACCCAACTGCCAACACCCAAAGTCATACTTAAAATTATTCATGAAGACCTCTCTTTGATAGAGGTTGGTATGACACATCTTAATCTTTCATTTGTTACTCAATCATGAGTCATTAATTCATAGAATGAACACGAAATATGACATATCTCATAAATCGTATAGCTAAACATAAATCATGGTAATGTAGCATAATAGTCACGGAAGTAGAGAATAAACATCAAACCTAACAACATATAATCCACACTGTAGGTGTGGCCTGTACTTACAGAAAATCTTGAAGTTGAAGTTTCTCGGGATTCATGTCCGGCTCAACCTCTTTGTCTTTTCGGTGTCCTAATTTAAACTGACATCCAACGGTTAGTGTAGATTCTTAAAGTTATTCTTTATTCTTAATAAGTGTCTCATTAGACTTCATGCTTTTAGTTTCTAATTAATTCTTTTTAATATTAATTATTAATTATATCTTTTTTTATTTACATATTTTAATCCTTAAGGAAAATAAATTTTTTTCTTAAATTGGTTACTTATTTATTACATGCCTTACTTAATGATTGTTAGGATATTAAACCTTAACTTGCTCATATTTAAATTGTTATTAACTAAATTAATTATTAATTAACTTGATTAATAATTAATCGAGTAACATTATTAATTAATAATTAATTAACTAACATTTGTAATTATAAAAATTATCAATCCATAATTAATTAATTATTAATTAGTGAAATAATAATTAATTAATATAATTTAATGCTAATTTGTGGATAATTGATTAATTATTAATTAGTTGAGAGATAATATTAAATTAATTTCTCTTAAATTTCCTTAAAATAATTAATTATCATTAAATGATTAATTATTATTATAATGATTAAGTGATTAAATCATTACTTATTTATCCATTAATATCTATTTTATTTTGTCTTTCGTTGGACCTATTAGGTGACTATATGGATAACTAAGATTACTATCCGCCTATTGGCCTTTCTAGTTTTTATGGAAATTAAATTGGGCCTAACCAGCCCATTATTCTACTTTTAATACATTACTCAATTAATTAAGATTTTGTCTTCCATTATACAATTAGATCCAATAAGGTCCATTTTAACTTAACACCTACCATGCTAGCAGCATTAAAAACTGTCCAAACTATTATACCTTATTTATATTTTCAACCACACTTGTCAAAATTCTTACATTAAAGTCCCTTACTTGTCTTTTAATGGCCCAATAATAGACCAAAACTTAACCATATTAATTACCCAACTTAATTGGCTTGGCACACTGTCTTTAAATAAGGAAAAACACTGCCTTCATGTCAGGTTTGTCAGTTATACAATTTGACCCCTTTTTAATTATTTCAATATTTTTGCCCCTAAAATGGATTAACTTGTTCCCATT
>CM046381.1:14343299-14432490 GCA_025413485.1 Ficus microcarpa | reverse complement strand
AAGCACTCCAAAACGTTATTCACTTGAGGAACCCTTAAAGATCCCTCTTACAGATTCTAAACTAAAATATAATAATTTCCATAAATTTCACTTTTTACTCTTAAAATTTTTATATTTACATTTTGACCCCTAAAGGGTATTTTGCAACATTTTATGCCCATTTCTCATGAAAACAAATATATTGCATATTTTAGCCCCTTAGTCTGGACTATGAAGTCTCGGATTCAACCAACATTCCTAGCCTTATGAAAATACCATTTTACCCTCTGAGGGCAAAAACATCATTTTTCCCACTTAATAATTTTTGACCTGAGGTTACATTATCTGATAGCTTATGTTGAGAGAAACATTCTGTCCTTCATGAGTTTAGTAAAATTCTCACTAAAAATATCATTTGCATATTTATTTTGTATTATGCCAAAAGGCTATTTTTCCTATAGATATGAACTTCAACTTCATTCTATCATTATTTGAGACTTAAAAATCTTTTCTCCATATTTCAGGCTATCAACATAGAATATTCACAGCATATAAACATGTCATACCCAAATATTTTCATGCCATAACACATATTTCATATCACATAGTCTAGAAACTTACAAAAATCATATTCTCATCAAAACTTTTCATTTTCTGATAAGTTAAACCATTTTAATCCCATGAAACACACATGCCACAATAATTGTAACAAAGCAATGAGACCATGTTTCTATTTTTATAATCATGCTAAGATTTTTATTTTCTTCAAGGTCATTTGTCAAGAAAACCCTTGAAACTTTTAAAACTTGCTAGTTTGTGGAAAAACATATACCTTAGTAGTTTGTGACTATTTAAAGACTTGGAGACTTTCTTGAACTCTTGTGATGAGGAACTAGAAATTGGAAAATAAACATATTTCATCACAAGTTTAAAAACTAAAACTTTAATCTTGAAAACTAGTGGTATACTAGTGTTTTACCTTGAAAACCGATGAGGTGACGATCTTCTCTTGAAGCTTAATGATTTGAAAGTTGAGAAGAAAGGTTATGTAAGATATTTTTTGGTGTTTTTGCTTGTTAAAATTCAGATTCAATGTCTTTGGGAAGAGAAAAGGCTTTCTTTTAGGGAAAAGAGAGTGAATAAACATTACCACACCCCATTTATAGGCAGTTAAAATTGGGATTAAATTTTGAAAAATAATTATTTTTGGGGTTATTATTATCAGGTGAAGCTAGTAATAGGAAATGAAGAGTTTTTCAAATTTTCTAGGCTTCATTGTTACAATTCAGATATAAAAGAGTGGTTAAAATTTTTTTTTTTAATTTATTTTTAATTTGAAGTGTTTACTTTTCTTGGTAAGCTACACATCAAAAAAAATATATATTTACTTTATTTTTTTTATTTATATTTATTTATTTATTTTTCTCTCTCTTTTTTTTCGGCTGATGCCACACGGCCAGCCTGTTAGGCTTCCCGTGGCCGAGGGCCTTCAGCGCACAGCAGGGCCCAATGGGCTTGGCTTGTGGTGTCTCCGTGCATGGCATGAACACAATTACACACCCACACACACACACACATATAATATATATATATATATATTTGTATACAAATATATATATACATTATTATATTTCATTTATTATTATGGTTATTTACATAGATATTTAAATTGGAGATATTGATTTAAAATATGTTCATATTTCTTTTTTATTTACGTAAATGTTTAAAATAGTAATTATAAAGATAATTTTATCATTCGTAAAGAATGGAGAATTAACAAATAAAGAAATTACAAAAAAAGGGAATCTAAGATGTTTATCAAATAAGACTAAAGTTGATTTAATCAAATTGCAAAAAAAGAATAAGTAGAAAAAAAAATTTTGAAAATTTTTTTATTTTATTGTAAAGAAGGTGTGGATATTCATAACGAACCAAAATCAGATTTCAGATTAATGAGAAAAGCTAAACAAAGAAAAAGAAAAAAATTCAAAAAAAAATATTTTATATAATGAATCTTTCTTTATCATAAAGATATGTTCAATTTCATTTTTACTAATTTATATAAATAATAGTATTTTTTACAAAGAATTTGATTACATTTATTGTGTTATTCTTCAATTTGTATGGTTAGGACATAAACGACAACCATTTGATTTATAATAGATTATATAAATAAGTAGGTTTTTTCTTATTTTTTTATTTTTAAAGTAATTCATTGGTTTTTTTTTATATGAAAAGCATGAATATTTATCAATTTAATATTTAGCGATGTGTTTATTATTTAATATGAACCATCATCTTTATAATTAATATTTTATATTTATTATAATTACTTTGATCTTTATAATTAATTTTGATTTATTAATGTGTCAACAAAAAATACTCATCATTAAAATCAAAAAACAAAAAAAATAAAATAAAATAAAAGAATCAGTATGAAAATACAATGATGTCAACTATAATAAAAGGGTAAAATAGGTACTACATACATTTATTTCTTAAAAAATAGACATATATATAATATTGTTAAAAAATGAGCATATTTCAAAATGGGACTCTAAAAATATACCTTTTGTGTAATTATTTCTTATTATTATTAGCATTATTATTTAAAGAAAAATAAAAACTTTGCATAACCATTTCTTTTATCTTTCTTATCTCATTTTATCACAAAAACTTTGTGATCACATAGCACAGATGAAAAATCATAGCAATTTCTAAAATAAATGGGTAGGCACCCATTTTAATTTCTCATGACCCTCTTGTTATCATTACATAAAAACATTTTTGAAGGTAAATTCATAATTTATACTCTCAATTAAAATTAGAGAATTAAATAATAAATTTTCGTAATGTTGCATTATGGCAAGACTTCTAAAGGTCACTCTCTATGGTGGACTTTCAAAAGAGTACTACAAATGAATATGGTCCACACGATTTATTTGAAAAGTTGTTAGCCAATCGGTCGGAAGATGAAATCTTTATAGATGAATATGGTCCTATTGTTTGCTTGATTTCACAACGTATTTTCTGGTTTTATTAAATTCATTACTTGTCTTGTGGGTTGAAGTTTTTTTATACGAATTAATTAGAGGTCTCCTCACAACATTAACGGCATATTTACTTACGCAAAATCAGAGTGAGCATGAATTGGAGTGGGTAGGATTCGAAGTGGGTTAGATTCAGAATTAGGATTTGGAGTTAGAATATGCTGTTTACTTGGGTTCCAAGAATCAGAGTCGGAATCATTGTCAATCCTATTTATGTGCTTACTTAGACCAAGAATCGGAGTTAGTTGCTATAAATTTTCTTGTATACCTTTTTATTTATTGTGTTTTCAAAAATTAAAAAAATGATTAAATTTTTAATTTTATTATCATAATATTAATCAAAAGTAAAATATATTAAGGTAATAAAATTAAATTGTGTAATTTTTTGTTTAAAAAAATTAAAAAGAGTAAAAAAAATGAGTTAAAATAAGTAAAGTATAAAAAATTTAAAACTAGAAATATAATCATATATTATGATAACAAAAGTTCTTTATTTACTCTAATAACGTTAATAGTAATTATGATAGTTACATAATATTAAGTTAATAAAAAATATTATATTTTTAGTTAATAAAAATATTAATATAGGTTGTTATTATTTTTTAATATAATTTTTTTTACAAATAAACTAAGAATAAAATGATAATTTAATATTAATAGTAGGAATATGAGTTATAATCTCGAGGGGGAATGGCATTGTCAATCCCATTCCTGAATCTTAAATTGGTGTGAGACCCACAATTCTCACTCCTATTTAAAAAACAAAGTAAATAAGAGATTTACTCACATTTTCTATTCACATTCCTTACTCCTGATAAGTATGCCATAATACCATGAAGATTCCAAGTAAGTCCGGCTTTGGAGTTGCATTCTCTACATCTTCAGAGTCAAGACTAGCTATACCCAAATGTTTTGGGTAAAATATAATATTAATGATAAAGATTTATTTCGATTTGATTCAGTGACATGGTGGGATTCACTCTAATATGAATTGTTAAGAACTATTTGGCAAAAGTCGAACATACATACAAAACTCTCAGATTCACGCAAAGTCTAAATTAATTTATGTTTACCAAGTCAGTGGTCCAAGTTTTTGCAAGGAGATAAAATTTCCCTCTCTACACTTAGATTTAATTCAATCCATTTCGTATTTTCTTGTTGGTTTTCATTACAATTGTTTTTTTTTTTTTTTTCCTCTTTCTCTTTCCCCAATTTATGTGGCTATATACCATTAATGGTCTCTCGTTTGTAACAAAAATGAAAACTCCAAGGAAGTCCTACAATGGCCTATCACTATTTTTCCCCCCATATTCCAACTATGTCCTGAATAAATATCTGAGTAAAATATTCTATTAATGCATTGTTCGCATGTCATGGACTGTCGTTTTTGCATGTAAATTTTTGTTGTCGTTTCTTATGTTCTGTTTTGATATGTCGTTTTCGGTTTTGGTTGGTATCATTTTGAATATTCACAACGAAAATAATAAGTTATAGCTAGTATAACCAGTATATATTTGGGTAGATCATTTATTGATTCAAACTAAAAAAAGTTACATATTAACTTCAGTAATAATTTTTTTTCCTCTCTGACCTTACAGATTTGAAATACATGTTCATTATGAAACTAGTGATCACTTAAAACCCCGTGACATAGTGATTGTTTTATTGAATAAACATCTGCGACCAAAATGGCAGTAAGAGAAAATGACGACATCCAAGAAAACGACAACAGTTAGAGAAATAGTTGAGAACCCATGAACACCAATGCTATGATGAAATGACTGTAACCTTGAAAATCACATTAAACTGAAAATTAGTTTAAAAAAAAAAATAAAACTGTTCGCGGTGACCAGAAAAACAAAATTAAAAAGATTAAAATCAGGAATTTCTTGATTTTTTAAATAAGTAATTAAAAAAAATCAATCCTTTGTTTAAGCTAAGCTAAAAAAAGAAAAAAAGAAAAAAAAAAAGTAATACGTCGACAAGACAGTTTTGATCATTTCACCACAGATGCTATCTACGGCGTTAACAATAGAGGGGAAAACAAAAGTGGTCATTTTGCAATGGTGTCCCCGAATTAGTCTTACAATTGCAATTTACACACTAAATTTTTTACAATTTATACCCTGGACTTGTAAATGTGTAGCAAACTGTTTCCATTTATAACAATGTTAATACATATATTTTGTTCCCTCAAAAAAATATAATATACATATTTTTGAAACTTGACAAATGACTTGCACATATGTCATTAATTAAGAGCATGAGAAGTCCTTTTTTTTTTTTGTTTTAAATCAATGTTAATCTAAATTTATATTAAAACAAGTTAATTTAAAAATCGTCATTGACGTTTGATTTAAATAAATAAACCTGATAATTCATGTCATTAATAATGACTACACTTGAGCATAGTCATGTTTTGCAAAAAAAAAAAAAAAAATCGTTCTTTTTTTTCCATATTGTAATTTAGTGTCTAGGAGGGCTTGTAGATGGACGTTACATCCTGCACAAATTCTAAACTTTAGATTATAAACTAAAAAGGAACAGAAATCACAAATAAATAAATAAATAAATTCTACTGCAAAACGTAGACAAAAGAAAGGACAGAATTAAAAGAGATACAAAATTTAAAAAAAAAAAAAAAAGAAAATTGAAAATCACAGATTTGAGAAGAATACGGAAGGGAGAATAGAGTTTTAAAAAAATTAAGCAAATGATTAAAATTTAATTTTCAATATGAATGTGTTCGATGTATCATGTTTGAGGGGGTGAAATCATCGTATCATACAAGCATATAACAGTTGCTTAAAATGCGTTTTCTTTTCTTTTCATTTAGAAGGGTATTTTAGGTATTTTGTGAAATTTAAACGACCAAAATGGTGTATTTGTATTCAGTTCAATCAAAGGGGTGTCAATATAATATTGGTAAAAGTTATGGAGTATTAGTGTAATTTTTTCTTTCAGTTGTCACCGAGTATTCAAATCAGTGGCTTGACCTCCTAGGTTAATTGGTAAATGTTGATACCAATTAAGACAGTGCAATATTCCCGGTAAAATTGAGAATTAAGTTGTTATTACTGATTGAACTAAATCTTATTATTCACCAAATACATGGAACAATTATAACTACAGAAAAAAAAAAAAACAAAAAAAACAAAAAAAACAAAAAAAAACAAACAAAACAAAACAAAAAAAACAAACAAACAAACAAAACAAAACAAAAAAAACAAAACAAAAAAAAAAAAAAAACAAAACAAAACAAAAAAAAAAAAAAAAGACATACGATTTTCAAAGTGAATATTGCTAGTGTCACAAAATTTAAGAGGTGTCAACTTAGTTGTGGTGTTTTAAATTACTTCGATATTAGTTACTCTCACTCAACATTTATATAAGAAAAGAAGTCAATATTGCTATGTGATTTCGATCTACAACTTATGTTTCCCCATATTTGAATAATGGGCGATGTTTAAATAAATAGTTGGGGTAAGATAAGAAGAAATTATATCCTCTATCTCCTATAAGTAGAACAATCTTTTGATACCCTACTACAAAATTCTCCAATAATATTCGGACCAAAGTCTTTGCTGACTTCTCTAGCTGCTGCATGCCATATCGTAGACGGCTACAAATAATATTATCATGGAAATAAAAAAAAAATACATAATTAATTTCGAAAATATATATCTATGGAAAAAGAATAATGCATTGGGAGTATGATTAATGTGTAAGATGCCAACCTATAATTCTTCTTTTCATGAGAGGGGGAGACAGAGTCAAAGTCTTTCGAGTGAAACAAAGTATCCTAGAAGTTAGGCATGTTTGGTTTGTAGAAGTTACTAAGCCAAAAGTAGCTCCTCTAAGTGTTATTAGATGTTTTGTGAGAACGTCTTTTATTCTCCAAAAGAGCTTTCTATCAAAATATAAAAAACATCTTTTAATAAAAGTCATTGTGTAGATTTTAAAACTTGTAACAAAGTTTAAGTTATATATTATAAACTTCATGTTATTAGTTATTAGTAGATGTAAAAACTCTGCTAAACGAACTCTTTAGGTCTTCTTACATGAGGGGCTTGGAATATCGTTGTCTAGGTCTTCTTACGGCGAGGACTTTGAATATTGTTCTCTCTATCACTTTCATTTTGCACTGTATTTGAAGAGTCACCACCACTCACACAAAGGTCCACAAATGCGATCTCAAAATAACATTTAGTCAAGTATGATGACTTTGATTCATTCGACATGCTCCATTTTTCCAGTTTCATAAATTAGGTGGTCCATTGTTCAATATTTGATTTAGAAATGTCTTTGTTTAGGTCCCACGGTTATTTCCTTGCTGCGAAGATGTTAGTTATTCCACTAGGAAAGTAATGAAAAGAAAAAATGACACTTTCTATTCACTTGCAATTTTGGGGATTGAAAAAGAAAGTCAAATACAAACTCCACAACATTAGGATTTACCACGTGAGCGAATCCTCAATAATACTTGTACAGAAAGTAAAATGCAAACACAAGAACACCAGGACTTCCTATATGACAAAACCCTCAGTTATTATTACGAGAATCCGAACATATCTTGAGACACCAACAGACACTAGACGCAAGGACCAACGGATAAAATTATTTTAGATGCACTCTAGCCACAAAGTTTTTTGAAACAAGAAATTAACTAGAAAAGATAATTGTGTTTTAAGAGCCACGCCTCTCGATCCGGGGTAGATCACTTGTTTTTTTTTTTTATCATCGAAAGTACTTCTCGTGCATTTTCCTGTATAACAGCAAGAAGCACAAAAGAAGAATAATAAACAACCATAAGTTTAACTACAAAGATATCAACGAGAAGTAATTAACATTGAGGAAAAAAAACTGGGAAACATGATTTATAATAAGAAAGAAAAATGATACCTTGAATCTCTCCTCCAGACCAATTACAAGAAGCTAGTTTCTCCTTCCAAATCTATGAATCTGACGAGCATTTCTCTTTGAAGATCTTTTTTTCCTCCCCTGCAGTTCTCGAACAAGCTCTGCAAGCCGATAAATCGCCTTATCTGGAAGCACCATGTATCCCATGGATATGCCGATTACAATTCCACATCCAAATCCCATCAACACAATCTTCCAATCAAATGTGTCATCTTCATGCTTTGAGTTCGATGGAGATGGTTGTTGAGCCCCTTCAATGCTGCAGGTTTTGGACACAGGGAATCCACATAATCCCACATTTCCAATGTATGAATCGTTTCCGAACGTTTCAAACTGATTGCCACGAGGTATGGGCCCCGCCAATTTGTTCCATGAAAGGTTTAGGAACTCAAGCTGTACCAAATCTGCTAGTTTGCTTGGAATCCCTCCGGAAAGCCCATTTGAAGAGAGGTCTAGCCCTTCCAAATTAGTCAAATTTTGCAATGACTCGGGAATAAGACCAACTAGCTTGTTGTGAGAAAAGTTGAGCCCTTTAAGAGATTTGAGCTTCCCAAGCGACATTGGAATCTCTCCTTCAAAATTATTCCTTGAGAAATCAATGGTGGTGAAGATGGTAAGGATTTTTTCTAGCTGAAGCTCATGTCCTTTTATCACTAGCACCACATAGTCCTGATAATATCTCCATGAACCCATGTATTCTAGGCCGTCCATATGTGCATCCATCATGGCCGTAAAATTCTCCAAATATTTTGTTGGTAAATGACCTGTGAATTCATTGTTGGAGAGGTCCATGATTCTCAGATTTTGGAAGGGAAATCTTACCCTAGAATTGTTTATTGGACCAGAGAATCTATTTGATCTCAAGATGAGAACCTGAAGCATTGGAAGTGATTCCAACCATTGGGGAAATGATCCATTTATCTTGTTGTTGCCAATGTCTAGTACTTCCAAGTTCTCGCAATTGAGCAATGATTGTGGTAGTGAACCTTCCAACTGGTTTCGTTGGAGGTTCAAAGTCCTCAAGGAGTTTCCCTTCCATGGGGGAAAAGATCCATTTATCTTGTTGTTGCCGATGTCTAGTACTACCAAGTTCTCGCAATTGAGCAATGATTGGGGCAGTGAACCTTCGAATTGATTTCCTTTGAGGTTCAAAGTCAACAAGGAGTTTCTCTTCGGAAAAAACGGAGGACTTATTCCGTGGAACCTATTATTCCCCAAATCTAACCCTGAGAGACTACTACTTAAAAGATTTCTAAAGCACAGGGGAATATTTCCAATCAAGTTGTTATTAGACAAGTCAAGGTAAGAAAGGGATGTCATATTGCAAATAGAAAGTGGGATTTCTCCAAAAAATTGATTTTTTGAGGCAAAAAAGTAAGCTAAACGAGGTGATGAGGAAACAGGAAGAGGCCCTGCAAACAAGTTGGAGCCAAGATCGAGAGTTTGCATGTTATTCCATGGAAGTGGTTCTAAATATGTTAAGGAGTTGTTTGAAAGATCCAAATAGGTGAATGAATCCTTACCCACTTCCCATAACCATTTAGGAACACTTCCGTGTAATTGGTTACTGGAAAGGATTAAGCCGCCTAAACGTTGCATAGACTTGAGAAAAAGAGGGAATTCAATCAGGTTGCAAGAAGACAAAACCAAGTCTAAATGATTGTTTAAGGTATAGTTTTTGGAGCTGTTGAAATTCCATGATACATTGTTAGATGAGAGAACAAGAGTCCCTAGCTCTTTTAACTTTGTAAGGTCTTCTAACTCAACATTAACAGTAAAATCATTTGATGAAAGATCCAAATATTGGAGTTTCACCTGCTGAAATATTGATCTCGGAACGACACCATGTAGTTTATTTCTACCCAAAGAGAGGTCTTGCAATGAAGTACTATGGAAATTGTGAATCTCACCAGTAAGAGAGTTAAGGCCGATGTATAAGCTGACCAAATATGGTAGTTCAAATATCCATGAAGGTATACTCCCATTGAGTAAGTTACGAGACAAATATAATGATTCTAGATTTGAAGGAAAGCTACCAGGAGGATATTTGGAAGAGGCATATGAAGAAAACTTTTTGGTGGAATTACTGAAAACTTCCGGAAGTTGGCCAATGAAATTGTTGGATGCAAGATCTAAGTAAATGAGTGATTCAAGGTTTAAAGAGGACCATGGAATCAGGCCACTAAGATGGTTACCTCGTAAATCAAGGCTCTGGAGTTTGTGCGATTGGAAAATGTTCTGCGGAAGCTCCCCATGCAACTGACAATTTTCGAGATCAAGAGATGTTAATGAAGATGACAAGTTCATCAATGAGACAAGAGGCACCGTTGACAAGTCACTCCCGCCGGACAGGCTGAGTTCTCTCAAGTTGGTTAAGTTCATAGCGAGTGCTTTGAACGTAACTGCTCCTATTTTGAGTTCAACATTCCAGGCAAGGTGAAGACTCTGGAGATGGCGGAGGGAGAAAAGGCTGCTGTTGGGGTGAATAGTGCCCTTAAGGCTGCCGCAATTCAGGTCAAGGCCGATCACGTGCCCCGTAAGGTTGTCACACGTGACTCCATCCCATTCGCAACAATTTGTGTTCTTGTTCCAAGGGGCCCTCATCAATGGATATTCTGATCCATTATCGTCTACTCCGAAACAGTTGGCATTAGAGAGATCAACAGAGAAAGAGCTCCGAAGTTGGAGCAAAGCAGAGTGCTCGTCAGGAGGGCACTGCGTAGAAGAAAAGGAAGGAAATGGTGAGAAAAGGAGTATGAAGAGGAGAAGTAGAAACAGAGGGGAGAAGGACATTGAAGGCATATCTTCTTGGCGGCTAAATGGTGATGATTGCATGCAAATGCCTGCTATGTGCTGGTATTTAACTCTATCAAGTCAACTCTAGGTCTTCGCAAGACGACAAACTCCTCTCAAGTCTGTGATATTATTGTTATTATAATTATTATTATTTTAGTCTCCCCTCCACTTGACACGTCTTCCATCTGCTTCCGCTATTTCCACGTGAGGACGGCACTGCGTAGAGGAAGGCGACAAACTCCTCCACTTGACACGTCTCCCATTTGGTTCTGCTTTTTTCTTTTCCTTTTCCTTTTCTTTTTCTTTTTCTTTTTTGTTGTTTACTAATCTAGCCTCCCCTTCACTTCACACGTCTCCCAGTTAATTGTTTATATAATTGTTTCTTTTGGTTACTGTCCCTGTTTGTCCTTTCTTATTTTTTTCTTTAGTATTTAATACATATAAAGGCCGTTTGGTGAAGTAGATTGAGTTGAGATTTTTAAGTTTCAATAATAAATTTTTTTGAATTTTTAAAAAAGATAAAAAAGTTTTTGGAAAAAAGACAAAAATTTTTGGAGAAAAAAACAAAAAAAAAAAGTTTGAGTTAAAAGGTTTGAACCATTCAACCAAATACCCCCATAAAATATGTCTATCTTTAATTCATACAGATTAATATTATAGCTTTGTGCACTACAACAATTAAAAAAAAATTACTATAACAAATTATTAATCTTAAGTAGAACAAATTTATTAAAAAAATTTATTTTTAAAATTAAAAAAAAAAACTTAAGTAGAGCAAATTACGTTATTTGATGTAAATACTATCAATAATATTATAAGGAACCAATTTTTTTTAAAAATTGTATAGAATTTCGAGACAAACAAAACAAGATTCATATTGAATTTTTTTTTTTTCCCTAAAACACATTTCAAGTTTTTACAATTTGTAATTCCAACAATTTAGATGTCTCGATAAACACACAATCAATTTAAATCTAAATTCTACAATCCAAACCTTAACACCAAATGCATGCTTAACGTTTGCTTTTGTCTACTGGTTTTTTTTTCTTTTTTTCTTTTTTTGGGTTTTTAAAGTCATTGGAGAAAATGTTGAAATACATTGTAATGACTCTATTTCGAACAAAGACTCCGACGCACCACGCGTAAATACGTTACTTTTTGTGCCGTTCAACACAAAGAGAGCATATAAAAAGTACTAGAAAAAAGCCAAATCTATTAACTTTTTGGAATAAAAATGTTGCTTTTGTCCGTTCGATTCTCCTTTTTGGTTTTTTAAAGTTATTGCAGGTCAGGAGAAGAAGAAAATGCTGAACCGTTTCTATGGGTCCATTTGAAACATAGTTTTGAAATGTAAATTTTAAATTTTTTTGAGATAAAACACAACCAAAAAAAAAAAAATTTAATTATGTTCAAAATTTTTTTCCAAACCGAATGTTGAATGGACCATAATTCTTGTAAGTTTCTCTTATGGTTGCGATTATTCAACCTGATTTGATTTTTTTTAATGAACATTTTAGACCCTAATTGAACGTTCCCTGTGGGACAGCCATATCACAAATTTTATGCAAGTGTCGATCGCTTTAATATTAGTGCTCTTTACAAGGTCTTCATGTTCATACACATGCCGTAGGAAGTCATCTTGGAATTGGTCTTCCACTTATGACCAATCCCTTAAACAAAGAAATAATGTGGTTTGCAAAAACAATGACAAATTAGAAAATTGATTAGGAGCATAGAAAGCACCAGACATGTTCCAGATTTTGCATCAAAGTCTTTAGTCATGTGACGCCCCCTTACCACGTGGGGCAGTCACCATACCTTACTTACTTAACTTTACTTGAAATTTAGGGATATATATATTTTTTTTAAACATACTTATAAAAACATTTGTCTTTAACAATATATATATCATTATTACTTAAGTAAACTTTACTTAAGGTCTTTAGTTCCCAAATTACCATAAAGCATAATTTGTCTTAAACATGTATATACTTATATACAAAACTTCTTTACTTATCAAAAGAGTTTGCGGAAATAATACGTAGTGGTATCCACACCGCCTTCGTCCGCCACCACACCATCCTCGCAATGCCCACCATTAAGCTGCGGGTTTCTTACCTATAGTATGAAATATAACTGAATGAGCTTTCGCCCAGTAAGCACAAACATAATCTCACAAAACATTTAAAACATCATGAAAAACATACATCATCATATGCATATGCATGAACCATTTATGTTCCATTTATGCATTTCTTTTAACTTTCTTACATTTCTTATGGGCCACATAGTGTACGTACCCTTAACATATAGCGCGCGGCCAGATACAGTTAGATGGAGTTGCAAGTCCCTAATTGCTCCAGGAAAACAGAAGTGATTACACCCTCCCGTCTTGACGAGAGGGCGAATCCATAACTTCATCATAAAAATCCTCCACCTTGGTGTAGGTTGGTACGACACTTTACTTGTGACTTCTTACCATGTTATTTATCTTTAGTGAACATACCACATGATGTCACTACATGATAACATACTTTGTATCTCATTAATAACATGGCATGGCATTCTTTTCATTCATGGCATTTGCAAACATGACATTTTCATAAACATGACATTTTGCAAATATAGCACTTTTATAATCTTTTGCAAAAATAGCACTTTTTATTAACATAGTATTTTACGAAAATAGCACCTTTTATAAACATGGCATTTCACAAAAATAACACTTTTCATAAAACATGGCATTTCATAGATATAGCACACAACATATTGCAGCATATTTGAAAATCACATACTTGAACATAATTTACTAGTTTTCATACTGCAGGTGAGGTTTGTACTTACCTCTAGTGCCGTATCCTTAGAATCGCGTTCCTTAAATCGTCGGCAACGGCAATTCACTTTCCTGATATACCAAAAATATAGGATCAGGATCCTTTCGTAAGGTGTTGGTGACCTACCAACACTCACATTTACTTTTGGTTGTATATCCCTTATACATAAAATCCATCTTGGCCACTTTAATCCCCATTCTTTATTGAACTTCGATTAAATCCTTAAGAGGTTACATTGGGTAACCCTTTTGGTTTGGAGCCTTGTTCTATTGATGGGCTTTGCTCATACATCCTTGTTATTGGGTTATTTCCTTTAACCCTTTAAATCTTAGCCCAATATACATGTGGGTATCCCTTAGGGTTATATTGGGTAACCCTTAAGGCTAACCTTAATTAACCTTGGGTCAACCTTTTGTCAACCCTTGGTTATCCTTGGGTTTGTAACTCGGATATAATATCCGGTTACCGTTCGTAATCGGCTTGTTTACCAATTTTTTTACTTTAAAATTTCTCTTCCTTATTTTTGGAAAATCTTGTGTGATTAACTTCCAAAAATCATTCATTTTGCTTGTAAAAATTCTAACCCTTTTAATTAGAAAATTCATTGGCTTAAATTTCATTATTTTCTTTAACTTGGAAATGTTTGGTTGAAACCCTCTTTTTCTTTACTTTATGGGAAAATGTAAATTTCAAACCCAAGCCCTTAAAATTCATGGTTTTCGAAACAAATCATTTATAAAATCATTTGGGGTCGGAAACCGCCTTTGGAATGGTTTCCGATGCTAAAATGACAATTTTAGAACACTTCATGATTTTTCTAGAAAAGATTTTCGTGAGACTCATTTGTTAGATTTCGGGCTCTCTGCGCGTCTCTCACAAAACGTGCCCAGTTTAAAATCGATTTGGAATTTGAAAAACTTGTCTTCACGAAAGTTGTAGCTATCAAAAAATGCTAAAACTTTCGTGTTTTGCACAAAATCTAGTTCGGCCTAGATTAGTACCAGTTTTTATTTGAAAACGGGTTAACTCTGAAAAACTGTGTGGAGAACGTCCCAGGGTTCAGCCACGGGTTTTGGGTAAAACGAAGGCCTTTGGAGCCTTATTTCGAGATTCTGTCCACGATGTCCTCTAGGAAAAGTTGTTCCGAACAACTTTCATGTTTTAAGTTTTTCCTCATTCGGCCTCTAAGGCCCTTGAAATTACTCTTTCCCGAAACTGGCAGATTCGAATCCGAATTGGCAGTTTTGGTTCCTCTCTTCGGTTTACGTCCTATTCGCGGAATCTATCTCGACCGATCACATCGGGAGCTTAGACAACATCAAGCAGCACTTCTAACGTCCCATTACAACTCATAAATCCATCTCATTCTACTCATGCAACCCCAAATCCGAAAATCAAAAGACTAGGGTTACATGGTTCTAGCTCATACATCATCTCATACCTTCAACACAAAATCCATCCCTAAGTCTAGCAAGCTCTCTTGGCTGCCAAGGGCAGATCTTTGGCCTAATCTTATGGGACATACAACCTATTTTCTAGCATGAAAAATCCATCATTTTCAAGCACAAATTTGAAAGCAATCAAGCATTAAAAATCAGCCAACCAACCCTAATCTTATCAAGCACACACACACCATAAATGAGGGCAGAAAATTAAATGGACTTATGTCCTTACAAACCATTCCAAATCATCATTAAAAACCTTAAATAAAGCTTAGATTTAAGGAGGTTTAAGAGATTTACCTCAACCCAAATTAGGGTTTTCGAAATCCCAAAGTTTTCCTTCCTCCCTTGGCTTGCTCTTAGCCCACGGCTTCACCACACAATGGGATCCAAAAATTTTATTTTTGTTAGCTCTAAGGCTCCTCTAAAAACCGACCCTCAACATAAAGAAAAATCCATGATTACAAGGAGAAAAATCAAGCTTTTCCTCACCTTTTCTCCTCTTGCTTGGTTCGGCCACTTGCTTGGAGAATCACCAAAATTTTTTTCTCTCAAAACTCTTCCTTGCTTGGCTCACGGATTTGGTTCAAAAATGAGATCCAAGAGATTTTTTTGTTAGCTTTTTCTCACCTCTTTTTCCTCTTTCTTTCTTGTTCTTGGTCGGCTAACCCTTGAAGAATCCCACAAAAATTTTCTCACTTTCCTTAGCTCTTTCTCTCTAGAAACCGAACTCACCAAGGAGATGGAAGACTCCAAAAATCTCTTTGATTAACTCTCTCTCTCTCCTTCCTCTTTGCTGCCGAAAATGACCAAGAAAGAATGAGAGTTTTTGGCTCTCTTTTTCCCACAAAAGGCACAAGGAAAGGGAGGACTTGTGATGTGACTTAGTGGTTGGTTTCTTGCCCTTGATTCAAGGCTTTGTGTCAAGTCCTTTCTTGTCCATTGTGCAGCCGAAATTAAGGGAGTGGGAGAGGGTTGTGCAGCCGGATTTCCAAGGGAGATAAGCATGAGTTTGACTCATTTTTGTCCAACCAAAAATGACTAGAGAGTGAGGGGAATTGATGGATAAGAGTTGGTGCACTTTACCTTGATTTAAGGCTTTAAGTCTTGTCTCTTTTCCTTCCTTCATTGAAGCCGAATCCAAGGGGGGAATTGGAGGGATGAGCTGCCGGATTTTGGGGAGGGGAGGACAGCCCATTTGCTCAAGTTTGGTTAGTGGAGAATGAGATCACAAGCATGGGCATGTGTCCTTGATTTTGTTGGGTTCTTAGTTGGTTTTCAAGTCTCCATTGGTTTCCAACTAACCAATTTTTTTTCTCTTTTCCCTACTAGTTGCCGAATTTTTTAAGGGAAATGGGGGAGTCCACATGTGTAGCCTTGGGTTGGTGGAGGGTGATGTCAAGAGGTTGATGTCACCTTCCACTAGGTCTCTTAATGCCTTGTTTGGCCGTCTCGTTCTTTCACGGCTCCTTTCGCGCTCTACAGTTATTTCCAACACTGTGATGAGCATTCTTATTTTATATTTTTGTCCAAAAATTATTCCATGTAAATTTGGACCGAAACTCTCTTTCTCTAATTTTTCGGAGATCTTCTTGCCCTTAATTCTTTTTCGGTGTGCTTGATTTTTCTATGGTGGATTTATGGCTTATAAAACTTCATTTTCGGAGATTCTGTTCATATTCCTTCATCATACTTGTAAAGTCGACGTTGTGACCCGTCCCGGTCAAACTTTGACTTTTTGGTCAACCCTTTGACTTTTGGTCAAATCTTTGACTTTTGTCAAATTTCATCCTTTTTCATTCTTTTTCCTTTAAAAACTTCATTCTTGACTCGTAAAACATTAATTGAGTCTCAAAATCATTAAATGAGGACTCGAACATCGTTTAGATAAAATTATGAATTTCTCATTATTATTCATAATTTTTCATATAACACATCATGGATACATAAATTAGACTCTAATTCCTTATGAACAAGGAGATTACAAGTCTTCAAAATTTCGAGTCTTACAAGTCACTTGTCTACCGGTGTGCCGTGTAGAAAAAGAGCATTTGGAGGTCTTCTTATGGCAAGAATTTTAGATGGTCACTCTCTATAGAGGACTTTCGAGAGTCAAAATGGAGTCTTAGTTGGTCCCGTCTATGTTTCCTAGGAGAGAGGAAGATGCAATGCTCTGAAAATCAAAAAATATATAAATACAAAAAGAAAAATAAAGATATAGGGAGAAATATGAGTTGCTAAAACATTTCATATTAGATGCCTCTAATTTGCTAAATTCATAATTATGAAAAAAATCATAACAATACATTTTATAATTAATTGATGATAATTGGTGATAATTGGATGTGCCATATTGTAACATGCAAAAATTATTTGCACACTAATCTATGCCGTCCATCACGTACAAAATTTCTAACGTTATCTAGATGATTGGAACTTCTGAGATATTTACATATATATTGACAACTTTATTACGTGAAAAAAGTGAAAAGGAATACCTAGTCAAAATTTTTTTAATGTGACAAAATATGTGTCTTTTATGTTTAACATGAATTCTATTAAGGATCACTATAACTCGAAAAGGATTAGATCCCGATACTCACATACAATAGTCTTATGTGGTCTCGTTAGATGAATTGTATAAACCATTTGTGAGATAATGGAAACAAATCCTATTGTTTGTGTAACTTATTTATTGGGTTAGATTTTGTTTCTCATTCTTAACTTTCCATTTCCAATGCAAATTAGCTTCTATATATTTTCCAAGTGTCAGATTTCAAATGGTCCATGACTTGCTGAAAAGAAAGAAAGAAATGTTCCTCATTTCTCACTAGTATGCCATGTGTATGTCTTGCATTTGGAATTCTACAACTTTCACTTTTTTTATTTTCTTGTAAAAATAGACATGAAATGACTGAAATTGAAGTAGACAAAGTTGCTTCACCTTTTTCCAAATACCGGAAATCAGGTGGTTTCTTATTTGACCCGTATGAAATTAGTCACATATTGGAATACACTATTTGCTTCGTTGGACCCACTTAGCGAGAATGGTAATGATTAAAAAATTAACAAGAAGAAAAAAATTAAAAAAGTCTTAGCATTAATCTCCGTGTTTAGGAATCTTATAGTCACGTATTAGAGATTTTAATAGTGTAATTAAAAAAATAAAGCACGAATAATCATGTCAAGCAAAAACCAATAATGTTAGTTTAGATTTGTATTTTTACTAATGAAATTTTTTTTTAATTATTACATTTTTATAGCAGTTTAAAAAAAGTCTAATTTCCATTTTAAAATTTGATTTTTAATTATTCATATTTAAAATTTAATATCTCAATAAAATTATCAAAATCAACTATATTAGTATCTTATTTCACAATAGTTTGAATTTTAAACTTTAAAATTTAGAGTGACAAGTGTAAAAGTATATTCAATCTCTTGCTTCCATAATACCTTGATTATTGACTAGTTTTTATTTAATTCAGTAAAAAGATTTTACAATACAGGATATGTCATAAGATCTATAATTGACTTGGATCTAAACAGTACTTAGGAAGTATGTTACACTAGCAATAGTTAGTTATACTTAAATCTTCAAAAAATACATGGAACTGAAAGTACTACGATAATGAAAACAAATAAATAACCTGAAAACGTACATGTGAAGAGAACATTTGAATATGTGTAAATTTGGATAAATATTTAAAAATAATAATAAATCATAGAAAACCTTAAGAAGTCTTCAAATGGTCGATGACTCACTGAAAAGGAAGTAAGAAGTCTTCCTCATTGCTCACTAGTGAATGTTATTTTTATATTCTGTATTTGGAATTCTAAAACTCATGTATTTTTTTTTAATCTTTTTTTAAGTCAATATAAAATGATCAAAATTTGAAGTATAAAAAGATGCCTCACATTTTTCCAAATGTTGAAAATCAGGTGACCCAAGATTTAAGCAATTTGGAGCAATTCAATATTAGAATAGATTAACTTTATTGGACACACTTGATCACCAGAGTAATACAAAATAAAAATAAATTAAAAATTTACTGCATCTTCGTTATTTATTAATCTTCTCATTCCAAATAAGAGATTTTTGTAATTAATGTAAATAAATGATAAACTGCTAATAATCACGTGAAGCACAAACTAATAATGTTAGTTTAGAGGGTTTTTTTTTAATTGCATTTAGATAGTTTTCTATTATATAATTATACTAATTGATTCCCCTTTATAGCTTCCAATAAGAGACTTTTTCATTTATTGTGGAGCAAAATAACAATACTTCATATATAAACAGGGAACGTGATTACTTGCTATAGTCACCGAATTCAATCAACAATCGACAACCCCCCCCCCCCCCCCCCCCCCACTTCTTTCTTTCATTCGATTTTTTTGTTTTTTGTTTTTTGTTTTTTGAGATATATAATAATAATAATAATAATAATAATAATAATAATAAACAACTGAATTGGACGCTTGAAAAAGAAAAAAATCAACTGATGGCCATCACTTCTTTTCACATAAATATCCAACACCATACTATACAAACCAATTGTCAAAGAACTATGTAAACCAAGTACTTTTAGCTATCTTAGTAGTAGAAAAAGAACAACAACCATAAACGCCATAAATTTTGGAGAGCGACAATAAGAAGGTAAAAAGACGTTATTGATGGAAAAGAAAAGAATTTTGGAAAATGATGGACAATATCCCAAAAAACCACATGTAAGATACAAGTAACAACATTTTAAGAGAACTCTTTTTTAATCTGACAGAATTAAATCTGGATCTCTTATAAATAGCGGCCCCCACTAGATGAGATCACATGCAAGTTGAATTTTATTTTCTAAATTTCACTCTTTCAAAACAAAGAAAAAATTTTCCAAATTTCAAACAACAATAACCAACTATTACTATTTTAATTATCTTCTTTGTTACGTCATCATATAATTAATTACTTCTAATTAGTAACAATAACTTCTTAGAATATATACTTACTCTACATTTGACCTTTAATATAAATTTAATAGATCTGACTATCTTAACATTACTTGAATGTACAGTTTCGACTTGTCTGTTAACAAACTACATGTACAAATGTAGCACGAAAATGAAAAGTACTCAAATCCCTTGCCGAAAATGATTATTATTTGTGCGTAATGACAGACTATGCAATCTATATGCATATTCGTAGTTTATAGGAAAAGGTCTGACATGGTATTACATAATTTGGAAAGGCTAAACTGTGTATGGATGTACTTGTTATTTTTCAAGTACTTGTAATTTCATGCTACTTCAATTTACAAGCTAGAGCCATACTCCATGTAATTTTTGTAACTAAGCATAAAATGAATCTACTTATATTTGCAAAACAGTATCACAAAATACAATATTACATTATTCAATGTACTAATATTATATATTTAACGAACAGTAAACCATGCAAAAATATTTATGTAAATAAAAAGCATAGCTCAAATATATACTTTCAAAAAAAAAAAAAAAAAAAAAAAAAAAAAAAAAAAACCATAGGACAACAATCATGCCAAAAAGAGGAGGTGCTAGCGGCAGGTCTCTCAAACAATTGCTCCTACACTCTGCATTCAAATATTGCCACGTGTCAAGCTTTTCCCCTCAAAACTTGTCAGCAATATGAGCTTAACATCAGGCCTTGTTTTTATGATATATTACAAGAATGCCATTAACGTTACACTGTCCCCCCCCCCCCCCCCTCTTTTAGAAGAGTATTACATCGTTTTTTTTTTTAATTTTTTTAAAGGTATTACGTCATATTTGATTAAACTTCATCAGCATTACTTAAAAAGGGAAGAAAAAAAATCCGGTCAGAGTACTATTACAAGAGTTTCAGTATAAAAAAAAATTTTTTTTAAAGAGAAAATTGATGAGTCCAATTATAGGGTTATTGTAGATACAACACCTTTTTCCTTTAGTTTTTTTTTTTTTTTTTTTATTTGGGATCTTTTATTTGATTTGATTTTATTTCATTTTTGGTATTAAGAGGTCTAAAATCTGAAAATACCCATTTTTGTTTTCTTAATGAGTTTTGTTGTTTTTTTGTTTTTGTTTTTTGTTTTCCAAGAAAAGTCTCTTTCAAGATGTAGAAAAAATGGGGGAAAACAAATAGAAACCAGAAAAGAAAAACATAAAGTGAAAAAAAAAAAAAAAAGGTAAAATACGAAGAGAAAAAAGAGAATGACAACTCCTTGGTTTGTAAATTTGTAATAAGAAGAAATATTTGAATTTTAAAAAATGAAATCTGTGAAGATCTTATAAACGTTCACTAACAATAGACAATCATTTTTATATACAATCACAATTAACAACCACAATCACGATTAACAACCAAGGCCAAAGGGGTTAGAACTCCCGTCTCTTTAATTTAAAAAAAAAAAAAAAAAAAAAAAAAAAAAGAAACCCTGTTTCTCAGTATGAAGCATTTTAGACGAGGGAAGATGAAATGGTTAGTGAAAGGCAGTTCTGTAGTTTCGTGCTTGGATGTACAGAACTCAGTATACAGATGTCATGCATTCCTCTACAAACAGTGGCTTAGTGGCTTCTCATCTCCAATGTGCAAGGAAAGCAACAATAGACAAATATTTTACAAAGACCCCTTAATTTATTCATATGTATATTTATATTAGGAATTTACTAATTTATACATTCAGGGGGTTTTTAAGATTTTTTTTTTACTATTATTTTGTAAAATTACTATGCTGGTATCAAGTCAGGACCGATGGAAACAAAATTTATTTAATCAAAGTTATTAATTAATTGAAACTATACTGCAATTTATGTTTTCAAATAAATATTAAACATGAACCTATTAATTATATTATATGCGAACTTGCTACACTTCCTTGTCCTTCTAATATTCTAAAATTTCTATCGTGCTCCTCAGAATAACGTTTTATCTTTATTGACTTACTTAAAATCATTTGTCTGGTTGAGTGGTTCTTGTTTATTTATTTATTTATTTATTTCGTGTTCTTTGTTTTAAAAAGCAGCACGATATGAAGACTCCAAGGAAAGAATGTTGGAGTAGACTTTATTTTCTCCGTCTTCCACTTATGCCCAATCCCTTTAAAAAGTATCATTTCCTCGTGCAATGTCTTTTAGACTTTAGTTGGAACTTGGAAGAAAACACTTATGATTGTAAAATTTCCCAGCAAAGTGCGATTTTTGAAAATTTTTTTTAATATGCGGTCTCTGTTGTGACTCACTTTGGTCTTTTGTGGTATGTCTTTGTCATCTTCCTATCTTTATATTAGATAATTAATTCACGGAATTAAGTTTATTGGATCAAGTTCCATGGTCAATGAGTCTTCCATTAGTAGTCAAGTTAATTTGTCCATGTATATTTGACTCCAATCTATATGTGGCCCTCCATCCATTATATAATAGCACTGGAATATTTAAATAGGGAGAATATTATATGTATCTCATATACCAATCAATGGCACCCCTTTTTAGCTTGATAGTTACAGAATCAGAAAATGTTTTCAGTGAGGGCACTATGAATAAGTTGGAGATCATTTTCTATCAACAAAAAAATAGTTGTTTATTTTGTGTGCGAGCATGGTTATATATATGTACATATATATGTAATTTAATTTATAGGGTGGCTTCACAACTTTTTCTATTCATATTTTTTTAATTAGGTTAGAACCCCCTAACAACCTCATTCCATGTTAAGGCCCTAACTCAATATTGTTAATGAAAGAAAAAAAAATAATAATAAACAACCTATAAAGGAAAAGAAACCAACTATGTACACAGAATGACCTCAGGAACAAGCAAGAAATGACATAAGAAGGAGCAGCTAGCTCAGATCATGCCTTTGAAAATCATTCTGTAAAATAGACTTTATTAAAAACCTTATTTGTAAAGCTCAAAGGGAATATTTTAGCAAGGGAAAAAGAGTAAATACACTTGTCTTGAAATATTATTGATTGGAAAAAGAAGCCAGAAGACTTGCATTTAACTTGCAAAATAAACATAGTGTGAAAAACGACATGAAACTTGAGAAATGACGGATTAGTATTGAAGAACGACAGCAAAAATATAACAACAGGCAACCTGGTCAACTAGAAAACGAGACATAAACCTTAAAAATGACGTGTAACAAAAGTAAAAATGGAATCCAACTTTAAAGGACATGAAGCTGCTCATGTAAAATAAATCACCAAGGAAAGCAACAATAAAAATAGGTAGGACCCGAAACTTGAAGAATGGTAAATAAATAAATAAATTGGGAAATGACAAACAAACGCAATAAAAAAAAAAATTCTATCAATATAATAATACAACGAAAATATTATTTGAAAAGACAAGCGTTTAAGAAGGTAACATCTCGACAACATGATCGTATGAAAAAATAAATAAATAAATAAAACTAATGTTTGCTAGAGGGTAATGTCATTTTGAAAACGACAAAATGATTTAAGAAACGACAAGGGCAAGAAATACAACAGACGACAAAAAATTAACTAATGGACAAAATAGTTGTGATCAGAGTCATGCCTCAATCCATGTACAAGAATGTTCACCTTCCACTATCAAAAAAATTGGTAGCAAAAAGCGTTGATTTTGTCCACCAAAGGTTTCCACGACCAAAAAACTCTGGTCGTCATTTGGTCGCGAATGGATGGTCGAAGAAAGTTTTGGCGACCGAAATTTTACTGCAGTTTTATGATTTCAAGTAAATATTAAACATGTTCCTATTTATTAATTAGAGATATTATTTGTGAACTTGCTACACTTCCTTCCCCTTCTAAAATTGTAAAACTTCTATCGTGCCCCCTAGAATAATGTTTTATCTTTATTGACTTACTTTCAGTCTTTGTCTGATTGAGTGGCTCTTCTTTATTTATTTATTTATTTATCTATCTTTCTTGGTCTTTGTTTAAAAAAGCAGCACTATGAAGACTCCAAGGAAAGATAATCGGAGTAGACTTTGTTTTCTCCGTCTTCCACTTATTCCCAATCCCTTTGAAATAATAATTTCTCGTACAATGATTTTAGACTTTAGTTGGAAGAAAATTACTTCAGTGTTGCAAAGCTTTAATAGCAAAGTGCGGTTTTTGGATTTTTTATATGCTGCCTCTTTTGTGACTTTAGACTTTCGGTCTTTTTGTTTGTATACTTTTCTCATCTTCCTGTCTCGACAAAATAATTAACTCACGGAATAAGGTTTAATTGGATCAAGTTCCATTAATGAGTCATGCATTAGTAGTGGTCAAATTAATTTTTCCATATTTGTTTAGCACTTGCATTTTAAAAAATAGTGACGATCAGATCATATATCTCTCAGGTGTATACCAATGCATACCCCTTTTCTAGCTTCCGACAGTAGCAGAGCCAGGTTTTTTTTTTTTTTTCTTCGTGAAAGCACTATTTGAAAAAGAAGTTATAGATTTTTTTCTGTTAATAAGAACATAGTTATTTATGTCAATTATCAAATGGAAGTACATCTATCATTTTTCTTAGAGGGTGGCTTCAGTACGTACTGGATTCTAATGAGAACCCTTAACTTTTTTCCTTCATATTTGTCCAGTCATTATACATAAATACATACATACATACATACATTTAAATATAAATAACTATCGAGAGAAGGTAAATAGCATTAGAAGAAACTGGCTTGAATATCACAATTAGTTTTGCACGCCCCAACGATCTCATCCCATGCTAAGTCCCCCAAGTCAATATTGTTAATGAGAACAAGTACTACAAGAGCCAGTAAAAAGAACCAAAAGGAAAATAGCGAAGTGCAAACAATGACCACAAGAACAAGCAAGAAATGACATTGGAAGAAGCATGCAAGCAGAGATCATGCCCTTGAAAATCGTTCTTTAAAATAGACCTTATTAAAAGCGTTGCTTGTAAAACTAAAAGGGAAAATTTTAGCAAAGGAAAAAGAGTTAATACACTTGTCTTGAAATATTCTTGATTGGAAAAAGAAGCAAGAAGTCTTGCATTCAACTTGCAAAAGGACCATAGTGTGAAAAATGACATGAAACTTGAGAAACGACAGATAAATAAAAACGACAATAGAAGTATAATAACAGGTATCCTAAAAATGGTCAACTAGAGACGATATAAACTCTTAAAAATGACCGGTAACGAAGGTAAAAATGGAATCCAACATTAAACGACATGAAGCTGCTCTAGTAACCATAGATCACCAAGGAACGCAACAATTAAAATAAGTACGACCCGAAACTTGAAGAACAATAAATAAATAAATAAATAAATTGAGAAATGCATAGAAACGAAACAAAAAAAAATTTATATCAGTATAATAACTCAACGATAGTATTATTTGAGAAAATAAAAAGGCATTTAAGGTAATATCTAGACAATAAGATCGTATGAAAATAATTTCACGCCTAACTTTACAACAAGATTTTGAATTCGAATCTCCCATCCGCAAGTTAAGACAAAAAAAAAAAAACAAAACAAAACAAAACAAAAGTCCAGAACATAATGACTTTCCATGTACTTTTAACAAGAGATTCCGGGGATAAGATGATGGTGTCTTCGGAGGCACGACGTAGTCCAAGGCAGAGCAGCGGTTGCACGTGATCATCATCACTACTTCCCTTGCACCTTCCCATACAACAGCAAACTAAAAACAAAAAGTAATAATAAAAATAATTAAAAAAAAAAGATTATTATGTCGCCAATCAAGTTTGGTTCTAAAACTGAAACAAGTAGTTAAGTAGCTGGAGAAATATTACCTTTTTTTTTTTTTTTTCTCAAGGCTCCATTTTCCTTTGCTTTTTGTTGTCTTTGTGGTCTTTATCATCCAAGACAAGCATGAATTTCATTGGAAGAAGAATAGATTAATCCATAATGGTTGTTCCAATGTCTGTACTAAGAATTTGATTGTCTCAGGGTCACTACCTTGAATTGAAGGACGTTGTGGATGTGAAGTGGCGAATAGCAAGCGTAACTACTCTTTATCATCGTGTGTTGGAGTAATGTCTATATATATATATATATATATATATATATATATTTATATACATTGTCAAGAAATGTTTATTGTCAAGAAAGCCTCTGTTCGACTTTTCAGGCTGAATGTAAAATATATTGGCATCTTCTAAGGAGCTGGGAAAAAAAATATTGATTTGAAATGCAATTGCAACGAAAAATAATAAATAATAGAACAAGGAAAAGACACCAACCAATGGGGAAAGGATCTACTAAGAAGGGTATTGGGCAAAGTAGGTATGATGGAGTTAATAAAATCCATTGATAGGTTACTAGAGTTTTTAAATTTGAAGACTGGTCTAACCGCATGCATCTCCTCAAGTTATTTGATGAAAGATCTAACCTAAAAAGATTCACTTGCTTAAAAATGGATCGTGGAATAAAACCTTATAGTTTGTTGGATGCTAATCCGAGAGTAACCAAAGAAGATTATTGGAATTCATCAATTTGAGTAGTGAATTAGTTTCTACTTAGATCTAGAACTTGCAAATGTGGTAGGGAATATAACCAAGAAGGGATCGTCCCATTAAGTAAATTGTCATCCAAAGTATAAGGACTTCAAATTCAATGGAAGGACGCCAGCTAATTCCAGAGGGACTTGACCTATGAAATAAGAGTTAGAAAGGTCAAGGTAAATCATACTAACAAATCTTCCAAATTTGGGTGATACTTTGGAACCATAAAAATCGTTGTGAGAGAGAACAAGCGACTGCCGACGAGTGAGGGGAAACAGACTGCTAGAAGTAAAAATCAAAATCCTTCTAGAAGTAAAAATCGCATTTCAATGTGAGAATGTGGGATTGTCTAAATAAATATATACACATATGTGTGTGTACATGTATATTCGCTGTTTGAATGATCATGGACATCATTTCATTCGCAAAAACAAATCTACCAAGTATTATTCGATGGATCAATTTCAGGATCACAAGTTTAAAAACTAAAACTTTAATCTTGAAATTTAGTGGTATACTCTAGTGTTTTACCTTGAAAACCGATGAGGTGACGATCTTCTCTTGAAACTTAATGATTTGAAAGTTGAGATTGAAAGTTGAGAAGAAAGGTTATGGAAGATATTTCTTGGTGTTTTTGCTTGTTAAAATTCGGATTCAATGTCTTTGGGAAGAGAAACGGCTTTCTTTTAGGGAAAAGAGACTGAATAAACGTAAGTGGTGTTCATACTACCACAACCCATTTATAGGCAGTTAAAATTGGGTTTAAAATTTGAAAAATAGTTATTTTTAGGTTATTATTATCAGATGAAGCTAGTGATAGGAAATGAAGAGTTTTTCACATTTTCTCGGCTCCATTGTTACAATTCAGATGTAAAAGAGTGGTTAAAGTTTTTTTTTATTTTTTTATTTTTTTATTTGGAGTGTTTACTTTTCTCGGCAATCTACACATCAAAAAAATCTCCATCAATTAATATATTTACTTTATTTTTCTTTTTTTGTATTTATTTATTTATTTATTTATATTTTTCTCTCTCTTTTTTTTTCGGCTGATGCCACACGGCCAGCCTGTTAGTCTTCCCGTGGCTGAGGGCTTTCAGCGCACAGCAGGGCCCAATGGGCTTGGCTTGTGGTGTTTCCATGTATGGCATGAACACAATCGAGCGCGCACGCGCACACATACACATATATATATATATTTGTACAAATATATATATATACACATTATTATATTTCATTTATTATAATGGTTATTTACATAGATATTTAAATTGGAGATATTGATTTAAAATATGTTCATATTTCTTTTTTATTTACATAAATATCTAAAATAGTAATTATAAAGACAATTTTATCCTTAATAAAGAATGGAGAATTAATGAATAAAGAAATTACAAAAAAGGAAAAAAAAAAAAAAAAAAAGGAATCTAAGATGTTTATCAAATAAGCTAAAGTTGATTTAATCAAATTGCAAAAAGAATAAGTTGAAAATAAAATTTTGAAAAATTTTTTTGAATTTTTTTTTTGTTTTATTGTAAAGAAGGTGTGAATATTCATAACGAACCAAGATCAGATTTCACATTAATGAGCAAAAGCTAAATAAAGAAAAAGAAAAAATTCAAAAAAATATTTTATATAATGAATCTTTCTTTATCATAAAGATATGTTCAATTTCATTTCTACTAATTTATATAAATAATAGTATTTTTTTACAAAGAATTTGATTCCATTTATTGTGTTATTCTTAAATTTATTTGGTTAAGACATAAATGATAACCATTTGATTTATAATGGATTATATAAACAAAGAGGTTCTTTTTTTTTTCATAATTCATTGGTTTTTAATATGAAAAGCATGAATATTTATCAATTTAATATTTTATGATGTGTTTATTATTTAATATGAACCATCATCTTTATAATTAATATTTTATATTTATTATAATTACTTTGATATTTATAACTAATTTTGGTTTATTATTGTGTCAACAAAAAATACTCATCATTAAAATCAAAAAACAAAAAAAAGGAAAATAAAGAATCAATATAAAAATACAATGATGTTAACTATAGTAAAAGGGTAAAATAGGTACTACATATATTTATTTCTTAAAAAATAGACATATATATAATATTGTTAAAAAATGAACATATTTCAAAACGGAACTCTAAAAATAAACCTTTTGTGTAATTATTTCTTATTATTATTAGCATTATTATTTAAAGAAAAATAAAAACTTGGCATAACCATTTCTTTTATCTTTCTTATCTCATTTTATCACAAAAACTTTGTGATCACATGGCACACATGAAAAATCATAGCAATTTCTAGAATAAATGGGTAGTCACCCATTTTAATTTCTCATGATCCTCTTGTCACTATTACATAAAAACATTCTTAAAGGTAAATTTATAATTTATACTCTCAATTAAATTTGGAGAATTAAATATGGTTCAGATGAAATCCGGTCCACACGATTTATTTGAAGAGTCATCAGCCAATCGATCGGAAGATGAAATCTTTATAGATGAATATGGTCCCATTGTTTGCTTGATGCCACAATGAATATGGTCCACAATGCTATTTGCTCCGGAACTACTTTTAGGCAGCGAGTGGGATGCCACCAAATTAAGTGAGAAGCAGATAAGGCAAGCTTCTATTGATGCTTATGCAGCGTACTCCATTTGCATTCATCTTTGGTCAGCGGTGTATGATTAGCACTAGATTATGTTTATAATTACGTCCTTTGAAGTGTCATTATCACCATATCGTCATCTTTAGAATTATTAATTAATTTATTTTGCCAATGTATTTATTTAAATGATATTTTGCATTTCTCTACCATTGCCAAAATTTCATTTTAATTACAATTGAATAATGCATAACACAAACCGAGAAGAGCAACATATATGTACACAAAAAAAATAATAATAAAAAATTAAAGAAGTACACACACACACACACACACATATATATATATATATCATAGTAAGAATTACCAATTAGTGGATATAAATTCTCTACCTTTTGAGGCCAAATCGTTAGGAAGCTCGGCAATTTGGAGCCGTTGATGAACATTGGCGAGCTCCGGATCAAAGAACCAAGCGCCGTGTCCATGGATTCTTTGGCTTACTCCAAACTTCAAGGCTAAAGTGTGTCGAGGATATATACATACATATATATATATATATATTTATATAAAGAGATAGAAGGGGATAGAGTGAGAGAAAGAATTGCAATTGGTGGGTTTTGAAAATCGGAACACATGTATGTTAGAGAAAGCTCTGCTTTGTTTGGTGAAGCCAAGTTCATCAATGACAAAAGTTCCGAAAAACGACAATGAAAAGAAAAACGACAAACGGAAAAGAAACATCAGCAAAAACGACATAAAACAACTATTTCATTAAAGACGACAACATGCTGGAAAACGACAACAACAAGAGAAACAGTTGAGAAAGCATGAACGACAATTTTATTACACAATAACAACATACTTGAAAACGACAGACAACTGAAAATAAAAGAAAAAAAAAAAAAGGTTCAAAACTGTCGTCGGTGACCAACAACTGAAAATAAAAGAAAAAAAAAAAGGGTTCAAAACTGTCGTCGGTGACCAAAAAAATAAAAAATAAAAAATAAAAACCTGGAATTTCTTGATTTTTTTTTTTGAGTAAGTGATTTATAAAAAAAAAAAAAATTAAAGGATTTAGAGGTAAATAACATTTTTAAAAAAAGGTTTTTTAACAAATGACCGAAATATTTAAGAATTAGTTAGAATGCTCATTTTTAAAATGGTCAATTAATTTTCTTAAACGATCAATCAGTTATTAATCATTTAATATCATTAATTCAGTAAATCAGTAATTGATTGTAATCAATCATGGATTGATCATAACATAAATCACTTTTTAAGTCAATCATTAATTGATCAAATCTGGAAAAAAAAGAAAAAAGAAAAAAAGACAATTGGTTATTTTTCTTAATAAATAAAAGTTCGGCCATTATTTCATTAGGTGATCAAAATAAGCCATTGATCTAATTTTCCAAAAATTAGTCCTTTGTTTAAGCTTAAAAAGAAAGGTTGTGTTTGAGAGAGCTCCATATGACGACCTTTTATAGCATTTAAACAATTCATATTTATAATTACTCTCTCTCTATCAAAAAAAAAAAAAAAATCTTATATCTTTGAGGAAAATGCTTTATGTCTTTTTTACATGTATTAACCAAAATAATGACAAGTTCTTATATGACATACGAAATGAAATCTGAATGCATGAAGCTAAAGACAATGAACTCGCATATATAATGTTTCGTAGTGACAATTATGTGAAACTTGTAGTTTATTTGGTTCAAATATATATGTTGGAAAAAACACATCAAAGTACGCAAAACACAAACAAAACCATAGATGACGATACAATTGAACAAGAACTAAAATACAAAACTCCACAACATCAGATTTCCTATGATCGAATCCTCATAAGGATTATAGTTTATTTAGCACTCTTAATACAGAACAAGAAATTAACTAAAACGACGAGGTAGTGATTTCATCAGAGTCATGCCTCAATCCATGCCAATTTGATCATCAACACTACTTTTCATGCATCTTCCTGCCACAAGAGAAAGGAAATAGTTATGTTGCAAATAATGTTTGGTTCTTATATGCAAACAAGTATTTATACTGCAAAATCATTACAAACTTACTCTTCCAGACCTGTCAAGAGACTCTGTTTTCCTCTGCTTGCTAGTTTGACCTTCTCCTCCCTCTTGAGTGAGAGCTGGTTCTACGACGTCGTCCTCCTCCAAATCTTTTGAAGAACCAAAGATTGAAGCTTTTGCTGAAAAGCACCATGTATCCCACAGATATTCCAATCACCAGCCCGCTTCCATATCCCATCATCACCACCTTCCATTCAGTCATTCCGCTCTCGTGCTCTCCATCATCATCATCATCATCACCTTGGTCTTGTTGTGCTTCATCATTGGCGCATGATTTGGGAAGAGGGAATCCACATAATCCCAGGTTTCCACCATATGAATCGCTTCTGAATGTTTCAAATTGCTTCCCGCGAGGTATTGGTCCTTCCAGTCTGTTGTTGGAAAGATTTAAGTCTGCAAGTTGATTCAAATCTGCTGCTAATTGTGCTTGAATATGTCCGGAAAGCTTGTTTGAGGAGAGATCTAGCCATTCGAGATTGCTCAAGTTTGCCAATGATGGAGGAATGAAACCGGACAACTTGTTGTGAGAAAAATTCAGTCCTTTGAGTGAATTGAGCTTTCCAATCACCATCAGAATCTCTCCTATGAAGTTATTGCTTGACAAATCTAAGACCATCAACATTTTTTGGATTTTTGGAATCTCAAGAAAGTTTCCTTTGATTGACATTGTCACAGAATAATAGGAGCCATGTGCATATCTTCCCATGTATTCCAAAACATCTGAATGAGCATCCATCATGGCCACAAAATTCTGAAAATATTCTGCCGGTAAAAGACCTGTGAATTCATTGTTAGAGAGGTCCATGATTCTTAACTTTTGGAAGGGGAATCTCACCTCTAGATTGCTTATTGGACCATGAAATCTATTAGATCTCAGGATAAGAACTTGAAGCTCTGGAAGAGACGCCAACAAATGCGGAAAAGATCCATTAAGCTTGTTGTTCCCAACATCTAAAATTTCCAAATTTTCACAGTTTTGCAAAAAAAGGGGCAGTGACCCTTCCAACTGGTTTCCGTGAAGGTTCACAATCCTGAATCTGTATCCCCTTGTTACTCTTGAGAGTTGAGAGCATTGAGGAATGCTCCCAATCAAATTGTTGTTCGACAAATCAAGCATGTCGATAACAAAAAGGTCGCAAAACAAATAAGGTATCTCTCCAATGAGTTGATTGTTTGAGATTGAAAACAAAAAAGTTGATGGCGGTGGAATTGGAAGACGACTTTGAAGCTAGTTGGAGCTTAGGTCAATATAACGTATGCGTTTCCAAGGAATCTGCTCCATATGTGTTAAGAGATTGTGAGAAATATTTAGAAACCACAATGAATGCTTCCCAACGTTCCAAAACCATGGGGGAACAATCCCTTCAATTTGGTTGTTGGAAAGGTCCAAGAGTACTAAATTTTCAAAGCTTCTTAAAGAGAGTGGGAACTCACTCATGTTGCACGAAGACAAAGACAAGGATCGAAGGGTCTTGGGCAAAGCAGATATGATGGAGTTGATGGAATCCCTTGATATGCTACGAAAAGAAAGATCAACAAAGTCGAGATTTTTTAACTTTGAAAACTGGTCTAACCACATGGATCCACTCAAGTTATTTGATGAAAGCTCTAACCAAGAAAGATTCACTTGCTGAAAAATGGATCGTGGAATAAAGCCCTGTAGTTTATTAGATGCTAAACTAAGAGTAACCAAAAAAGTATATTGGAATTCGCCAATGTGCCCAGTGATTTGGTTTCTACTTAGATCTAGATCTTGCAATTGTGGGAGGGAATATAACCAAGTAGGTATCGTCCCATTAAGTAAGTTGTTAGATAAGAAAAAGGATTTCAAATTCAAAGGAACAGAACCCAATAACTGTTTTTTTGGGAAATCACATAAAAAAGTTATTTTTGTGGAGTTGTTGCAAATGTCAGGGAGTTGACCTATGAAATTATTACCAGAGAGATCTAAATGAGTCAATTTCTCTCGATTAAGAATGGACCATGGGATTTGACCACCAATATTATTAAAAGAGAGGTCTAAGGATGTGATTTGTGTTAAGTTGAGCAGAAGTGCAGGATACAAACCTCTTAACTCGCAGGAGCTGAGAAACAGAGTATTCAAATACTTCAAAGTTTTGGTAAGATGAGGTAAATCTATCAAAAATTCAGTATCAGAAAGATCTAGATTTCTCAATTGACTACTCCAATTATATTGAGGAAATGAACCATTGAGATTCAAATTGTAACTTAAATCGAGCTTCTGAAGTCTTGGGAGGTGAAAAATATTTTCAGGAAACTCTCCTTTCAGTTCACATAAACTAAGATGAAGAGATGTCAAAGAAGTTGACAGATTCATAAAGGAATTAGGTGAGGCAAAAGACATGTTGACACCCCTCAATCTCAATTCTTTAAGACTAGTTAAGTTTGCAACAATTCGTTTCAAACTAGATGTCTCTAGTCTCAAATCATGGTTCGAATGAAGATCAAGTATAACCAAACTAGACAAGTAAGAGAACTCAAGAGGGAGTTGTCCTGTGAAACTAGAGTGAGAAAGGTCAAGGTGAATCATACTTGAAAACCTACCAAAGTGGGGTGAAATTTTGGAACCATCAAGTTGATTAGAGAAGAGAACAAGTGATTGGAGATGAGTGAGGAGGAACAAACTGTTGTTGGAATGGATGATGCCCTGAAGCCCACTGCAGCCAAGATCAAGCCTAATGACATGACCGGAGACCTCATCACATGTGACTCCACTCCATGTGCAACAGTTCCTGCTCACATTCCAATACACTGTACTATTAGGATGAGTAATTCCAAGGACATCAACACAATAAGAAAAGTAGGAAGTATCGTTTGTTCTGGGAAGAGAGTTCTTGAAGTGGATCAAAGCAGAGCTTTCATGGGGATGGCACAGTGGAAGATGAGAAGGAAAGTGAGAAGAAGGAAGAGCAGATGAAGAGTTGAATGGAGAAGTAATAAGGAAGAAGAAAAGGAGACCCAACCATGCAAGGAATACCATCATCATGATTTCAGTGAGAAGTTAAAAGAGAATGTATTCTTAAAGTTGTGTGGAATGACATGCTATGCGACAATGCATATTTATAGGCACCCAGTCTAAGAGGAGTACCTAGATCACAAGGTATTTAGAATATTTTATGAAAGAAGAATAAATCGAGATATATGAATACATGGAAAAATACAGCGAAAGCAATATAGCATATTCCTTCAGGCTTAATGTTATTTTTTAAACCATATTTCATGACAAACTTTGTTCCTGCCTTTTTTTTTTTTTTTTTTTTTTAATGAGAATCTAATGTTACTCTACTAGTCTTATTGTGGCTTTTTTGGTTTGTTGTTCACTATGTCGGTTCAAGTATAAGGTCATTTTACTAGCTATGATGTTTTGTGGGATAGATTTTGTTAAAATTTCCTAGAAATTCGAAAACCTTCTAGAAGTAAAAACCGAATTTCAATGTGAGAACGTGGTATTGTCTATATAAATAGGTACACATATATGTATATTATATATGTATATATGTATGTCTATTCGCTGTTTGAATGCATAGAGATCATTTTTTTTCGCAAAAAACAAATCTACCAAGTGTTAATTGTTGGATCACTTTCAGAATCACTTAGTGTCCCCCCCCCCCCCCCCCCCCCCCCCCCCCCCCTCGCCCCCCCTACGGTAGTGCTATAATTTGTCCAATCCGACCTTCGATTTGTGTTAATCACCTTTACCGTGTGGACCAACTTAAAATTTGATTTAAGCGGAAAAACAACAGTTTTTTTTTTTTATTTTTAATATTGATAAAATTTAGAAGATTTATTTATTTTTTGATTTGCGAATTAATTGAAAATCAAAAACCAAAAAAAAAATGACATGCTATATTATTATTTTTCTCAGCAAGCAAAATTCATGAATGTACTTCATTTTTCAAATATACATATAATTTCTTTCTTTTTTCTTTTTGGAAGGAAACACTTCAACTTACAAAAATACAACCATACTCCGTGTAATTTGTTTAACTAAGCATAAATATGAATCTGCTTAAATTTACAAAACAGTATCACAAACTACAGTAGGTAAATAAAAACCACAGCAAAATTATATGCTTTTAGAAGGGAAAAAAAAAAAAAAAAAAAAAGCAACCTAGGACAACAGTCATACAAACATTGGCTTCTCATGTCAAAGGTGAAAGGAAACCAACAATAAACAACAATAGACAAACATTTTACAAAGACCCCTTAATTTAGTCATATGTATAACAGAGTTCTAATATATTAGGAGTTTCATTAATTTATACATTCAGTGGCTTTTTAAAATATTTTTAAACTATAATTATTTTGTTAAATTAGTACGTTGGGCTCAAGTCAGGACCGATTGAAATCAAAATTTATATAATAAGGGTTATTAATAAATTGAAATTCTTTTTTGTAACTTTAGACTTTGGTTATTTTGTTTGTATACTTTTCTCACCTTCCTTTCTTGATTAAATAATAAATTCGCGGAATTAGGTTTATTTGATCAAATTTTAAGGCAGTTTTATGTTTTCAAGTAAATATTAAACATGGTCCTGTTAATTATATTAAAGATATTATGTGTGAACTTGCTACACCTCCTCCTTCTAAAATTCTAAAAATTCTATCGTACTGCTCCCAGAATAATATTTTATCTTTATTGACTAACTTTCGATCTTTGTACGTTAAGTGGCTCTTCCTTATTAGTTGTCGTCTATTTTTTCAATCTCTTTTGGTCTTTATTTATAACAGCACTATGAAGACTTTAAGGAAAGAACATCGGAGTAGACTCCAAGGAAATGATATATATATATATATATATATATATGTATATCATTTCCTCGTACAATGTCTTTACATGACTTTAGTTGGAGGAAAACTCTATTCTATGAATATTGCGCAGAGCATTACTAGCAAAGTCCGGTTTTTGAAATTTTTTATATGCTGCCTCTGTTGTGACTTTAGACTTAACATGGTCTTTTCTGCATGCTTTTGAACTTATCTTCCTGTCTTGATTAGATAAATTAATTCACGAAGTTTAATTGGATCAAGTTACATCAACGAGTCCTCCATTAGTAGTCAAGTTCAACATTTATCCATAATTGACTAGAAATATTTAAGTAGGGAGAAGATCTTATGTATCTCAAGTATATATACTAATCGGTGCCCCTTTCTAGCCGGGAAAATTTTCCAGCAACTTAAAAAATATGGGATTGAGAAATGACAATCAAAATTTGTTGATTATTGAATATAAGGGAGGTACAATTTATGCAATACAAACTAAATTAAGTTAGGAAATTGAATAAACAAAAATCCAGAAATAAATCAAATTTATCGGTGTACAATCAATTATCCTACATGTAAAATCTATTCAGAATAAATTATTCCACCAAATCTTCAATACTCCCCTTCAAGTTGGTGTATAGATGTCACACATGCTTAATTTGTCTAAAAATTTATTGTGTATCTATATCTTAATGAAGCTATTTGTTATACCCTTGGTATATTACTGCATCTTCAACATGACATGTATATTAAAAAAAAAAAAAAAAGCTGTGGATTAATAGTTGTATAATTTTGATAATTTTAGATTTCATATTTTAAAGTTTATGAAAGTTAACTAACGGTCTAAAAACTCGGGTCGTTAAGGGGAAGGAATTCTAAATTTTTTACGACACTTCAACTTTGATTTCAAGAGATTATTACTGATCAGTTTGGGAGCACATTTGGCATCTGGTTTCCATATGTTTTTTCTTTTTTTTTTTTTAACTCAAAATTATTTTTCATTATTGATATATCCAAATGTTTATAATAAACTCAAACTTTAAAATTCCAGAATTTTGTTATTTAAGTCCAAATGAGATTATTTTTATTTTGAATTGCATTTAGAATTTTGAAAGAACGAAACAAGATCCATATTAACTTTTTTTTTTCGGAACATATTTTAAAAATTTATACTTTTCATTCCTAACAGCTTTTTTTAACCACATCTACATTTTCAAAACTTATCTCATTTTTAATCCAAAATTACATCTCCGAAACCTCGCCCAATTAGACCCTAAAAGATTTTATATCTAAAACAATAATCTTATTATTCCCTATTATTAGCGAAACTGCACATCAGAGCCATTGTTAACTATTGGTCGTTAAGGAGTATTCTGAAGACCGATATCTATGGTTGTAGCAATCGGTGCGTGATTTGAAAATATGCCAATCTGTCCACTCTTAGTCAATAAAATTATTTCTTTCACTTTCAAATCACAAATGATTCGATTCGGATTTAAGGTCATTTTTTCTGTTTGTTCTTCATTTCTAAGTATAGTAAAAGGACCTCCCCTGCTGATTGTCGTCATATATTAACAAATTTGACAAATACTGCTACTGATGGTGGGGTGATTGAACACGCGTAACATACCTAACTTTTGTACCAATTAACACGAAGAGAGCATTAAAAAAAAAAAAAAGTAATAGAAAAGGCAACATCTGTTTATCTTTTTGAATATTAATGTTTGCTTTTGTCTATTCGTTTTCTCTTTTTTCTTTGTTTTTTTTTGGTTTTTAAAGTTATTGGAGAAAATGTTGATAAAAGTTATAGTGGCTCTGTTTCGAACGAAGACTCCGACACACCACCCGTAAAATACGTTACTTTTTGTGCCGATCAACATAAAAAGAGCATATAATTAAAAAGTATTAGAAAAAAGCTAAATCTATTAACTTTTTCGAATCATACTATTTGCTTTGGTCTGTTCGATTCTTCTTTTTGGTTTTTTAAAGTTATTGTAGGCTAGGAGAAGAAGAAAATGCTGAACTATTTCTATGGGTCCATTTGAAACATAGTTTTGAAATGTAAATTTGAATAGTAAATTTTAAATTTTTTTGAGATAAAACACTAAAAAAAAAAAGTTTTGAATAGTGTTCAAAATTTTTTTCCGAACCGAATGTTCAATGGACCATAATTCCTGTAAGTTTCCTTCATGGTTGCTATTATTCAACCTGATTTGATTTTTTTTTTAATGAACAATTGGACCATAGTATCTTAGCTAGGCCCTAATTGAACGTTCCCTGTGGGACAGCCATATCGGAAATTTTATGCAAGTGTCGATCACTTAATATTATTGCCCTTTACATGGTCTTCATGTTCATACATATGCCGTAGGAAGTCCGCATGGAATTGGTCTACCCATACGAGTAGATTGGACAACTTTCTTTCATCGGTCTTCCACTTATGACCAATCCCTTAAACAAAGAAATAACGTGGTTTGCAAAAACAATGACAAATTAGAAAATTGATTAGGAGCATAGAAAGTACTAGATTTGTTGCAGATTTTCATCAAAGTCTTTAGTCACTTGTCTACCGGTGTGCCGTGTAGAAGAAGAGTATCCGGAGGTCTTCTTATGGCAAGACTTCTAGATGGTCACTCTCTATAAAGGACTTTCAAGAGTCAAAATGGAGTTTTCGTGGGTCCTGTAACGTATTTTATGGTTCCATTAAATTCATGACTAATCTTATGAGTTTGACGTTTTTTTACACGAATTCAGAGGTCTCATTCACAACAATACAACAAAATGCATAATTCCAAACATCCACTCATATTCAATCATAACAACTTCAAACTTCAACTGGAGGGTATGATCCGATCGCCCCCTAAATCATGGCAGACTTATGAAGTCAGCACAAGTCTTTGCGTGAGAAAGAAGTAATATCAGATATTAGCATAATATTGGGTTTGTTTGTCTATTATTATTATGAATTAAGAACCATCTTTAATATTGAAATTGATCTTGCTTAGAGATGAATATTCGCCACGAAATAATATATCAAATTACTAAAAACCAGTGTGCATATTGGTAGATAGTTTCTTGGTTAAAACTAAAGAAGCTAGCTTCAGAATTTTCTTAATATTTTTTCTTTTCACCTGACATATAACACAGTTGATGTTCCTTTTGAAACTAGCATTAATCACTTTAAAGCCCAATTGCTTTATTGAATAAACATATCCGTGACCAATCGTTGGCAAAAGACAAACTAAAATTTATCAGTGGATTAATAAGGTAGTAATTGTACCGTAATTAACTAGGTAAAGATTTTGAGGAGGTTTATCAATTCAAGGTACAAATTGTCAAAAATAAAAATTTTGGAAATAAATTGTACAATTTGTCAAAATTAAAAATTTTTGGTAATAAATTGCTATTGCATGATAAATTCAGGAGGCAACATGTTTAGAGCAGCACTATGAAGACCCCAAGGCAACATCCCCTGATCAGTGGACTTTCTTTTCTCCATCTTCCACTTATGACCAATCCCTAAAATTCATATATATATATATGTATATATGTATATATATAAAATTAGCCGACATAATTGTGACCGTTAATTAACTACATACACCTAATTATTTGCTTTGATCTTAAACTTAGATCACCAAAATTTCAGAGTTTTTTTTTTTTTTTTTTTGTTACTCATATTATATGCATCATAGCCTACATGAAGTCCACGATCATTCTTGTTTTATTTCCCCTCTTTTCTAAATTCAAAACAAATTTACACTATTGGAAAGACTTAAACCTTAGAAACTTTTTTTTAATTAATATAAAATCTAAATTTAATAAACTAATAGGTAAAAACTAAATACAAATTAAACTTTAAGATGTCATCATGTCCAACATAATTATTTAAAATTAGTAAAGATATATCTTAAATTTGGTTCCCGTAAACCAATCTACTTAATCAAATAAAAATCTTATTATCAAAAAAGAAGCATAAGACATGAATAACCATGCTTAGTTAAATTTAACTAAGCATTTATTATATTTGGGTTCTTTATAAAACCCAATTACTTGGTAATAGTTGATTTAAAGATCTAAACACGATAAGTTAATAAGTAAGAACAAAATACGGAATTTAAAACATAATGTCAGACTCACATAATTAAAATTAATATAAATATATTTTTAGTTTGGTTTCTTGTAAACCAAACCAAACTACTTGGTCAACTAAAGGTCTTTTCATCGTTGAATACTTATAAGCAAAAGAATAAAAGTATATTTTAAAATATTAAACTTTTCTAACTTTGCTTAGTTAAAATGTAAACTAAGCATTCATTATATTTGGGTTCTTTCTAAAACCCAATTTCTTTATAATAATCAATTTTAAATAAATATAAACATTTTTAAAACTCATCATAATTTCAAAAGAAATTCTTAATTTGTGGAATTTACATTTTGATAACGGTACCCATAACCCATGCCTCCGTTGTCTCGACTCAGTTCACAGTCCATCGAATCACCGTATTGCCTAAAATATGAACAAACATAATTGAGCTTTTGCTTAGCAGGTACAAACATAAATCTCACAAGAATAAAGCACATAAGGAAATGAATTACATTTTATGAATTGTATAATTATACTTGCTTCCTATTTCTTGTTCTTATTCTTTTTTCTTCTTTCTTGTTGCTTGTTTCTTAGGCTTCGTACTTTACGCCCCATATGTGTTCGTACCCATAGCTCGCAACCAATGGGAAGTTGAAGGAGCAACCCCCATCCAACATACCCAAGGTCTTATTTAGATTGTTCATAAATTCACCTCACATCTGTGGAAGTTGATACGACACTTATAAAATCTTATATTTTAACTTTCATTAGTATCTTACTTCCTTAAGGTGAGCATACAATTATGATCATAACTATGATCATTTTAATTGGACGGGTGTACCATGCAAATATGATGACATGATACACTAAGTGTACTGAATAATTTCTCGGTTGGTTGGCTCTTATTTATTTATTTATTTATTTTATCTATCTATCTTTCTTGGTCTTTGTTTATAATAGCAGCACTATGATGACTTGAAGGGCAAGATAACCTGAGTAGACTTTATTTTCTCCGTCTTCCACTTACGCCCAATCCCTTAAAAAAACATTTACATCATTTTCCTCGTACCCTGACTTTAGACTTAGTTGGAAGAAAACATTTTTCTATGATTGCAAAGCTTTAATAGCAAAGTCCGGTTTTGAAGTTAATTATATGCTGCCTCTGTTGTGACTTTAGACTTTTGGTCTTTTATATTTTATATTTTATATTTTTTATACACTTTTCTTATCTTCCTTATTAAATAAATAATTCTCGTAATTAAGTTTATTGGATCAAGTTCCATGATCAATGAGTCCTCCATTAGTAGTCAAGTTAATTTGTTCATATCTGACTCCAATCAACACGGTCAGGCCATCTATTAAATAACACTTTTATGGAAAGAAATTAATTTTTTTTTGTCGATCTATTAATTAATTTTTTTTAAGCCAAAGCACTATGGAAAAGAAATTAAAGATTCTTCCCTATCAACAAGAACATCGCTATTTTTGTCAACGATGGTATTATTTGATAAAATAGAAAAGCATTTAAGAATATAATATCTAGACAACAAGATCGTAAGGGGGAAAAAAAAACCACTAATGTGTGCTAGACGATAATATAATTTTCAAAACGACAAATTAGTTTAACAAACGACAAGGGCAAGAAATACAAAACACAACAAACCGGTTTTCCACTCAACCCTTCCTCATAAAGTAAGATGAAATAAGTAAGGAATCGATCCCCTAATTTTAGAAAAAAGAGTTCTTTAACTTTTTTTTTTTTTTTTTTTTTTTTAACTTTGACCATTTATTAAAAACAAAATTCATTAAAAAAAAAAAAGGCTATTTAGCTAAATCCCTATTTTGTATATGTCAATACTCTTAGGGAGTCGTTAAAGGCAACACGTGTTTTTAATGAAATTGGATTATAATCGGTTTTCCACTTAATTCTTCTTTAGAAAGTGAGACAAAATAAGTGAGGAATAGGACCCCTAAAAAATTATTGCTGCATACCGTATAGAAGATAGCTAAATTCTCAAGGAATTCAGAAAAATACAAAATTTATTTTAATAATAGATATATGAAAAAAAGATCACTGGAAAGACAATTATATGATTAATCACTGACTGACTATTTAAAAACCTAAATATAGCCAATTTTCCACTCATTCTTCCTCAAAAAGTAAAACGAAATAAGTGAGGAACCAGTCCCCCAAAATTTGTTGTTATATGCCTTATGGAAGATAGCTATATTTTGAAGGAAATCATAAAAATACAGAATTTATTTCAATAATAGATATATGAAAAAAAAAAAAAAAGTAAATCATTGGCTATTTAGCTATAAATCCATGTTTTGTATATATTGATACTCTTAGGGAGCTGTGAAAGGCATCATGTATTTGCAATTAAATTGGATATAACTGATTTTCTGCTCAACTCTTCCTCGAAAAGTGAGACAAAATAAGTGAGGAACTGATCTCTCAATTTTAGAAAAATTGGATTTTAACTAATTTTAAAAACTTTGGCCATTCATTAAAAAAAAGTCTTAAAAAAAGGCTATTTATTTGAAATAAATCATTGGCTATTTAGCCTTAAATCCCTATATTGTTTATGTTGATACTCCTAGGAGTTGTGAAAGGCATCATGTGTTAGCAATGAAATTGGATGTAACTGGTTTTTCACTCAACTCTACCTCAAAAAGTGAGATGTAATAAGTGCTGAACTGGTCCCCTAATTTTAGAAAAAAAAGCTTTTTAACTAATTTTTTAAAATATTTACCATTTATTAATTTAAAAAAAAGGCTATTTAGCTAGTAATCCCTATTTTGTATTTGTCAATATTCCTAGGAAGTCGTGAAACTCATCGTGTGTTTGCAATGAATTGGATATAACCGGTTTCTACTTAAATCTTTTTCCAAAAATGAGACGAAATAAGTGAGGAACCGATCCCTCAAAAAAGTAGTGCTGCATACTGTATGGAAGATAGCTAGCTACATTCGCAAAAAAATCAGAAAAATACAAAATTTATTTCAATAATAGATATAAAAAAAATCATTGGCAAGACAATTATATGGTTAATCACTGATTAATCATTTAAAAACCTGGATATAATAGGTTTTTCACTTAACTCTTCCTCAAAAGTGAGATGAAATAATTGAGGAACCGGTCTCCAAAAAATTGTGGTTGCATGACATATGGGAGATAACTACATTTTCAAGGAAATCAAAAAAATACAGAATTAATTTCAATAATAGATTTATGAAAAAATAAATAAATTATTGGCTATTAGCTATAAATCTCTATTTTGTATATATTAATACTCATCGCGCGTTTGCAATGAAACTGGATGTAACCAGATCTCCCCTCAGCTCTTCCTCAAAAAGTGAGATAAAATAAGTGAGGAACCGATCCCCTAATTTAAAAAAAAACGGCTTTTTTAACTAATATTTTAAAACTTCGGCAATTCATCAAAAAAAAAAAAAAAATCCTGAAAAAAGAGGAATATATGTCAAAGTCTTTCCAGCTAGAAAAAAGAAAAATAAAATTTTCCATAGTCTGAAATTGTCCATAACAATCGTAATATTTAAAATATTTCTTAGAGAGATCCAAATTAAAGCTAATCAGGATTAAATTATATAAATAATCACGGTATATTAGATTTAGCACTAAAATCTTTGAAGTAATGGAGAAGGAAGGAGGAGTTAAGGGAGAGGGTGAAATGAAGAGGAAGAATATAATGGAGAAGGAAGGAAAAACAGAAGGAGGCTTAGCCATGGAAGAAATCTTAAAGTTGAAGTTTCTTGTGATTCATGTCTGGTTCAACCGCTTTGTCATTTTGTTGTCCTAATTTAAATTGACACCCAACGATTAGAGTAGATTCTTAAAAGTATTCTTTGTTCTTAACAAGTATCTTATAGAGTTTATTGCTTCTAGTTAATAATTAGTTCTTTTCAAAATTAATTATTAATTATATCTTTTCTTATTTACATATTTTAAAGGAAAATAAATTTTTTCATAAATTGGTTACTTAATTATTACATGCCTTATTTGAGGGTTGATAGGATATTAAACCTTAACTTGCTCATATTTAAATTGTTATTTACTAAATTAATTATTAATTTACTTGATTAATAATTAATCAAGCAACATAATTAATTAATTATTAATTAACTAATATTTTTAATTATAAAATTTATCGATTCATAATTAGTTAATTATTAACTAGTGAAATAATAATTAATTAATATAATTTACTGTTATCTTGTCAATAATTAACTAATTATTAATTAGTTGAGAGATAATATTAAATTAATTTCTCTTGAATTTCCTTGAAATAATTAATTATTATTATAATGATTAAGTGATTAGATCATTACTTATTTTATCTATTAATATCTATTTTATTTTGTCTTTCATTGGACTCATCAGGTGACCATGGGTAACGAAGTCACTATCCACCCATTCGGCTTTCAAGTGAACCCTTAAAGATCCCTCTTACAGATTCTAAACTCAAAAATAATAAGGTTCATAAATTTCAGTTTTTACCCTTAAACTTTTAGTATTTACATTTTGACCCCTGAAGGGTATTTTTGCGTCATTTTATGCCCATTTCTCATGAAAACTTAAAATATAGCATATTTTAGTCCCTTAGTCTAGACTGTGAAGTCTCGGATTCAACCGACATTCCTAGCCTTATGAAAATACCATTTTACCAGCTAAGGGCTAAATCATCATTTTCCCCACTTAATAATTTTTGACCAGAGGTTACATTCCTTGATGGCTTATGCTGAGAGAAACATTCGGTCCTTCTTATATCATACCAAAATGCTATTTTCCTATAGATATGAACTTCAACTTCATTCTATCATTATTTGAGCCTTAAAAATCCTTTCTCTAGATTCCAAGCTGTCAACATAGAATATTCACAGCAAATAAACATGTCATACCCAAATATTTTCATGCCATAATATATATTTCATACCACATAATCAAGAAACTCATGAAAATCATATTTTCATCAGAACTTTTCATTTTGTGTTAAGTTAAACCATTTTAATCCCATGAAACACACAAGTCATAATAATATCAACAAACCAAAAAGACCATGTTTTTATTTTATTATCATGCCATGTTTTTTATTTTCTTCAAGGTCATTTTTCAAGAAACTCGAAACTTTTAAAATTTGTTAGTTTGTGGAAAAACGTAAACCTTAGTGTTGTTGATGGAGTTTGTGGCTCTTTTGAGGGCTTGGAGGCTTTCTTGCACTCTTGTGATGAGGAACTAGAAGTTGGAAAATAAACATACTTCATCACAAGTTTAAAAACTAAAACTTTAATCTTGAAAGCTAGTGGTACACTAGTGCTGTACCTTGAAAACTGATGAGGTGATGATCTTCTCTTGAGGCTTAATGATTTCAAAGTTGAGAAGAGAGGTTATGGAAGATATTTCTTAGTGTTTTTGCTTGGTAAAATTCGGATTCAATCTGTTTGGGAAGAGAAAAGGCTTTTTTTGAATGAAAAGAGAGTGAAGAAACAAAAGTGGTGTTCATACTACCACACCCATTTTATAGGCACTTAAAATAGGATTTAAATTTTGAAAAATAATTATTTTTTGGGTTATTATTATCAGCTGAAACTAGTGGTAGGAAAGGAAGATTTTTTCACATTTTCTAAGCTCCATTATTATTCAGGAGATGGTTCATTTCCTCAAAATGGATAGTATAAATGAGTGGTTAAAGTTTTGTTTTAATTTATATGAAGTGTTTACTTTTCTTGGTAATCTTCTTCATTAAAATATTCTCCATCAAGCAATCTATTTACTTTATTTTTATTTTGCATATTTTTATTTTATTTTATTTTGTTCATTTATTATTATTATTATTATTTTTGGTCTCTCTTTTGAGTTGATGCCACAAGGCCAGCCTGTTCGGCTTCCCATGGCCGTGGGCTACAGCTGGGCCCAATGGGCCTGGCTTGTGGTGTTTCCGTGTATGGTTCATGCCAGACACGCACACATATATACATTATTTTATTTCATTTATTATTATTAGTTTTATTATTTAAAGAAAAATAAAAACTTGGCATAACTATTTCTTTTATCTTACTTATCTCATGTTATCACAAAAACTTTATGATCACATAGCACACATGAAAAATCATAGCAATTTCTAAAATAAATGGATAGTTAACTATTTTAATTTCTCATAATCTTCTTATCACCATTATGTAAAAACGTTCTTAAAGGTAAATTTATAATTTATATTCTCAATTAAAATGGGAGAATGAAATCATAAATTTTCGGAATCTTACATTACAGCAAGACTTCTAAAGGTCACTCTCTATAGTAGACTTTCAAGAGAGTACTACAGATGAATATGGTCCATGCGATTTAATTGAAAAGTCATCAGCCAATTGATCAAAAGATGAAATCTTTACAGATGAATATGGTCCTGTTGTTTGCTTGATTCCATAATGTATTTTCTGGTTCTATTAAATTCATGACTTGTCTTCTGGGTTGGACGTTTTTTTATACGAATTAATCAAAAGTCTCATCACAACATTAATACCATGAAGATTTTTGGTAAGTCAGGCTTTGGACTCACATTCTCTATGTCTTTAGAGTCAAGTCTAGCTATACGCAAATATTTTGGGTAAAATATAACATTTATGATGATAAAGATTTATTTCGACTTAATTCAGTGACACGGTGGAACTCACTCGAATATTAATTTTTAAGAACTATTTAGCAAAACTCAAATAAAACTCTTAAATCCACGTGAAGTCTAAATTAATTTATGTCTATTAACTCAACAGTTCAAGTCCTTGCGAGGAGATAAAATGTCCTTCTCTACACTTTGATTTAATTCAATCCATTTCGAATTTTCTTGTTGGTTTTCGTTGAAATTGCTCTTTTTTTTTTTTTTTTTTTTTTTTTTTTTTTCAATTTACGTGGCTATATACCATTAATGGCCTCTCGTTTGTAACATCACAATGAAAACTCCAAGGAAGTCCTCCAATGGCCTTTCACTAACCCCCTCCCACAACCAACCGTCCAAATATGTCCTGAATAAATATCTGAGTAAAATATAATATTTATGCATTGTCCACATGTCATGGACTGTCATTTTTGCATGCATGTAAATTTTGTTGTCGTTTCTTGTGTTCTGTTTTGTTATGTCGTTTTCGGTTTTGGTTGGTATCATTTTGAATATCCACGACGAAAATAATAAGTTATAGTTAGTACTAACCAGTGTATATTTGGGTAGATGATTCAAACCAAAAAAAAAACTCATATTAACTCCAGTAATGTTTTTTTTTTTTTTTTTTTTTTTTTCATCTGATTTTACAGATCCGAAATACATGTTCATTATGAAACTAACTATCACTTTAAATCCCGTGACATAGTGATTGTTCTATTGAACAAACATCCGCAACCAAAATGACAGTAAGAGAAAACGACAACGGTTAGAGAAATAGTTGAGAACTTATGAACGACAATGCTATGATAAAATGACAGTAACCTTGAAAACGACAGAAAACTGAAAATTAGTTTTTTTTTTTAAATTTTTTTTATTTTTTATTTTTTTAAGAAAGATCAAAACTGTTGGCGGTGACCAAAAAAAAAAAATTAAAAAGATTAAAATCAGGAATTTCTTGAATTTTTAAAATAAGTAATTAAAAAAAATGTAAATCCTTTGTTTAAGCTAAAAAAAGGGGGAATACGTGGACAAGACAATATTCATAATCATTCTCTCTCTCTCTCTCCCCACATATATATATATAACTCCTATTTCTTTTAATGCGTGCTATGCTTGGGTATTTAAGTCTATTATAATTAAATTCTGTTATTCCAATGCCATTAATTAGGTGGTCATCTGTGATCATCCCAGTTACAACTTATACCCTTTTGGTCCTATTTGAACTCAATGACATATTTTGATCATTTCACCACAGGTGCTATCTACGGCGTTAACAATAGAGATTAAAAGCAAAAGAAAGAAAGAAAGAAAGAAAGAAAGAAAGAAAGAAAATGGTCATTTTGCAAAGGTGTCCCTGAACTAGTCTTACAATTGCAATTTACTAAATTTTTTACAATTTATACCCTGAACTTGTAAATGTGTAGCAAACCGTTTCCAGTTATAACAATTTTAGTACATATGTTTTTGTTCCCTCAAAAAATATAATATACATATTTTTGAAAATCGACAAATGACTTGCACATTTGTCATTGATTAAGAGCATGAAAAGTCTTTTTTGTTTGTTTTTAAATTGATGTTAATCTAAATTTATATTTAAAACAAAGTTAATTTAAAAATCCTCATTGACTTTTGATTTAAATAAATAAACCTGATAATTCATGTCATTAATAATAACTACACTTAAGCATAGTCATATTTTGCAAACAAAAAAAAAAGTCTTCTTTTTTTTTTTTTTTTTTTTTTTTTTTTTTTTTCCATATTGTAATTTAGTGTCCAGGAGGGCTTGTGGATGGATGTTACATCCTGCACAAATTCTAAACTTTAGATTGTAAACGAACAGAAATCACAGATTTGGAAAAAAAAAAAAAAAAATTTCTACTGCAAAACGTAGACAAAAGAGAGGACAGAATTAAAAGAGATACAAAATTAAAACAAAAAAAAAAAAAAAAGAAGAAGAAAATTACAAATCAAAGATTAAAATTTAAAAAAATTAAGCAAGTGATTAAAATTTAATTTTCAATATGAATGTGTTCGATGTATCATGTTTGAGGGGTGAAATAATCATATCATACATGCATATACCAGTTGCTTAAAATGCGTCTTCTTTTCTTTTTATTTAGAAGGGTATTTTACGTAGTTTGTGAAATTAAAACAACTAGGCCTGTTTGGTGTATGAGTTTGAGTTAAGATTTTTAAGTTTCAATAGTAATTTTTGTTGATTTTTTCTGAAAAGACAAAAAACTTTTTTAGAAAAAGACAAAAATTGAGTTTAAATCTATGAGTTTGAGTTTGAGTTTAAAAAGTGGTGTATTTATATTAAGTTCGATCAAAGGGGTGTCAACGTAATATTGGTAAATTTATGGAACATTAGTGTAATTTTTTCTTTCAGTTGTCACCGAGAATTCAAATCAGGGGCTTAAATGACCTCCTAGCTTAATTGGTAAATGTTGATATCAATTAAGACAGTGCAATATTCCAGGTAAAATTGAGAATTAAGATGTTATTAGTGATTGAACTAAATCTTATTATTCACCAAGTACATGGAACAATTATAACTACAGTAAAAAAAAATAAAAAACCAAAAACCAAAAAAAAAAAAAAAAAGACATGATATTCAAAGTGAATATTGCTAAGTGCCATAAAATTTAGGAAGTGTCAACTTAGTTAGGATGTTTTAAATTACTTCGATATTGATAACTCACGCTCATCATTTATATAAGAAAAGAAGTCAATATCACTATATGGTTTCTATCTGCAACTTATTTTTTCCTTTATTTGAAAACTGGGTGAGGTAACGTAAGAAGAAATTATATCCTCTATCTCCTATAAGTAGCACACTCTTTTGATACCCTACTACAAAATTCTCCAACAATATTCGGAACAAAGTCTTTGGTGACTTCTCTAGCTGCTGTATGCCATACTGTAGATGGCTCTAAATAATATTATCAAGGAAATTTAAAAAAAAAATACATAATTGATTTCAAAAATAGATATATCTCTGGAAAAAAATAATAATGCATTGGGAGTATGATTAATGTGTAAGATGCCAACCTATAATTCTTTTTTTCTTGGGAGGGGGAGGGGGAGTCAAAGTCTTTCGAGTGAAACAAAATATCATAAAAAAAAAACTCTACCATAGGGACTCTTTAGGACTTCTTACATTAAGGGCTTGGAATATGGTTGTCTAGGTCTTCTTACGGCAAGGACTTTGAATATTGATCTCTCACTACTACAAAAGTTGGCTTATATGACGGAAAATACACGACGGTTTTTGTGAAACCGTCGTCTTAAACAAGATTACACGACGGTTTAATAAAACCGTCGTGTAAACAAAGGATTACACGACGGTTTTCTTAGAACCGTCGTGTAATCTGGCAGCATTTCAAAAAAAAAGAAAAAAAAAAAGATTACACGACAGTTATATAAAACCGTCGTATAATCCTCCGAAAATTTTCAAATTTTTTAAAATTTCAAATTAAAAAAAAAAGGATTGCACGACGGTTTTTATAACCGTCGTATAATCCTATAGGATTACACGACGGTTTTGAGCAAAACCGTCGTGTAATCCTATAGGATTACACGACGGTTTTGAGCAAAACCGTCGTGTAATCCTCCGAAAATTTTCAAATTTTCAAAATTTCAAAATTTTAAAATTTTCAAATTAAAAAAAAAAAGGATTACACGACGGACATTATGTCCGTCGTGTAATCCTCGTGTAGTAGAATGATTATACGACGGACATAATGTCCATCATGTAATCCTCGTGTAGTGGAAAGATTACACGACGGACATAATGTCCATCGTGTAATCCTCGTATAGTTTAAGGATTACACGACGGACATAATCCTCGTATAGTTTAAGGATTACACGACGGACATAATGTTCGTCGTGTAATTCTCATATAGTCTAAGGATTACACGACGGACATATGTCCGTCATGTAATCCTCGTGTAGTAGAAGGATTACACGACGGACATTAATCCTAGGGTAATCGAAGGATTACACGACGGACGTAATGTCCGTCATGTAATCCTCGTGTAGTCTAAGGATTACACGACGGTCCTAATGTCCGTCGTGTAATCCTCCGAAAATTTTTAAAATTTTCAAATTTTCAAAAAAAAAAAAAAAGGATTACACGACGGTTCTAAAAACCGTCATGCAATCCTAAGATTACATGACGGTTTTAAGCAAAACCGTCGTGTAATCCTCCGAAAATTTTCAAATTTTCAAAATTTTAAAATTTCAAAATTTTAAAAATTTTCAAATTAAAAAAAAAAGGGAGGATTACACGACGGTCCTAATGTCTGTCGTGTAATCCTCCGAAAATTTTTAAAATTTTCAAATTTTCAAAAAAAAAAGGATTACATGACGGTTCTAAAAACTGTCGTGCAATCCTAAGATTACACGACGGTTTTAAGCAAAACCGTCGTGTAATCCTCCGAAAATTTTCAAAAAAAGGATTACACGACGGTTACAAAAACCGTCGTATAATCCTCCGAAAATTTTCAAAATTTTCAAATTTCATGCTTTGGAATTCGCACGACAACCCATTACTTAAATACACTTTCCTCTTCATCTATCATCATTTTCATCTTCAACACTTTAGACAACTCAAACTTTTCTCCTCCCCACCTCCTTCGCCCGCCCCCCCAACTTAAAATCCGGTCACGTCGCCGCCACCACTTCAAACTTGTCCCAAACCACCGCCATGACCCTGATTTTTTTCCGCCGCCGCTGCCGTCGCCACCACTTTTCTCTCCCCGTGTTCCCGTCAAGGCCGTGACTATTTTTCTTTAAAGAAAAGCAAGGTGACTTCCATATTACTCAATTTCTTATTTTCTAACAAAACTACGAACACACAATACTTTAATAACTTGCGTGGAGTATAATTTGTAGTGTTGTGGTTTTGGGAGTCATTGACACATGGGAGGACCTCGTCCTTTATTTTGATCCTTTTCGAGAGAAGAAACGAGACAATTTTATTGAACTCATAAACATGTAAGGCAATTTTAGTATGCTAATTTTTTTTTGTTAATCTTAATTATATGCATATTAATTAGCTTGAACTTTACCAATTTGCTAGGGCCCTAACGGATTGGAAGATTACGGTCGGCGAAGGAATTAGAAGGAGACGAGATTGTAAAACGAAAATCTCGAACCGGCCTTGTCCTCTCCAAGAGGGAAGTGTTGAATGTGGTTATTTCATTTTAGGTTTTATGAGGGAAATAGTATTAAATGGAATTGACGTACTTGAAAGTAAAGAATTTTTCACTTCTGATGATTTGGATTTGATTAGGGGTGAATGATGTGGTCATGTAATGGAATTCGTTAATTATGACATGTAATCTTTGTAATATATAATAATTGGTATGTTTTTACCTTGATCAATGTTGTTAATATCTTGAATTGTCTCTTGATTTTTGCCATTTCACAAGAGACTCCGAAACTTTACACGACGGTTCACTCCGAACCGTCGTGTAAAGTGGACTTTACACCACGGTCCTCGATATGTCCGTCGTGTAAAGTCCGCTTTACATGACGGTCCTCGTTATGTACGTCGTATAAAGTCCGCTTTACACCACGGTCCTCGTTATGTTCGTCGTGTAAAGTCCGCTTTACACCACGGTCCTTGTTATGTCCGTCGTGTAAAGTCCGTTTTACACGACGATTTTTGTATTTAAATATATGATAGCACGACGGTTGTTGACCGTCATGTAAAATTGAGATACCACAACGGTTCATACAACCGTCGTGGTATCTTCCACGACGGTGGATTACATGACGGTTCTGTAACCGTCGTGTAAACTTTGCACGACGGTCAAAAACCGTCGTGTAAACTGTAATTTTTAGTAGTGTCTCCATCACTTTCATTTTGCATTATATTTGAAGGTTCACCACCAATCACACAAAGTTTCACATGAATAAATGAGATCTCAAAATAATATTTAGTCAAGTATGATGACTTTGATTCATTCAACAAGCTCCATTTTTCCAGTTTCATAAATTAGGTGGTCCTTGTTTAGGTCCCACGGTTATTTCCTTGCTGCGAAGATGTTAGTTATTCCACTAGGAAAATAATGAAAAAAAAAAAACACACACACACACACACACACATTCTATTCACTAGAAATTCTGGGGACTGAACAAGAAAGTCAAATACAAACTCCACAACATCAGGATTTCCCACATGAGCAAATCCTCAATATAATTGTACAGAAAATAAAATGCAAACACAAGAACACCAGGACTTCCTATGACAAAATGTATTATTACGAGAATCTGAACATTTCTCGAGACACCAATAGACACTAAACGCAAGGACTAAATGATAAAATTATTTCAGATGCACTCCAGCCACAAAGTTTTTTGAAACAAGAAATTAACTAGAAAAGAAAATCATGTTTTAAGAGCCTCGCCTCTCGATCCAGGGTAGAGCTCTTATTGTTTTTGATCATCAGAAGTACTTCTCATACACTTTCCTGTACAATAGCAAGAAGCACAAAAGAAGAATATGAACAACCATAGATTTAACTACAAAGATATCGAGGAGAAGAAACGACATAATTATTCATAAGAAAAGAAAATTTGAAACATTGGGGAAAAAACGGAAAACATGATTTACTTCAAGAAAGGAACATGATACCTGCAGCTGATTGACTCATCTCTACAAATCTATGAGCATTTCTCTTCGACGATCTTTTCACCATGTATCCCGTGGATATGCCAATTACAATTCCACATCCAAATCCCATCAACACAATCTTCCAATCAAATGTGTCATCTTCATGCTTTGAGTTCGATGGAGATGGGTGTTGAGCCCCTTCAACGCTGCATGTTTTGGACAAAGGAAGTCCAAATAATCCCACATTTCCAATGTATGAATCGTTTCCGAAGTTTGAAACTGATTGCCACGAGGTTTGGGCGCTGCCAATTTGTTCCATGAAACGTTTAGGAACACGAGCTTTACCAAATCTGCTAGTTTGCTTGGAATCTCTCCGGAAGGCCCATTTGAAGAGAGGTCTAACCCTTCCAAGTTAGTCATGTATGGCCACCTGAAGATTTTTACTACTGATAATGTTTTTAAACATCGACATAATTGAACTTTGTGCACTAGAATGTTTACGTATATGGAAACTCAAACTAAAAAATCAAATTACAATACTAACGTCTAGATATTAATAAAAATGCATTTTTACATGAATATGTTTGTTCGCTCATCACCAAACATGCCACTACTTAATTTTCATAATGATTCGCAGTTCAATATATTCTACCAGTTTGTCACAATTTCAAATTTGATCTCACGGTGTACTCTGCCACGATTTAGCGAAAATCAGACAGTTTGTTCTCTGGTGATCATTCCAGAGAGTCTTATACCTCAATCAGAGTACTGCATGAAAATCAATCGAGCATGATCAGGACTTTGAGAATCAACAACTGCAAAATCATAATAAGTTAGGCGGTGGATTTTAATCACAGGCCATAAAATACTTACCATGATTCCATGATTAAGAAGCAAAAGCATGTCACTGTCAGAAACAGAGTTACACAATGAGCAATGGTAATAACGGAGATCAATCCATGAAGTGTTGTCGAAGTTTTTGCTGAATTCGATTGTTGATAGCTGTGCCGACGGATGTTGGGGCTTCATCAAGCCCCAGGACCTATCTTTACTTGAGCGGCACGCTACAAAGGTGGGAAAAGTTGCCTCTACCCATACTCCAATTCTCTCCAAAACCGAGTACCTGCAAAATTGGCATTAATAAAAAGGCGAAATTAACTCCATGGTAGAAAAGAAGCTTGTATTTTGCGGAATTACTACCTAAACCGACATGTAGAATCCAAGTGATTTCTTAAAGTCCTTCAAACATGGTTGAATCGTGAGAGATGATGATTACCCGTGACGTGAAATCATGCTGGCCAATCGACTAAATGGTGATGCCATCTATCTCAATCTAACCTGCAGTCAATTTGATGCAGAAAATTCGTACATAAGAGAGTCGATTTCCCACTGCCAGCCTGCACCCACAAGTGTCTCATAAAATCAGTTCCAGAGTTGAGAGTTCCCTAACAGCTTATAACGATTTTGATTCGAAAAATAAATTGAAAAAAAAAAATGAGTGAAAAAGGGATTTTGCCTGTAGAAAGACCATATATTTGGATTACTACGAAAATGTAGGATCCTGTTTGAACATGCTTTAACAACCCCCTCGCATACCTTTCCCTGTTTGATCCTGTTTGATCCTGTAGTGTTTTTCTCGTCATTAAGCTTGCCACGCTGAATTCATCTTGACTGAGCCGTGAAGGCCTTCGTATAGGGCTTCTGAACTCCGTCCGTACATCAACAATTCCTACGACCAAAACTATATCCAAATATAGCACTAAAGGAAGCAACAAAAGTCATTTATAACGTGGTACAAATATAAAGAGAATGGCCATCATCTTAAACGAAAACATAAAAATTGCATTAGATGGGTACTCAGACGTCTAAAACACAAACATCACAACATCACGATATCCTATGACGCCCCTCAGAAAAAAAAAAAACAAAAAAACAAAACAAAACAAAACAGCTTCCTATGAACAAAACCTCAATCACTATTATTTAACAAGCACTCTGTTTACAGACTGAAACAATAAGATAATGGCGTCATCTAGACCCACGCCTTATTCCAGGTAGACCACTAGTTGCTCATTATCATCGACAGTACTAATCATGAACCTTCCTGTACAATAGAAAAAATACAAAAACACAAAAGAAAGCAAAATGATTAGAAGCCATTAGGATTTGTTATAAAAATTAAATGACTATACTTGTAACTGCAAAGACATTGTAAACTTACATTTCTCCAGACATCCAACGAAATTTTGTTTTCCTCTGCTTGCTAGTTTGATCTTCTCCTCCCTTTGCTGGTTCTACGACGTCGTCCTCCTCCAAATCTTTTATAGAACCAATAATCGAAGCTTCTGCTGAAAAGCACCATGTATCCAATAGAGATTCCGATCACTAGTCCACTTGCATATCCCATCATCACCACCTTCCAATCAGTCATTCCGCTGCCATGCTCTTCAACACTATCGCCTTGATCATCATGTACTGCCTCATCATTGCTGCATGATTTAGACAGAGGGAACCCACATAATCCTAGGTTGCCTCCGTATGAATCATTGTTGAATGTACGTGTTGAATTGCTTTCCGCTTGGTATTGGGCCCACTAATTTGTTGAGAGAAAGGTTTAGGAATTCAAGCTGTGTCAAATCGGCCAGTTGCGGTGGAATCTGTCCAATCAGATCATTTGAGGAGAGGTCCAACCATTCAAGATTGGTTATGTTTCCCAATGATGCTGAAATGGGACCAATTAGTTTATTTCCCGAAAAGTTCAACCCTTTTAGCGATCTGAGCTTCCCGAGGGACTCTGGAATCTCTCCAACGAAGTGATTTCTTGAGAAATCAATAGCAATGAACATGGTTTGGATCACCATCTCGGTATTAAACCCTTTCATTGCCACAGTCACAAAATCGTAATAATAGGAACTTCGTACCGAAGGCTCTCTCATGTATTCTAAGTGATCTGTGTGTGCCTCCATCATGGACACAAAATTTTGAAAATACCCCGTCGGAAGAAGACCTATGAATTCATTGTTGGAGAGGTCGATGATTCTCAACTTTTGGAAGGGAAATCGGACCTTTGGATTACTTATCGGCCCAGAAAATCGATTTGATCTTAAGACAAGAACTTGCAGCTCAGAAAGAGACTCCAACCAAAAAGGAAAGGATCCATTCAGCTTGTTGGTTCCAACGTCTAAAACCTCCAAAAATTCACAACTGATCAAAGATGGAGGCAATGGCCCTTCCAATTGATTTCCTTCGAGGTTCAAAGTCTTCAAGTGGTTTCCCTTTGAAAAAGGTTGAGGAATCAATCCGTGGAATCGATTCCTCCGTAAATCTAAAACAGAGAGTCTGCTAAAATTTGCAAGGCATGGAGGGATGTTCCCACTCAAATTGTTGTTTGATAAATCAAGAACTTGAATCCCACTAAGGTTGCAAAACAAAGACGTTATCTCTCTAACCAATTGATTGTTTGACATTGAAAACACAGCAGTGTAAGGTGGTGGAATTGGAAGATGATCTTGAAGCTGGTTGGAACTGAGGTCAATATACTTTAGGTTTTTCCCTGGAATTTTCCCAACATGAGTTAAGAGGTTGTGAGAAATATTCAGAAAAGACAATGAATTGTTTCCAACGTTCCACAACCACTGGGGAGCAGTCCCGTTAATGCGGTTGTTGGAAAGGTCCAATGCTTTTAAGTACTCTAAACTTCTTAAAGAGTATGGGAACCCAGTAATATTGCACGAAGACAAAGCCAAGGACTGAAGGGTATTAGGCAAAGCTAATATGATGGAGTTGATAGAATCTATTGATAGGCTATTAAAAGAAAGATCGAGAGTCTGGAGATTTTTCAACTTCGAGAACTGGCCTAACTGAATGATACCACTGAAGTTATTTGATGAAAGATCGAGAGTCTGGAGATTTTTCAACTTCGAGAACTGGCCTAACTGAATGATACCACTGAAGTTATTTGATGAAAGATATAGATCTGAAAGATTCACTTGCTGAAAAATTGATGTTGGAATGAGGCCCTGTATTTTATTTGAGCGTAAATCAAGATAGACCAGAGAATTATGCTGGAATTCACAAAGATGACCAGTGAATTGATTCCACCCTAGTTCCAAAGATTGCAAAGACGGAAGGGAACATAACCAAGATGGTAATGTCCCATTAAGTAAGTTACCAGATAAGCCCAAGAATTTCAAATTCAATGGAAGAGAGCCCACTGACTGGTTTTTCAAAGAGTCACACAAAAGAGCTTTTTTTGTGGAGTGACTACAAATTTTAGGAAGTTGACCTTCGAAATTATTGAACCTAAGATCCAAAGAAGTAAGTTTCTCTAGGTTGAGAAAGTCCCATGGGAATTGACCACCAAAATTGTTATAAAAGAGGTCCAAGGAAGTGATGTGAGTGATGTTGCCAGATAATGCTGGCAAGGATCCTGTTAAACCACTGAAGCTGGCATCCAAATGAGTCAATTGTTTCAGATTCCTAACAAGATATGGGACATCTAGTATGAATCCTGTTTCTGAAAGGCCTAACTCTCTAAGTGGGCTGGTCCAATTATATCTAGGAAAAGATCCACTGAGATTTCTATTGTATAATAAGATGAGCTCTTGCAGGTTTGGAAGGTGAAAAATGTTTTCTAGAAATTCCCCTATCAGTTTACTAAAACTAAGATCAAGAGACAGCAAAGGTTCTGACAAATTCATAAAGGAATTAGTCGAGATGCAAGACAAATTGACAAAACTCAAGGACAATTCTTTGAGACTGGTTAAGTTTGAAATAATTCGTCTCAAACTAAAAGTCTCAAGAGTCAAACCATCATTCCAACTAAGATCAAATGTAACCAAACTAGACAAGAAAGAGAATTCTAGAGGTACTTGGCCTGTGAAACCAGAGTAAGAAAGGTCAAGGTGAATCATATTCACAAACCTACCAAATCGGGGTGAGAGTTTTGAATCATAAAACGAATTATGGGAAAGGATAAGAGTTTGGAGACGACTGAGGAGGAACAGACTGTTGTTGGAGTGGATGATGCCTTGAAGCCCACTGCAGGAAAGATCAAGGCGAATGACATGACCAGAGACCTCATCACAAGTGACTCCACTCCATGTGCAACAATCCCTGCTCATATTCCAATACACTGTACTATTAGGATTACCAATTCCATAATAAGCACAATCATAAAAATAAAAACTGGCATTGATTATGGAAAGAGAGTTCTTGAAATGGAGAAGAGCCGAGCTTTTGTGGGGATGGCACAGTGGAGTAGAAGGAGGAGTAAAGGGAGAGGGTGGAAATGAAGAAGAAGAGTAGAATGGAGCAGGAAGGAGGAATAGAAGGAGACTCAACCATGGAAGAAACCAAACCATCATTCTCTCAGACAAGTATAAAACCGTCAAACTTTGTTTACGGACTCTAGAATAGATATTTGGGGGAAGAGTTTGTGTGCAATGACAGGCCATACGACCATGCACATTTATAGCGTAGGAAAATGGGTGACGTGGTATTACATAATTTCCAAAGGCTACTGTGCAAACAACCGACAATAAAAATCATTAATTCAATTCCACAACCACCATATTTGGGACTCAAAAAGTCTAAGCAAAGGAAGCAAATTTTGACATATGTCCTGTTATAAGTCCTCATAATTTTAAAACCACTATTTTTGAGTTGAACGTTGTATTAACTTTTTAGTCATGTCTTGTCAACTTTGAGATAAATTATTTAGTACCATTGTGCATAAATGATATATCCATAAAACAATAATTTGACATGTTTTTGTTTTATTTTTCTATTTTCCAGTATTTTTTACCTTAATCACCAGTTATATTAATAACTTAACTAAATCTTTTATATCAATAAATTAAGTTCAAATGAATATCATCTTTTTTATTTTAAAAATCGTTTTTACATATTTAAACTTCTTTAAGATTTTTTTTTTCCCTTAACACAAAGGAAAATATCGCTGCTCAGAATAAGGAAACTTCCTCATATTTAAACATTAAAAATTGATTAGATGCATAGAAAGTGCCAGAAAAGTTATAGGTTTTACATCAAAGTCTATAGTGACTTGTCTACTGGTGTGCCGTGTAGAAGAAGAGTATAACAAGTATAGAGGTCTTCTAACGGCAAGACTTCTATAAACTAGACTTTGATCAAGAGTCACTACTAATGAATATGGCCCACATGATTTAATTGGATCAGAAGATCATGAGTTTTTGTAGGTCCCCTTTGTTTGCTTGATCCCATAATGTATTTTTTGGTTCCATTAAATTAGTGACTTATCTTATGGGTTAGACGTCTTTTATACGAGTTACTCAGAGGTCTCATCACAGCATTAATACTATAAAGATTCCAGGTAAATCTAGCTCAAGACTTGCATTTTCTACGTCTTCAATGTCAAGACTATACCCATGTTTAGTGCAAAATATAACATTTATTGTAAGGATTTATTTCTATTTGTGCTGTTCTTATAAGTCTTTGCGGGAGAAAGAAGTAATTATATCAAATATTAGCATAATTTGTTTCTGCCCCATAACAAAATTTCTGGGTGGATTGGGTTCGTTTGTCTCTCATTATTATGAATTTAAAAACAATCCTAACATTGAAATTGATCTTGCTTAGAGGTAGAAATATTCACAACGATATAATAAAAATATATTAGTATTAGATAATATCTTGATTCAAACTAAAGAAGCTAGATTCACAATTTTGGTAATTATTTTTTCCTCCGACTTAACATAATTGAAATACATGTTCATTATGAAACTAGCATTGATCACTTTAAAGCCTCTGTAACTTGGTGATTGTTTTATTAAATAAACATCCGAGACCAATCGTTGGCAAAAGACAAACCATGTTTCATCAATTGATTAATAAGATAGTAATGGTGTAGCTTAATTAAGTATCGTAGAAAATTTGTAAATTGATGATGTAAATTATCAAAATAAGAGTTTTAAATAGTTTGTAATTATGCAATAAATTCAAAGGACGTCGACGGTGCAAAATAAAAAATATATTTTAACCATAGTTTTAAAGAAAACAATAAAACTAGTATAAAAAAAAAAAGACACCATTGTCAAATTGTGAAGGAGAAAAAGAAAATATTTAAAATTTGACAACGACCAGAAAAATTGAAGAGTAAAAAATACATAAAACCCACCACACACATTGTATTTTCAATAAATAAATAAATAAATAAAAAGACAAAGATTTATCATACTAAGAATTACCAATATAGAAATTCCATGCCCTTCGAGCCGTTGGTGAACGTGGGCATGCTCCGGCCTAGGGATGTAACTGGGGCGGGTTTTAGGCCGACCCACCCCGCCCCGCACAGTAACCCGCCTTGCAAATACCTTCCCCATTTTTATGCAGGTGCAGGGCGGGTCAAACCCGTGTGGGTCAGCGGGTACACGCCCTGCCCCGCAGACCACTTGCATTAACAAAAATTTTCTATTCTATTCTTTTTTTCTTAAAAAAAAAAAAAAAATCTGTAAATGGGGTGAGTTAGGGGCACCTGTCCAGAATATTTATCGGCACCACCAGCTTCGACCCGTCCAGCCCACAAAACGACTGCATGAAATTGAACAGATCCTCCCCCATCTTCATCGGCATCCTCTCTATCCTCTTCTCCACCGCCGCGTCCAATGACAGCAGCGCCGCCAGCTCCTCCACCGACATCCCGATCTTGGCAGACGCCGGCGGTGCTGCGGCTACCATCTGGAGCTGTCGGCGGTCGCATGAAGGTAAGAGGGAAGAGAGGTATTGCTGTGAATATTTTCTGATGATTTCTATTGATTGTCATGGTGTTTAAATACAAAATACAGCCAAAATATAGCCTAGAAAATCTGCACTGTTACAACGATTAAAGCTAAGTTAGACTAATTCAAACTACCAAACTACCAGAAATCTAGGAACAACAGAACTACTAGCATAAGAAAAGGTGTTCTGTTATGTATTGTTATCATGCCCCCGCAAGATGGACGGTGCTGAAGTGAGTCCAATCTTGTTCGTAACCTTGGTGAATTGTTGACGAGACAGCGGCTTGGTGAGGATATCGGCAAGCTGATCGGAAGCTAAGACATGGGAGACTCTGAGTAGACCATTTTGAACTTGTTCACGTATGAAATGATAGTCCAAGGCAACATGCTTCATACGCGAGTGAAATACTGGATTTGCACAAAGGTTTATGGCCCCAACATTGTCACAATAAATCACCGGTTGATGTAGAATAGTGATGCCAAGTTCAGTTAGGAGAGAACAAATCCATCGTAGTTCCGCAGCCGTTGCAGCGACTAATCGATACTCAGCTTCAGTTGAAGAACGAGCAACAGTTCTCTGTTTCTTGAAGCTCCAAGAGATAGGATTATGGCCAAGATAAACAATGTAAGGACTGGTGGAAGTAAAATCATCCTTGTTGCCGGCCCAGTCGGCATCGGAGAATGCATGAAGAGCAAGAGATGACTTACGACAAAGTGTTATGCCATGATCTAAGGTGCCACAGAGATAGCGAAGTAAACATTTGACAGCAGCCCAATGTTAAGTCGTTGGCTTATGCATGAATTGGGAGAGTTTGTTAACCGTGTAGCCAATATCTGGTCGGGTCAGTGAGAGATACTGAAGGCTTCCAACAATGGTGCGATACTCTGCAAGATCAGATAAGGTAGTACCGACATGCAAGGTAAGAGGCGGACTCGTTGCTAGAGGTGTGGAAGCTGGTTTTGCTTCAATCATACGAGTATTTTGAAGGAGATCAGCACTATACTTTTGTTGACTGAGAAACAGACCATCGGTATGTGAGAGCATCTCAACACCGAGGAAGTAATGTAAATTGCCAAGATCCTTGAGAGAGAATCGCGTAGAGAGTTGCTGTAGAAAATGATGTACAGCTTGAGTGTTGTTTCCAATGACAATGATATCATCAACATAAACAAGAAGATAAAGAATAACTCCTTGAGTGTTGAATATGAACAGAGAGGCATCTGCTACAGAGTTATGAAAGCCAAAAGTGAGAAGAAATTGGCGCAATTCATGATACCAAGCGCGTGGAGCTTGTTTGAGTCTGTAGATGGCCTTGCGAAGCTTGCATACATGGTGAGGATTATCACGATCAATGAAGCCTGGAGGTTGGGACATAAACACATCTTCTGAAAGTGTGCCTTGAAGAAAGGCATTGTTGACATCCAACTGGCGAAGTGACCAGCCGTTGCTTATTGCTAGGCTAAGAACCAGGCGCACAGTGGTAGGTTTGATTACTGGACTGAAAGTTTCAGAGTAATCAACCCCCGGGCTTTGATGAAAACCTTTTGCAACCAGACATGCTTTGTACCTATCAACAGAACCATCAGGCAAATATTTAGTATGAAAAATCCATTTACACCCTACCAAGTTTTGGGTAGGATGAGATGGAACAAGTTCCCACGTGTCATTGCGAAGAAGAGCATCAAATTCTGCGAACATGGCCTGTCGTCATTTGGGGTCTTTCAAAGCTTGATGAACGGTGGTGGGCTCAAGGGTGGGATGGTGAAGTTCAGTATGGAGGTTAAGTTTCTGAATTGGTTTGTGGATGTTGTGTTTGGAGCGAGTAATGATGCCTTTGGGAGAGGATGGCATTGGATTAGTGGCTGCGGATGTAGTATTAACGGGAGTAGATGGTGGGGAGATGAGTGATACTGTGAGAACTGGGTTGGAGTCAGAGCTGGATGCTGGTGGAGATGAGGAAGGATGTTCTTGAGATTGAGATGGGATTGAAAGGGGGGAGGACACAGACGGAAGAACAGGTAATGTCATGGAGCACCACTCGGATGTGGTTGATGAGGTGACACGAGGAAGAGTGAGATTGGAGTTAGCAAGAGGAAAAATAGACTCAACAAAACGAACATGATGAGAGATGTACAAACGGTTGGATGAGGTGTCTAGACATAGATAAGCACTTTGAGTAGACAAATATCCAACAAAGAGGCAAGGAGTTGATCGAGGTTCAAGTTTGTGAGAGTTGTAAGGACGAAGCCAGGGATAACAGAGGCAACCAAAACTTCAAAGTTTGTTGTAGTTAGGAACGGTGCCAAAAAGTTTAAGAAATGGAGACTCATGGTTGAGAGTGGGTGTACGAAGGCGGTTGATAAGGTAGACATCTGTGGAAAAGGCAAAACACCAATAGGAGAGGGGCATAGATGCATGAGAAAGGAGTGAAAGTCCAGTTTCAACAATATGATGATGTCGATGTTCGGAATAGCCATTGTGTTCAGGGGTATGGGGAGGAGAGGTGAGATGAGAAATGCCATTGATTGTTAGAAATGAAGAAAGAGCTTGATATTCTCCGCCATTATTAGAGTAAAGTGATTTGATTTCACAGTTGAAGAATTTTTCAACCAAGACCTTGAAGCGAAGGAAAACATCACTAGCATCAGATTTGCGTTTCAGCGGATACAACCAGATATATTTGGTGAAGTGATCAACAAAAATAATATAATACTTAAAATTGTCAATAGAATAAACCGGTGAAGTCCAAACATCCGTGAAGACAATTTCAAGAGGAGAAGAAGTGGATAAAGTAGACACAGAAAATGGTAATTTATGGCTTTTATTGTAGGAACAAGAATTACAATGAAAATTGAAATGGGAAGAACTTGAGACATCTAAATGGAATGATGAGACCATATGTTTGAACGTCGACAGTGATGGGTGACCAAGTCTATGATGCCAGGCAGGTAACGTGGTTTTTATTGCAAAGAAAGCCAATAATGGTGAGGAAGAAGAAGAGCTGGGCCACTCGTAAACTCCATTTTTAGTTTGACCTTGAAGGAGAATGGTTCCGGTTTGAAGATCCTTCACCAAGAAAGAAGACGGTAAGAATTCAACAGAGGCATTGTTAGATTTGCAGAACTGAGAAATGGAGATTAAATTACGTTTCATGTGTGGAACACAGAGAACATTAGAGAGAGTAAAAGAGTGAGAAGGAGTAGGAAGAGAAGTTGAACCCGTGTGAGTGATAGGAATTCCATAACCATCACCAATCATTATTTCATCCGGACCAGTATAGGGGTTATGAATGGCAAGGTTTTGAAGATCCGTTGTAACATGGTGAGTTGCACCACTGTCCAATAGCCAAGGATCATGTGAGGGTGAGGTTGTGGTGGTAGCAACATGAGCTTGAGCTTGCCAAGGAAGAGGTACACGAAGTGGTGGTAAGTTGGCAAGACGGTGTGGTGGTGATGCATGAGGAAACTGTTGGCGGAAGAGAGAGCACTGAGAGACGACATGATCTTGAGCACGGCACCACTGGCATTTGCCGAGAAATGGACGAGGTGGTCGGTTGGACTGATGAGGAGCGGACTACGGTGTTGGAGGATGAGCAGGCCAAGGTGGACGAGTTCCTGGTGACCGTTGGTTTGAGCGTTGAGTGTGCGTGAGGTGAGCAGAGACTGGAAAACTTGATGAGGGTGATGGGTTGCGCAATGACAGCTCTTTGTTGATGAGTTTTTCATGGAGTTCATCAAATCTGATAACCATGTCGCGGCTATTGACAGCATCAATGACAGATTGAAAGGTGTCATCAAGACCATCCAAAACTTTCTCAATTAAATCTTCATGATCAAGTGGTTTCCTAAGGGCAGTAAGTTCGTCAGCTTTGGTCTTTATGGCTTGCATATAGTCGGTGACAGATTGTGATCCTTTGGAGATGTTCTTCAAGTTGTCTTTGATTTGTTTGATATGGCCACGAGAAGGACGAGCATAAGTGTTGGCGAGAGTCTGCCAAAGAGCACAAGACGTTTTTGATTGAGTAATGAGCTGCACAAGGTTCGAGGAAATTGTGCCAACGAGCGCTCCAAACAGAAGTTTATCTTGTCTCAGCCATGTCTGATACGCAGGATTGGGGGAAACCTCATTGTTGACTGTGATGGTTGCAGGAGGAGGGGGATGAGAACCGTCAATAAATTTGTGCAAGTCATAACCGATGAGGATGGATTCAATTTGAGTTTTCCAGGAGATATAGTTGGTAGAGGTAAGTTTGATGGAGTTGTGAATGGTGATTAAGGTTAGAGGACTGTCTGGTTCATGGGTGTTTTGGAGAACAACTTGAGTATTCCCAGTTGCCATGAGTTGTGTGGTGATCGGATATTCAAGGAAGAGATAAAATAAAAAATAAAAATAAAAATGAAGGATCAGAACCTACACTCGTGTGAGATATGCTCTGATACCATAATGAAGGTAAGAGGGAAGAGAGGTATTGTTGTGAATAGCCGGCGCCGGGGCCGGGCCAGAGGAGGTAGAGGGTGGCGGAGGGGAGGACAAGAGTGACGGCACCGCAGAAGACGAAGGGGGAGCCAAGGGACTGGACGTAGACGGCAAGGGCCTTGTCTGGAGGGAGAGAGAAGTTGTTGTGGAGGATGATGCAGATCTCGCGGACCCGGTCGTAGGAGTCGCCGACGAAGGTGTTCATGTCCAGGACCCAGTGGAAGGTACTCTTGATTTTGACGTCGGCTTGCATTATAAAAAATATATATCCAATTCGGGTATGTGTGTGTGTGTTTTTTTTTTTAAACTGTAAACAGGGCGGGTTAGGGGCGACCCACACCTACGTTGGTCATGACCAGCCCCACCCTGCCTCGCCCCGCAATCCGTATATTTCAGGTTATACCTGCTCCACAGGGCGGGTACCCATTTGACCCACCCCATTTAATTCCCATTGAAGAACCATGCGCCATGTCCATGGATTTTTGTTAGGTTTTGTTTGACGTATAAATTTAATTCCAATTAAAGTGTAATTTTTCATCTTAATTTTTATCCTTTTTTAAAAAGTCAACAAATTTATAAATAATTTTTGAAAAATCAGTCAATTTTAACTTAAAAATTTCATCTCTAACTAGCCAAACAAGTACAAGCTAAATGTGAGATACTTAAATACATGAGGGAAAAAAATACCACTAAGAAAAAAAAAATTTTGATGGGAGAAAAAAAAATGATGATTCCAATTTTTGTGATTTTTCAATCATTTTAATTTTATGATTAATTTTATGTGTAATAAAAATTTGCTTGGATTTTGAACTAATTATGTAGTTGGAAATCTCAATCAAACAAAAATTGACAGGCATTTATTTTTACAAGATTAATTTCATCATTCATGATTGTCATCAAACTAATAATCCCTAAATGTGATTCCATTAGGAAATTAAAAATTTTGATTCTTGATAAAATCCCATATTTGAATTTTTTCTAGAGCTGTTCAATTTGGGATTGCTAAGCAATTGGCTTTTTTTTTTTTCCTTACAAGATCAACCTATTAAGTGGAGCAGCATAAAACTATTTTCTATATATTTATTATATATTGTTGCTACATATATATATATATGTTTTTATGATGTGAGATTTAGATTTCTTTTTATCCTTAATATGATCCTGCAAGATGGTGTTATCTCTGAAGTAACCGATTTTGTATTTGATAGAATGAGTCACTCATTTGAATTCTGTAGGCCCTAATGTTATAATGTTTATTTTGAGACTGCTAAGTGATTAGACTTTCATCTTCAAATGTCAGCTTATTAAGAAATTGGCCACCCAATACCCTTATATATATGATTATTATTTGTTATATTTTTACATTGTGGAACTCAAGTTTTTTGTTTTACCCTTATTAGGAGTTGCGGCCAGTCCATCTATTTTATAGTTTTTATTTGATAATGATATCAATTGATGCCCCTTGGTTGCTTCCCAGGAGAAACCTTTTATTTTTCGCTTCATTTGTCCACTCATTTTGGTTATGGATTATGGTTAATTTCCTTCTTCCTAATTTTGTTTCATCAAGGTTACAACAAATCCCGGGCCAAAATGTTGTATTACAGGGAAAGAGTGGAACGTTGCTGAAAATGTGTAACATAGAGAAACAATGAATCATAAGCACAGAGAAAATGTGTAACTTAGCTCTAAGTAGAGCTTATGTAAGTTCATACTTCTCATTAAATCCATGTCATATTTTACATGAACCAATCAGTTTTACAAATCATGGGTACAAATTAAGGACCATCAATCCAAAATCTGAAGTGTCTCAATGTAATTAAACGTCTAAGATATATAAGTTTTTCTGTCGAACATTCTTTATTTTGTTAGAAAGTTGTCCAAAAATACTTCGTTTAACTTTTAGATTCAAACCTAAAATTTTCATCTCAGTTTTTATATTTTTTTCTGAAATATCAACAAAAATTGTACTAATTTTTTGAAAAATCAACCACTTCCAACCTAAAAATTACATTCCAATGTCACTTGCAGGCTCATATAAGCAAATTGGAAACATATTTATAGTTTTAGGAAACATATTCATATTTTATGGATTTGTATGCTTGGGTAAGGAATTATTATTGACCACAATAGCTGACACATACACACAACTACAATAGGAAATCCCAAATACCAAACCACTCATTGTATTTTCTTTAATAAATAGCGTGAGAGTGTAACTTATTATATCACAGATACCCATAACATCCCAACTAAGTAAAAAGAAAGGGGCACAGTGCAAGTCTTCTAGTCCTAAAAGACATTATTTAATTCATTACTCAAATATTAAAATATAACATATTTCAATCAATAGTCCGTTTACGAACACATGTTTAGAGGCCTGTAGCCGTCTAGCTAGCTACTGCTCATGCCCCGGCATAAATAAAGACTAGCAAAGTTTCAGAGATTTTTTTGTGCTTTAGAAAACTTTATTATTATATTATTTTCGTCCCATCTTATGATTAGAACAAAAAAAAAATTGTATGTTAATTTCATTTTCATCTTGAATTATATTTGCGATGACATCGACATTTGACTTTTATGTAAATGGAGAGGAGGAGCTAACTCCCCACTCAGTTTTATTAAAATGGAAGAAATAATAAAGAAAAAGAAAGACTGGAAAAATTCTTAAGCTACATTCAAAAAAGCCATTCTATATTGCTAGGACTGGAAAAAATTACGCAGACAAAAAAATTGGTAAGCCCGTTACAAAATTTAGATTGAGTGATACGTTTTGCGTGTATGATGGCCACAAAAATAAGTTCTCTAAACTAAATAAAAAATTCAAAATGAAATGTTTGCTGCATATAGTTTAGCAATTAAACCCATTACATAGGTATTACAATGCAAGAAATGGACATGAAGCATCTGCATATGCCAAGTGCCCACAAAGACTATGGACTTCTTGGGCTGTTGATTACATGGTTGCGGACGCAGTATATCAGTAATTTCACGCCTAACTTTACAACAAGATTTTTGAATTGGAATCTCCCATGCCAAGTTAAGACAAAAACAAAAACAAAACAAAAGTCCAGAACATAATGACTTTCTACGTACTTTTAACAAGAGATTCCTAGGATAAGATGGTGGTGTCTTCGGAGGCACAACGTAGTCTAAGGCAGAGCAGCGGTTGCACCTGATCATCATCACTACTTCTCATGCACCTTCCCATACAACAGCAAACAAAAAACAAAAAGTAATAATAAAAATAATTTAAAAAAAAAGATTTTTATGTCGCCAATCAAGTTTGGTTCTAAAACTAAAACAGGTAGTTAAGTAGCTAGAGAAATATTACCTTTTTTTTCTCAAGGCTCCATTTTCCTCTGCTTTTTGTGGTCTTTGTGGTCTTTATCATCCAAGACAAGCATGAGTTTTATTGGAAGAAGAATAGATTAATCTATAATGGTTTTTCCAATGTCTGTACTAAGAATTTGATTGTCTCAGGGTCACTACCTTGAATTGAAGGACGTTGTGGATGTGAAAGTGGCGAATAGCAAGCGTAACTCTGTATCATCGTGTGTTGGTGTAATGTCTGTACTTTTTTTTTTTTTTTTTTTTTAAAGAAAATTGAAATTGTACATAAAGGTCAGTAGTCTAGCGCATACAATATATATTTAATATATTGTCAAGAAATGTTTATTGTCAAGAAAACCTCTGTTCGACTTTTCAGGCTGAATGTAAAATATATTGGCATCTTCCAAGGACGTGGGAAAAAAAATTATATATCGAATTGAAATACAAGTGCAACGAAAAATAATAAATAATAGAACAAGGAACAGACGCCAACCAATAGGGAAAAGATCCACTAAGAGGGGTATTGGGCAAAGCAGATATGATGGAGTTGATAAAATCCATTGATAGGTTACTAGAACAAAGATCAATAAACTCGAGATTTTTTAAATTTGAAGACTGGTCTAACCACATGCATCCCCTCAAGTTATTTGATGAAAAATCTAACCTAGAAAGATTCACTTGCTGAAAAATGGATCGTGGAGTAAAACCTTGTAGTTTGTTGGATGCTAATCCGAGAGTAACCAAAGAAGATTATTGGAATTCGTCAATTTGAGTAGTGAATTAGTTTCTACTTAGATCCAGAACCTGCAAATGCGGTCGGGAATATAACCAAGAATAAAGAAAAGGAGACCTAACCATGAAAGCAATACCATCATCATGATTTTATTATTGTTTTGTGGAATGACATTCTATGCGACAATTTATAGGCGCCCAAGCTATGAGGAGTACATATGATCACAAGGTATTTACGAAAGCTTCTTCGTGGCAAACTTATATTCCTGTATGTTTTTTATGGGACTTTTATGTTCCTCTACTAGTCTTATTGTGGCTTTTTTGATATGTTTGATTGCTAGATCCGTCTCAATGTAAGATCAGTTCACTCGCTGTGATGTTTTGTGGCATATATATACACATATATGTGTGTGTGTGTGTGTAGATGTATATTCGCTGTTTGAATGATCATGGACATCATTTCATTCGCAAAAACAAATTTACCAAGTATTAATCGATGGATCAATTTCAGGATCACAAGTTTGAAAACTAAAATTTTAATCTTGAAAACTAGTGGTATACTAGTGATTTACCTTGAAAACTGATGAGGCGACGATCTTTACTTGAAGCTTAATGATTTGAAAGTTGAGATTGAAAGTTGAGAAGAAAGGTTATGGAAGATATTTCTTGGTGTTTTTGCTTGTTAAAATTCGGATCCAATGTCTTTGGGAAGAGAAAAGGCTTTCTTTTAGGGAAAAGAGACTGAATAAACGTAAGTGGTGTTCATACTACCACACCCCATTTATAGGCAGTTAAAATTGGGTTTAAAATTTGAAAAATAGTTATTTTTAGGTTATTATTATCAGCTGAAGCTAGTGATAGGAAATGAAGAGTTTTTCACATTTTCTAGGCTCTATTGTTACAATTCAGATGTAAAAGAGTGGTTAAAGTTTTCTTTTTTTTTTTTAATATTTTTATTCAGAGTGTTCACTTTTCTCGGCAATCTACACATCAAAAAAATCTCCATCAAGTAATATATTTACTTTATTTTTCTTTTTTTTTTCTTTTTATTTATTTATTCATTTATTTTTCTCTCTTTTTTTTTTCGGCTGATTCCACACGGCCAGCTTGTTAGGCTTCCCGTGGCCGGGGGCTTTCAGCGCACAACAGGGCCCAATGGGCTTGGCTTGTGGTGTTTCCGTGTATGGCATGAACACAATCGCTCAGCGCGCGCACATATATATATATATATATATTTGTACAAATATATATATACACATTATTATATTTCATTTATTATTATGGTTATTTACATAGATATTTAAATTAGAGATATTGATTTAAAATATGTTCATATTTCTTTTTTATTTACATAAATGTCTAAAATAGTAATTATAAAGACAATTTTACCCTTCATAAAGAATGGAGAATTAACAAATAAAGAAATTACAAAAAAAGAAACCAAAAAAAAAAAAAAAAAAAAGGGAATCTAAGATGTTTATCAAATAAAGCTAAAGTTGATTTAATCAAATTGTAAAAAGAATCAGTGGAAAATAAAGTTTTGAAAATTTTTTTATTTTATTGTAGAGAAGGTGCGAATATTCATAACGAACCAAAATCAGATTTCACATTAATGAAAAAAAGCTAAATAAAGAAAAAGAAAAAATTCAAAAAAATATTTTATATAATGAATCTTCCTTTATCATAAAGATATGTTCGATTTCATTTCTACTAATTTATATAAATAATAGTATTTTTTACAAAGAATTTGATTACATTTATTGTGTTATTCTTCAATTTGTTTGGTTAAGACATAAATGACAACCATTTGATTTATAATGGATTATTTAAACAAATAGGTTTTTTTTTTTCAATAATTCATTGGTTTTTTATATGAAAAGCATGAATATTTATCAATTTAATATTTTGCGATGTGTTTATTATTTAGTATGAACCATCATCTTTATAATTAATGTTTTATATTTATTATAATTACTTTGATATTTATAACTAATTTTGGTTTATTAATTTGTCAACAAAAAATACTCATCATTAAAATCAAAGAACAAAAAATGGAAAATAAAAGAATCAGTATAAAAATACAATGATGTTAACTATAGTAAAAGGGTAAAATAGGTACTACATACATTTATTTCTTAAAAAATAGACATATATATAATATTGTTAAAAAATGAACATATTTTAAAACGGAACTCTAAAAATAAACCTTTTGTGTAATTATTTCTTATTATTATTAGCATTATTATTTAAAGAAAAATAAAAACTTGGCATAACCATTTCTTTTATCTTTCTTATCTCATTTTATCACAAAAACTTTGTGATCACATGGCACACATGAAAAATCATAGCAATTTCTAGAATAAATGGGTTACTACCCATTTTAATTTCTCATGATTCTCTTGTCACAATTATATAAAAACATTCTTAAAGGTAAATTTATAATTTATACTCTCAATTAAATTTGGAGAATTAAATATGATCCAGATGAAATCTGGTCCACACGATTTATTTGAAAAGTCATCAGCCAATCGATCGGAAGATGAAATCTTTATAGATGCATATGGTCCTGTTGTTTGCTTGATTCCACAATGTATTTTCTGGTTCTATTAAATTCATTACTTGTCTTGTGGGTTGAACATTTTTTATACGAATTAATTAGAGGTATCCTCACAACATTAATGGCATATTTACTTACGCATAATCGGAGTAAGCATGAATTGGAGTGGGTAGGATTCGAAGTGAGCTAGATTCAGAATTAGGATTCGGAGTCAAAATATGTTGTTTACTTGGGCTCTAGGAATTGAAGTCGGAATCACTATCGATCCCATTAATGTGTTTACTTAGAACAAAAATCGGAGTTAGTTGCTATAAATTTACTTGTATACCCTTTTATTTATTGTGTTTTCAAAAATTAAAAAAATGATTAAATTTTTTAATTTATTATCATACTATTAATCAAAAGTAAAATATATTAAGGTAATAAAATTAAATTGTGTAATTTTTTGTTTAAAAAAATTAAAAAGAGTAAAAAAAAAAAAGACTTAAAATAAGTAAAGTATAAAAAATTTAAAACTAGAAATATAATTATATATTATGATAAAAAAAAGTTCTTTTTTTACTCTAATAATGTTAATAGTAATTGGGATAGTTATATAATATTAAGTTAATAAAAATATATTATATATTTAGTTACTAAAAATAATTAATATAGGTTGTTATTATTTTTTAATATAATTTTTTTACAAATAAACTAAGGATAAAATGGTAATTTAATGTTAATAGTAGAATGTGAGTCACAATCTGGGGGAAGTATGGGATTGTCAATCTCATTCCTCAATCTCAAATTGGTGTAAGACCCACCATTCTTACTCCCATTCCAGAAAGAAAAAAAAAAAAAAAAAAAAAAAGTAAGTAAACAAGAGATTGACTCACATTCTTTACTCCCATTCCCTACTCTTGATAAGTAAACATGCCATAATACCATGAAGATTCCAAGTAAGTCCGGCTTTGGACTTGCATTCTCTACGTCTTCAGAGTCAAGACTAGCTATACCCAAATGTTTTGGGTAAAATATAATATTTATAATAAAGATTTATTTCGATTTGATTCAATGACATGGTGGGATTCACTCTAATATAAATTGTTAAGAACTATTTGACAGAAGTCGAACATACATACAAAACTCTTATATTCGCGCAAAGTCTAAATTAATTTATGTTTACCAAGTTAGTGGTCCAAGGTTTTGCAAGGAGATAAAATTTCCCTCTCTACACTTAGATTTAATTCAATCCATTTCGTATTTTCTCGTTGGTTTTCGTTAAAATTGGTTTTTTTTTTTTAAATTTTATTTGTGTGGCTATATACCATTAATGGCCTCCCGTTTGTAACAAAAATGAAAACTCCAAGGAAGTCCTACAATGGCCTATCACTATTTTTTTCCCCCATCTCCCAACTATGTCTGAATAAATATCTGAGTAAAATATTCTATTAATGCATTGTTCGCATGTAAATTTTTGTTGTCGTTTCTTGTGTTCTGTTTTGTTATGTCATTTTCGGTTTTGGTTGGTATCATTTTGAATATTCACAACAAAAATAATAAGTTATAGCTAGTATAACCAGTGTATATTTGGGTAGATCATTATTGATTCAAACTAAAAAAAGCTACATACTAACTTCAGTAATAATTTTGTTTTTCCTCTCTGACTTTACATATTTGAAATTCATGTTAATTATGAAACTAGCGATCACTTTGAACCCCGTGACATAGTGATTGTCTTATTGAATAAACATCCGTGACCAAAATGACAGTAAGAGAAAATGACGACATCCAGGAAAACGACAACAGTTAGAGAAATAGTTGAGAACTCATGAACGACAATGCTATGATAAAATGACTGCAACCTTGAAAATCACATAAAACTGAAAATTATTTTAAAAAAAAAAAATCAAAACTGTTTGCGGTGACCAGAAAAACAAAATAAAAAAGATAAAAATCAGGAATTTCTTGATTTTTTTTTAATAAGTAATCAATCCTTTGTTTAAGCTAAGAAGAAGAAGAAGAAGAAAAAAAAAAAAAAGGAATACGTCGACAAGACAATATTCAAAATCATTCTGTCTCTGTCTCTGTCTCTCTCTCTCTCTATATATATATAAATCCTATTTCTTTTAATGCATGCTATGCTTGGGTATTTAAGTCTGTTATTCCAATGCCATTACAAATTATCTCCTTTTTTGTCCTATTTGAATTGACTAAACTCAGAACCCACATATTTTGATCATTTCACCACAGATGCTATCTACGGCGTTAACAATAGAGGGAAAAAAAAGTGGTCATTTTGCAATGATGTCCCTGAACCAGTCTTACAATTGCAATTTACACACTAAATTTTTTACAATTTATACCCTGGACTTGTAAATGTGTGGCAAACTGTTTCCATTTATGACAACGTTAATACATATATTTTGTTCCCTCAAAAAAATATAATATACATATTTTTGAAAATTGACAAATGACTTGCACATATGTCATTAATTAATTAAGAGCATGGAAAGTCCTTTTTTTTTTTTTGTTTTAAATCAATGTTAATCTAAATTTATACTTAAAACAAAGTTAATTTAAAAATCCTCATTGACTTTTGATTTAAATAAATAAACCTGATAATTCAGGTCATTAATAATAGCTACACTTGAGCATAATCATGTTTTGCAAAAATAAAAATAAAAAAAAAAATCGTAATTTTTTTTCCCCATATTTTAATTTAGTGTCTAGGAGGGCTTGTAGATGGATGTTACATCCTGCACAAATTCTAAACTTTAGATTATAAAGGAAAAAGGAACAGAAATCATAAATAAAATAAATAAAAATATTCTACTGCAAAATGTAGACAAAAGAAAGGACAGAATTAAGAGAGATACAAAATTAAAATAAATAAATAAATAAAGGAAAATTGCAAATCAAAGATTTGAGAAGAAGATGGAAGCGAGAATAGAGTTTTAAACAAATTAAGCAAGTGATTAAAATTTAATTTTCAATATGAATGTGTTTGATGTATCATGTTTGAGGGGGTGAAATCATCGTATCATACAAGCATATAACAGTTGCTTAAAATGCGTTTTCTTTTCTTTCCATTTAGAAGGGTATTTTAGGTATTTTGTGAAATTTAAACGACCAAAGTGGTGTATTTGTATTCAGTTCAATCAAAGGGGTGTCAATGTAATATTGGTAAAAGTTATGGAGTATTAGTGTAATTTTCTCTTTCAGTTGTCACCGAGTATTCAAATCAGTGGCTTGACCTCCTAGCTTAATTGGTAAATGTTGATACCAATTAAGACAGTGCAATATTCCCGGTGAAATTGAGAATTAAGATGTTATTACTGGTTGAACTAAATCTTATTATTCACCAAATACATGAAAACAATTATAACTACCGAAAAAACAAAAAACAAAAAACAAAAAACAAAAAACAAAAAACAAAAACAAAAAACAAGAAAAAACAAAAAAAAACAAAAAACAAAAAAAAACAAAAACAAAAACAAAACAAAAAAAAAACAAAAAACAAAAAAACAAAAACAGACAAAAAAAAAAGGACATACGATTTTCAAAGTAAATATTGCTAGTGTCACAAAATTTAAGAAGTGTCAACTTAGTTATCGTGTTTTAAATTATTTCGATGTTAGTTACTCTCGCTCATCATTTATATAAGAAAAGAAGTCAATATTGCTATGTGGCTTCGATCTACAACTTATTTTTCCCCGTATTTAAATAATGGGCAATGTTTAAATAAATAATTGGGGTAAGATAAGAAGAAATTATATCCTCTATCTCCTATAAGTAGAACAATCTTTTGATACCCTACTACTAAATTCTCCAATAATATTCCGACCAAAGTCTTTGGTGACTTCTCTAGCTGCTGCATGCCATATCGTAGATGGCTACAAATAATATTATCATGGAAATAAAAAAAATACATAATTAATTCCGAAAATATATATCTATGGAAAAAAAAAATAATGCATTGGGAGTCTGATTAATGTGTAACATGCCAACCTATAATTCTTCTTTTCATGAGAGGGGGAGAGAGAGTCAAAGTCTTTCGAGTGAAACAAAATATCCTAGAAGTTAGGCATGTTTGGTTCGTAAAAGTTACTAAGCCAAAAGTAGCTCCTGTAAGTGTTATTAGATGTTTTGTGAGAACGTCTTTCATTCTCCAAAAAAGCTTTCTATCAAAATATAAAAACATCTTTTAATAAAAGCTATTCTATAGATTTTAAAACTTGCAACAAAGTTTAAGTTATATATTATATACTTCATGTTATTAGTTATTAGTAGATGTAAAAACTCTGCCAAACGACCTCTTTAGGTCTTCTTACATGAAGGGCTTGGAATATCGTTGTCTAGGTCTTCTTACGGCAAGGACTTTGAATATTGTTCTCTCCATCACTTTCATTTTGCATTGTATTCGAAGAGTCACCACCACTCACACAAAGGTCCACATGAATAAATGCGATCTCAAAATAACATTTAGTCAAGTATGATGACTTTGATTCATTCAACATGCTCCATTTTTCCAGTTTCATTAATTTGGAGGTCCATGGTTCAATATATATGATTTAGAAGTGTCTTTGTTTAGGTCCCACGGTTATTTCCTTGCTGCGGAGATGTTAGTTATTCCACTAGGAAAGTAATGAAAAGAAAAAATGACACATTCTATTCACTTGCAATTTTGGGGATTGAAAAAGAAAGTCAAATACGAACTCCACAACATTAGGATTCCCCACGTGAGCGAATCCTCAATAATACTTGTACAGAAAATAAAATGCAAACACAAGAACACCAGGACTTCCTATGACAAAACCCTCAGTTATTATTACGAGAATCCGAACATATCTTGAGACACCAACAGACACTAGACGCAAGGACTAACGGATAAAATTATTTTACATGCACTCTAGCCACAAAGTTTTTTGAAACAAGAAATTAACTTGAAAAGATAATTGTGTTTTAAGAGCCACGCCTCTCGATCCGGGGTGGAGCACTTGTTGTTTTTGATCATCAAAAGTACTTCTCGTGCATTTTCCTGTACAACAGCAAGAAGCACAAAAGAAGAATAATAAACAACCATAGGTTTAACTACAAAGATATCAACGAAAGTAATTAACATTGAGGAAAAAAACTGGAAAACATGATTTATTTCAAGAAAGAAAAATGATACCTTGAATCTCTGCACAAGACCAATTACAAGAAGCTAGTTTCTCCTTCCAAATCTATGAATCTGACGAGCATTTCTCTTTGACGATCTTTTTTTCCTCCCCTGCAGTTCTCGAACAAGCTCTGCAAGATGATCAATCGCCTTATCTGGAAGCACCATGTATCCTGTGGATATGCCGATTACAATTCCACATCCAAATCCCATCAACACAATCTTCCAATCAAATGTGTCATTTTCATGCTTTGAGTTCGATGGAGATGGTTGTTGAGCCCCTTCAATGCTGCAAGTTCTGGACAAAGGAAATCCCCATAATCCCACATCTCCGATGTATGAATCGTTTCCGAACGTTTCAAACTGATTGCCACGAGGTATGGGCCCCGCCAATTTGTTCCATGAAAGGTTTAGGAACTCAAGCTGTACCAAATCTGCTAGTTTGCTTGGAATCCCTCCGGAAAGCCCATTTGAAGAGAGGTCTAACGCTTCCAAGTTGGTCAAATTTTGAAAGGATTGCGGAATTACACCAACTAGCTTGTTATGAGACAAATTGAGTTGTTTAAGTGATTTGAGCTTGCCGATTGACCTTGGAATCTCTCCATCAAAATTATTCCTTGAGAAATCAATGGATGTCAAGACGGTGTTGATTTTTTCCAATTGGATCCTGAAGCCTTTCATCACAAGCATCACAGAGTCTCCATAATACCGGCCAAAAAATTGTCCCATGTATTCCAAGTCATCTGAATGTGCATCCATCATGGCCGTAAAATTCTCAAAATAATTTGTTGGTAAATGACCTGTGAATTCGTTGTTGGAAAGGTCCATGATTCTCATATTTTTGAAGGGAAATCTTACCTTGGGATTTTTTATTGGACCAGAGAATCTATTTGATCTCAAGATGAGAACTTGAAGATTTGGAAGTGATTCCAACCACTGGGGAAATGATCCATTTATCTTGTTGTCGCCAATGTCTAGCAATTGCAAGTTTTCGCAATTGAGCAATGATTGGGGCAGTGAACCTTCTAATTGGTTTCCATTGAGGTTCAAAGTCCTCAAGGAGTTTCCCTTTGAAAAAGATGTAGGAATCATTCCGTGGAAACTATTGTTCCGCAGATCTAACACCCAGAGATGGTTTATAAGATTTTCAAAGCACCGGGGAATATTTCCACTCAAATTGTTAATAGACAAGTCAAGCACAAAAATGGATGTCATATTGCAAATAAAAAGTGGGATTTCTCCAACAAATTTATTTGTTGAAGCTAAAAGGTAAACTAAACTAGGTGCTGAGGCAATAGGAAGAGGCCCTGAAAACAAGTTGGAACGAAGATCGAGAGTTTGCATGTTATTCCATGGAAGTGGTTCTAAATATGTTAAGGAGTTGTGGGAAAGATTCAAAGAGGTGAATGAATCCTTACCCACTTCCCATAACCATTTAGGAACACTTCCGCGTAATTGGTTACTGGAAAGGTCTAAGCCGCCTAAATGTTGCACATACTTGAGAAAGAGAGGGAATTTAGTTAGGTTGCAAGAAGACAAAACCAAATCTAAACGATTGTTTAAGGTATAGTTTTTGGAGCTGTTGAAATTCCATGATACATTGTTAAATGAGAGATCAAGAGTATCTAGCTCTTTTAACTTTGAAAGGTCTTCTAACTCAACATTAACGATAAAGCCAGTTGATGAAAGATCCAAATATTGGAGTTTCACCTGTTGAAATATTGATCTCGGAATGACACCATGTAATTTATTTCTACCGATGCCTAAGTTGACCAAATTTGGTAATTCAAATATCCATGAAGGTATAGTCCCATTGAGTAAGTTACGAGACAAATATAATGATTCTAGATTTGAAGGAAAGCTACCAGGAGGATATTTTGAAGAGTCATACGAAGAAAACTTTTTGGTGGAATTACTGAAAACTTCCGGAAGTTGACCGATGAATTTGTTGCGTGAAAGATCCAAGTAAATGAGTGATTCAAGGTTTAAAGAGGACCATGGAATTGGGCCACTAAGATGGTTACCTCGTAAATAAAGGTTCTGGAGTTTGTGCGACTGAAAAATGTTCTGCGGAAGCTCCCCATGCACCTGACAGTATTTGAGATCAAGAGATGTTAATGAAGATGACAAGTTCATCAAGGAGACAAGAGGCACCGTTGACATGTCACTGCTAGACAGGCTGAGTTCTCGCAAGTTGGTTAAGTTCAGAGCAAGTGCTTTGAACGCAGCTGCTCCTATTCTGAGTTCGGCATTGTAAGAAAGGTCAAGACTCCGGAGATGATGGAGGGAGAAAAGGCTGCTGTTGGGGTCAATAGTGCCCGTTAGACTGCCGCAATCCAGGTCAAGGGCGATCACGTGCCCCGTAAGGTTGTCACACATGACTCCATCCCATTCGCAACAATTTGTGTTCTTGTTCCAAGAGGCCCTTGTCCCCGGATAGAAGGTTCCGTTTTCATAAACGAAGAAACAGCGGGCATGAGAAGGATCAATAGAGAAAGAGCTTCGAAGTTGGAGCAAAGCAGAGTGCTCGTCAGGATGGCACTGCGGAGAAGAAAAGGAAGGAAATGGTGAGAAAAGGAATATAAAGAGGAGAAGAAGAAACAGAAGGGAGGACACTGAAGCCATATCTTCTTGGCAGCTTAACGGTGATAATTGTATGCAAATGAGAGCTAATGTGCTGGTATTTAACTCTATCAAGTCAACTCTAGGTCTTTGCAAGACGACAAACTCCTCTCAAGTCTTTTATTATTATTATTATTATATATTATTTTAACTTAAAAAGATGTACTATGTTTTCTATGCATCAAATCAAATCTAATTTATCTAACATCTAGCCTACCCTCCACTTGACAAGTTTCCCATTCGGGTCACCCGAAATTGACACGGAAAAGAACAGGTCGTGTTAGGGTTGGACCCGTAGACCCGAACACGACATGAATTGCCACCCCTAATCTAGCCTCCCCTTCACTTGACACGTCTCCCAGTCAATGGTTATAATTGTTTCTTTTGCTTACTGTCCCTATTTGTCCTTTCCATTTTTTTTTCTTTAGTGTACAATGCATATAACATATGTCTATCTTTAAATCGTGCAGATTAATATTACATAAAGATGTAAATATGAGATGATAATACTATTGGAAAAAAGTTATATATATTAATTTTAGAAGTAAACGTAACCTAGTTTAATTAAAAATGCTAACAAAAAAAACTGCAATTAACTTGATGGTGAATACTATTAGTATTATTATATTTATTGATGAAAAATGTTTATATAAAATATGTGAAATTGAGTTATGTTATCTTTTGTTAGTTTAGATCTCTATAAATAGCTCAACAAATTTAATATATAAATATATTTCTTTTTTTTTTGTTTGCAATAGCAATAATTATTTGAAAGCTTAGCCCTCTCTCTGACAAATATGCGATCTAGATGAGTACTGACACGAAGATCAAGTCAATATATAAGTTTCTCTTAGCATCAATAGAACTCTTTTTTATTTTTTTTAAAATATATTTCTTTCCTTCTCGTATGTTTGTTAATTTACGTACAATCTCTCTATTAAAAATAAAATTTAGAACGAGTATACATGTCTTATCACGGCAATATTATGAAGACTACAGGCAATTCCTGCCGTGGCCTTTGTGGATATTTTTATTTTAAACTCTGCATAAGGTTATCAAAAACATATACCATGTGTTTTAGATATTCTCAAAATTATAACCTTGAATATCATTCTCATATCAAATTTATACCTTCTCTCGACCAAATATGAATTAGGAGGTATAAAGTGAATAAGATGATAAGCAATTTCATGATATATGTTAAAAGATAAAGTCATCATTTAAATGGTTCAAGTTATCAACATTTGATCTACAAAAGGTAAGAATTTCATATCAAATTGAATCTAAAATTACAATATTGAGAACAAAGAATTATATTTTTATATTTATATGCTTCATAGTTTTTTATTTGCTCAAAATGCAAGGTCTAAAATTGAAAATATCCCAAAAAATTCAAAAAACTAATTTCTTTTAATGGAGGCGTAATTAAAAAAATTAGTGCCAATCTAATTGATTTTAATTCTTTCTATCAGCAATCTAAAGACATAAACAAAGAATGTATATTATGTGCGTGTACAAAAAGTAATAAATAGAATATAAACGAACAAAATTGACAGAATGAAAAATTTTTTTTAAAGAAATTTTTCCAACATCACTACAAAGGCTCCAAAAAAGACACAGAGTGGACTCTCTTTTTCTTCGTCTTCCACTTATATATATATATATATATATATATTTACACACACACTTATACACACAGACTTCATGTCATGATGACTTTAGACTTTAGTTGAAAAAAAATATAAGATAAATTTAAACAATAGCAGCCAGAAGTATAAGTATGGCACGTTTCACATTTTGCCCCAGAGTCTTTGGTCTTTATACATGTTTTTATCATCTTATGTCTTGATTAGATAATATTTTAAAGCATCAAATTTATATTGGATCAAGCACTATGAATGAGTCCTTCATCAGTAGTACAAAATTTGACGACAAATCAACTTATAAGCTGTGATCAATCCATTAATTCCACTTAGATAATTTTCAATTATATAGATAATTATACTAATTGATTCCCCTTTTATAGTTTGCCATGTGAGACTTTTTCATTTAATGTGGAGCAAAATAGCAATACTTTATCCATAAACAGGGAACGTGATTACTTGCCATAATCACCAAATTCAATCAACAATCGACAACCCCACTTCTTTCTCTTTTTTTTTTTTGTTTTTGTTTTTGTTTTGTTTTGTTTTTTTTTTTTGTTTTTTTTTTTTTTTTGAGATATATATAATAATAAACAACTGAATTGGACCCTTGAAAAAGAAACAATCAACTAAAGGCCATCACTTGTTTTCGAATAAATATCCAACTCCAAACTATGCAAACCAATTGTCAAAAAACTATGAATTTTTAGTATCTTAGTAGTAGAAAAAGAACAATAACCATAAGCAACATAAATTTTTAGGGAGGGACAATAAGAAGGTAAAAAGACGTTATTGATCAAAATGAATAAGAATTTTGGAAAATGACGGGTAGTATCCCGAAAAACTATATATAAGATACAAATAAGAACATGTTAAAAGGACTCTTTTTTAATCCGATGGGATTTAATCTGGATCTCTTATAAATAGTGGACCCCACCAAATGAGATCACGAGTTGAATTTTATTCTCCAAATTTTTTCACTATTCAAAAAAAAAAAACATAGAAAAAATTTTCCAAATTTCACTATTCAAAAAAAAAAAAACATAGAAAAAATTTTCCAAATTTCAAACAATAACAACCAACTATTACTATTTTAATTATTTCCTTTGGTACGTCATCTTATAATTAATTACTTGTAATAAGTAATAACTTCTTAGAATACATACTTAGCCTCCATTTGGTGTTACAATATATATGCATATTTATAGTTTATAGGAAAAGGTCCGACGTGGTATTACATGATTTGGAAAGGCTAAGGGTTTGTTTGGTGAATAAGTTTGAGCTAGAAATTTTAAGTTTTAATAGTAATTTTTATTAACTTTTTAGAAAAGATAAAAAACTTGTTCAGAAAAAATAAAAAACTTTTTCAAAAAAAAAAAAAGAGTACAATTTAACTTGAGTTAAACTCAATTACCAAACAGGTCCTAAACTGTGTATAGAATGGACAATAAAACCACAGTATTCGGGAGAAAGAGTTAAATCAAATGAGTCAAAGTCTACGCAATGAGACAATCAAATATTGAGTCTATGCCAGCTTATAAATCACCATTCACTTTAGCCTTTTTTTTTTTTTTTTTCCGAAATGATTCAGTTGTACTATCAACTTATTCTGGTCTACAACTTGAAAATTTTCAACTTCTACCTGGATTTATTTCAGACTTAGCAATATTTAGTAATAATTAATCCTAAAACAATTTGGAATTGAAAGAAATAACATAATATGGTTTGCAAAAACAACATTGATAAAAGAAATTTATTACGTCCCGTATTATCGAACCGTTAAAAACGTGATAATTACTTGTTTTCACTAATTATCATAGTTGATCTTACCTGTGTTTCAAAATTGGACAATTTTTTTTTTTGGTACATAAGATTTGTTTTACTTTGTGATAATTTTAAAACACACTTATGAAAACATAGTTTGGAAAATTTTAAAATACCTATATACATGTAATACATTCATAAAATTCTCATAATAATACCTCATATTTGAACAAACTCACGGTAGTAAATATCTCAAAATATAAAAATCACTCAAGTCTTGGGGCCCGTTTGGGGGGATTTTTGAAGACGGAGTTTTTGACATATTTTATTTGGAGTTGATATGAGTTTTTTTTTTTTTTTTTTGAAAAATTAAAAAAATAAACTTTTAATCTTTAAAAAATGAAAAAAAAAAATCACATGATGTGTATTGGACACACCACTTGGTACTGTTACTAAGTGCTTTCATCCTTTTGTATAGAGTAAGTAGATTATTAGATATATTTATATATATAAATATGAAAAAGTACAAAGATTAATACCAAACTAAAGTCTTTCTATAGTGAGACAAAATATATGTTTTCTGTGTTTAACATGAATTCTCTTAAGAATTACTATAACTTGACAAGGATTAAATCCCAATACTCACACACAGACATTGTCATGTGGGTCCTATTAAATTGACCGTACAGACTATTTGTGAGGCATTGATGTAACGACCCGAATTTTCGGACCGTTAACTAATTTATATATAAAGAGAAAAAAAAGAAAGTAAAAAAAAAAAAAGAAAGACTTAAGAGAATATTTTCAGCAGCAAAAAAAGCAGCGCCAACAAAAGAAAAGAAAAGAAAAAAGAAAAAAAAAAAAAAAGCAGCAGCAAAAAAAAAAAAAATTTTCAGTCAATGCCCAAGTCAAGTACATCCCTTTAGTATATATGAGTTTAATACTCGTGCATTACACGGGGAAGGAAAAAAAATAATAAATAAATTGAGTATTATATGATAAAAACAGTTTGTTAAGATAAATGTTATAGTTATAATAAGTATAATTCTTCTAAAAATTTCTCCTAACAGTGAAGATGCAAAATTAAAATGATAATAATACTAACAATAATAAAAACGAAAACAAAAGCAAAAAAGAAAAAAATTTTCTGTAGTTATAATCATTTAAAGAAAAAAATTAAAACAAAAACAGAGCAGAAAAAAAAAAGAAAAAAAATCTTTAAACTCAAAAGAATCGGAAAAAACTAACCCTAATAAAAACATTATAACAAAATAAAATATATATCTCATTTTCTCCTTTTTTTTTTACTGTTTTTAAAAACAAATAAAATTTTTTTTATCAGATTATATACATGCAAAAACTTAAAAAAAAAAAATGATTGTTAAAATATAAAACAAAACAAACAAAAAAGGAAAAAATTGCATGCAAAATCCTTAAAAAAAGGGGTCTTTGAAAAATAGAACAAAATAAACAAAAAAGACCAAAAAAAATCGAAATAAAGATAAAAGAACTTAAAGTAAAAAATTGTTTAAAAAATCAAAAAAAGACAATGTGAGCAAAAACACAATATAACAATAGATCAGAATCTAATGTCTAAAATTTAGCATAAAAAAAATATACAAATAATCTTAACCAAAAAAAAAAAAAACAAACTCTAGATAGAGGTAAAACCGGCAACACACTATAGGAAAAAGAAAATGAACTAAAAAAGAGGCGTAAAACGGTAATTATACTGTGTGGACAGCCGGCAATTTCTGTATAATAAGGATAAAAATGTCAACTCACTGTAGATTAAGGAAAACCAACTAAATTAGAGGGGCAAAAAAGTCTCTGCAATGTAGATAAAACAGTAAAATATGTGAGGACAAAACTGTCCTTTCACTGTAGATAAACCAAAATCAGCACATAGGATAGGGGCAAAATCGGTAGTATAATGTAGAAAAAGCAACTACTGTATATTACTGTAGAAAAAAACTGTACAGGAAAAGCAACAAAAATAAAAAAAAAAAATCACTGTTTATTAAACAGTGAAATATTGCATCATTTTACTGTAGCAAAGCAACAAAAGTTAAAAAAAAAAAAAACTGTAGCAAAGCAATAAAAGTTTAAAAAAATTCTATTCACTGAACAGTAAGCAAACAGCAAAAGTAAAAAAAAAAAAAAAAAAAAAACATATTCACCGACTTACATTCCTTTAGTAAAAAACAATAACAATAACAGGAAAAAAAAAAAAAAAAAAAAAAGCAACAGCAGCAGCAAAAGTAAAAAAAAAAAAAAAAACAGCAGCAACAACTGCAAAAGCAAAAAAAAAAAAAAGCAGCAAAAAAGGAAAAAAAAAAAAACAGCGGCAACAACAGCAAAAAAAAAAAAAAAAACCAAAACAAAACAAAAAAGCAACAGCGGCCACAAAAGAAAAGAAAAGAAAAAAAGAAAAAAAGAAAGCAGCGGCAACAAAAGGAAAAAAAAAAAAAAAAAGCAGCGGCAACAAAAGTAACAGAAAAAAAAAAAAAGAAAGCAGCAGTAACAAAAGAAAAGAAAAGAAAAAAGAAAAAAAAAAGCAGCAGAAAAAAAAAAATTTTCAATCAACCCGCAGATCAAGTACATCCCTTTAACATATATATATATATATATATAATGTGGAATTCTACAACTAATGTCATTTTTTGTTGTTAAAGTAGACGTGAAATGACCAAAATTGTAGACAAAGATGCTTCACTTTTTTCCAAATGTCAAAAATCAGATGGTCCACGATTTAACCCCATTTGGAATAAGTCAGATATTAGAATATATTAGTTTTGTTGGACTTACTTAACAAGAATAATAATTAATAAATAATAATAATAATAATAATAATAATAATAAAAGAAATTAGAGTTTTGCATCATCCTCATTATTTATGAATCTTCTCAATACATATAAGAGATTTTTGAAGTGTAATTAAATGACAAACCATGAATTATCATATGAAGCACAAACGAATAATGTCAGTTTAGATATGCATTTTTCACCCAAATTCTTTTAATTATTACATTTATATAGTTGCTTTAAAAAATGTCAAATTTCACTCAATTTTGGTTTTCAAATTATCATATTTAAAATTTAAAATATCAAATAAATCAAAATACAGAGAGAAAGAGAGAGGTCTTCTCACGGCATTACAATAAAGTTCCCTTCTTGTAGGTTCTGATCAAGATGGTCCAGATGATATAACCCATTGATAAAGAATCTTCAAATCAATTAGAAGAGGTTATAATTGTAGGTCCTCTATTTTCTTGACCAACTTTCTGTTTCATAATGGTTCACTTGAACTCATGTACTCTTCTGTTAAAAATTAAATTCATAACCATATATTTTTAACACAAGTATAGAAAGTTGATGATTTCTAAAGTTTATTTTAATATTGACTGACCTTGTCAGTAAATTATCTTTTTGATTCCCTTCCCTTGCTCATAGAATGGAGATCAGAGCAAACGAATTACAAAATGACTTGTAATGACAATTTAATATATATAATTTTTTCATTCAATGACTACTCATTTCATTCATAATTTCCAGGTTCACTCATGGAGATTGTTAGTAAAGACTTTCATTAAATGCATAGAGGAAAATTGGGCCATGTTCTTTGTCAAGCAATTTACTACTTTGACAAAGAAAGATTCGAAAACTTGTGACTTTTTGCTCTAATCATATCGTGTTTCACACGCCTTCGTGAAAATGATATAAAAAGAGAGATGATAAATGAAAAGATTAAGGATGAAAAGCACCATGTATCCAACAGAGATTCCAATTACCAGTCCACTTGCATATCCCATAATCACCACCTTCCAATCAAACCCATCCTTGGAATATATCCAAATGCCTTGCATGACAAACCCAATACCGTTTCATATTGATGACCCTGTACGTAACTATTATTGCATTTATATTTTCCTAGTCTGAAAAGATTTTGGATTAAAAATGGAAAAGGAAATAACAAGCAGCCATTTAAGAGAGCTCTTGGACAATGATCAGAACTTCAGTAACTCGGGCATTTTGACATTCAGATCTTCAGATAGCTGGTCTATAGATGTATTTGCATCCACATCAAATATTCCTGCTGCACGCATCACAATTTAGCCAAATTTCTTCTGAATCTCCTCCTGGTTCATGAAAGGTAAAAAAACAGCATATAAACTTGAAACAGATGTTAGGTATGGGCTGAAGCAGCCAACAGAAACAACAGGCTCAACAGATTAACCTTTTCATTCGCAAATAATACTTTAAAGCATGGACTTCAAATTCTATGAAAAGAGGGCAATGTATGAGCATATGAGCCGGTTAGATAGTTGGTGGAAGCTAAGGTTACTTATTCTCTTTTCTTTTCAATTTTGAACACTCTCTAACATGTACTGTGATGCTTGGTTTTTCACATTGAACTGCTTATCCAGAAGAGGAGACAGAGAGTGCAAAAGATGTTCATAGAAAGCATTACTTTGGAGTTATTTTCATCGAAGACTTCACCAACGGTTTCCTCAACCACATCTTCAATAGTAACCAACTGGTCATTGTGGGAAAAAAAAAGGTTAGAGATATAATTCATAAGAACATGAAAAATATCATAATGCACACGTAAGGAGCTGTACAACTAGTAGAGCGCAATCCTCAATTCAATGATGATAGAATCAATGAACATACCCCTATGGTACCGCCATATTCATTAAGAACCACAGCCATGTGGACCTTTCTAATGCAGAACTCTCTAAGAAGATTCCAGACTGACATTGAATCGCACAATTAACAATGTAATTTACCGTTGGAAAAATTTTAGGTGGCAGCACTGAGACATTCAATCAATGCTGTCAGATCAGAATATATATAAAGAAATGGAGAATACAATCTTGTAAAAGATTTACTGGAAAATTAAAAATGGTTGTCAATAGTTAATGCACAACTGGGACAGAGACTATTAATAGAAAAATGCAGCCTAACCGCTAGAGCCTTAGTTAACAAAAAGCAAGCGACTTAGATGGCAAAACGTGACTTAATTGGAAGAGCAGGAACCTCAAAGGTCCATCCACATAAAAAGGGTCTTCGATGATCGGATCAATTTGACCATAACAAACTTTCCATTTTGAAATAATGGTAGCTGAAATGTGAAAAAAGATATTGACTTGTTAACTAAGCTCAGAATTGAGACTCAAGCAATGTAAACCCATCGGAGAGAACTATATGGGCAACTTATAGATCCCAAAGGATTCGGGACTAATGTTATCCCAAAGAATTTTACCGAAATGGGGCCTCCCTAGCACAAACCTGACTAAGCCTGGTGAAAAATTGCCAAAGCAGTAAAGCGATCACAAACTTGTAGTTACAAGAAACCAAATCATGTCCCTGAAACACTTGCGGCCAAGGCAGAGTATTGGAATTCCATTACTATATTTTATTTGAAACCTTATACACAAGTGTGTAATACCAACTCTGAATACAAAACTAGAATCAGAAGACAATATCAGATGGTCAAGATTTGTAAAAAATAGAGTTCTAGAAATTGGCATGAAAATTACCAGGTAAAAAGTATGCAGGTTCATGAGCCATATCTCCAACGCTAGTATTTTCTAGTAGATCACCCTTCAAAATCAAACATTATAATTCTGCATGCTATAAGATTGTTGCACATAATTAATACTCAGTGAATTTGAACCTCTAAGAGGTGAGGGAGAATAGAAATTGGACAAACCTTCCGAACATAATCAAGTAGATCCATTGCATATGCAATACCAACTATATTATCGACTCGCTGCTCA
>CM046381.1:14326199-14343199 GCA_025413485.1 Ficus microcarpa | reverse complement strand
AGGAATTCGAGCATACTCAAATTGCAAAACAGAGTTGGTATCTCTCCAGTTAGTTGATTGTTCGAGACAAAAAAACCGACCAGAGAAGGCGGAAGGAGTGGGAGATGGCCTTGAAGAATGTTGGAGCGAAGGTCTAAAACCTCTAGGCTTCTCCATGGAATTTGCTCCATACGTGTCAAAAAGTTGTGAGAGAGATTCAGATAAATCAATGAACTTCCTTCCCCATTTCCCAGCCATTGAGGAACTCTGTTTTGAAGTTGGTTGTTGAAAAGGTCTAGGTATTTTAGTCTTTCTAAGCTTCTAAGAAAATTTGGGAACACCTTAATATTGCATGAAGCCAAACCCAAGTATCCAAGCTGGGGCAAGGGAGTGTTAGTAGCATGTCTATCTGAACTCAATGAGAAACTGTTGAAAGAAAGGAAAAGATAGTTGAGATTTTTCAACTTTGAGAACTTGTTTAACTCCAAGATACCACTAAAATTATTGAATGAAAGATCCAAATCAAAAAGATTTTGTTGTTGAAAGACCGAGTTTGGTATCTGGCCGTAGAGTTTGTTGTGACTCAACCAAGGACCCTCCAAAGAGTGAGATTTGAATTCTTGAAGACAGCCCGTGAAACGATTGTCCTGGAGGGATAAGAACAACAGGGATGGAAGGGAAAATATCCAAGAAGGTATAGAACCGGTAAGGAAGTTACCAGATAAGGAGAGAAATGTTAAATTCAATGGAACAAGGATTTGACTTGAGTTAGTACTATCAATTTCTGGAAGCTGACCAACAAAACTGTTGTCAGAGAGGTCTAATCTAGTGAGTTGTGATGATAGAGTGAGGTTAATTGGCAGTTGTGGGTATGATCCTTGAAAACTGCAATTGGAAAGAGACAATCTCTCCAAAGACTTGGCACTTTTCATCAGATATTGTAAATCTATAGATATTTTAGTGCGGGAAAGACTCAATACCGTGAGTGAACTGCTCCAATTAAAGGTAGGCAAAGAACCAACAAGATCAAAGTTGTAACCTAGGTAGAGCTCTCGGAGGTTTGGTAGGCGAAAAATGTTCTCCGGGAAATTCCCCCGCAACTGACATGACGAAATGTAAAGTCCCTCCAGAGATGAAGATATATTCATCAAGGAGACAAGAGGCACCGTGGACATGTCACTGGTGGACAGGCTGAGTTCTCTCAAGTTGGTTAAGTTCATAGCAAGTGCTTTGAACGCAGCTGCTCCTATTCTGAGTTCGGCATTGTCAGAAAGGTTAAGACTCTGGAGATGGCGGAGGGAGAAAAGGCTGCTGTTGGGGTGAATAATGCCCTTAAGCCTGCTGCAATCCAAGTCAAGGCCGATCACGTGCCCCGTAAGGTTGTCACACGTGACTCCATCCCATTCGCAACAATTTGTGTTCTTGTTCCAAGAGGACATCGTCGAATTCATGATTCCGTTTTCGTTGAACATATAACAGGTGGCAAGATCAGAAGGATCAACAACGGAGAAAGAGCTCTTAAGTTGGAGCAAAGCAGAGTGCTCGTCAGGAGGGCACTGTGTAGTGGAAGAGGAAGGAAATGGTGAGAAAAGGAAGATAAAGAGGAGAAGTAGAAACAGAAGGGAGAAGGACATTGAAGCCATATCTTCTTGGCAGCTAAAATGGTGATAATTGTATTTAACTCTATCAAGTCATCTCTAAGTCTTCGCAAGACGACAAACTCCTCTCAAGTCTTTTATTATAATAATAATTATTATTATCATTTATTATTTTAACTTAAAAAGATGTCCTCCGTTTTCTGTACATCAAATCAAATTTAATTTATCAAACATCTAGCCTATCCTCCACTTGACACGTTTCCCATTTGGTTCTGCTTTTTCCTTTTCCTTTTCCTTTTCCTTTTTCTTTTTTGTTGTTTACTGATCTAGCCTCTCCTTCACTTGACACGTCGCCCAGTCAATTGTTAATTGTTTCTTTTGGTTACTGTCCCTATTTGTCCTTTCCATTTTTTTTTCTTTAGTATATAATGTAATACATAAAACATACGTCTATCTTTAAATCATGCAGATTAATATTACATAAAGATCTATATATGATATGACAATACTATTGGAAAAAAGTTCTACATATTAATTTTATAAGTAAACGTAACCTAGTTTAATTAAAAATGCTAAAAAAAAAAAAAACTGCAAGTAACTTGATGGTGAATATTATTTTTATTATTATATTTATTGATGAAAAATGTTAATTGGGGTGTTTGGTGAATGAGTTTAGTTTAAGATTTTTAAGTTTCAATAGTAATTTTTCAGAAAAAATAAAAAAAATTTTTAAAAAAGATAAAAAAATTTTTCAAAAAAAGACAAAAATCATTATAAAAAAAATACAGTTTAGTTTAAACTAAAGTTATCACCAAACACCCCAATAAACATTTTTCATATAAAATATGTGAAATTGAGTTAAGTTATCTTTTGTTAGTTGATCTCTATAAATAGCTCAACAAATTTAATATATATATATATATATCTTTCTTTTTTTTTTTTTTTTGTTTGCAATAGCAATAATTATTTGAAACCTTAGCCGTCTCTCTCTCTCTCTATGACAAATAAGTTTCTGACATGAAGATCAAGTCAATATATAAGTTTCTCTCAACATCAATAGAACTCTTTATTTATTTATTTATTTATTTATTTCCTTCTAGTATGTTTGTTAATTTACATACAATCTCTCTGTTAAATCTAAAATTTAGAACGAGTATACATGTCTTATCACAGCAATATTACGAAGACTACAGGCAATTCCTGCCGTGGCCTTTGTGGTTATTTTTATTTTAAACTCTGCATAAGGTTATCAAAAACATATACCATGTATTTTGGATATTCTCAAAATTATAACTCTGAATATCATTCTCATATCAAATTTATAACTTCTCTCGACCAGATATGTATTAGGAGGTATAAAGTGAATAAGATGATTAGCAATTTCATGATATATTTTAAAAGATAAAGTCATCATTTAAATGGTTCAAATTATCAACATTTGATCTACAGAAGATAAGAATTTGATATCAAATTGAATCTAAAGTACAATATTGAGAACACAGAATTATATTTTTATATTTATATGCTTCATAATTTTTTATTTGCTCAAAATACAAGGTCTAAAATTGAAAATATCCCAAAAAATTCAAAAAACTAATTTCTTTTAATGGAGGCGTAATTAAGAAAAAAATTAGTGCCAATCTGATTGATTTTAATTCTTTCTGTCAGCAATCTAAAGATGTAAACAAAGAACGTATATTATGTGTATGTACAAAAAGTAATAAATCGAATATAAACGAACGAAATTGACATAATGAAAATATTTTTTTAAAGAAAATTCTCTAGCATCTCTGCAAAGGTTCCAGGAAAGACACAGAATGGACTCTCTTTTCTTCGCGTTCCACTTATATACATATATATACACACACATATATACACACACCTACATGTTTATACATTTAACCATATCTTCACTTCATGTCATGATGACTTTAGATTTTTGTTGGAAAAGAAGAAAACATAAATTTAAACAATAGCAGCTAGAAGTAAGGCATGTTTCACATTTTGCCCCAGAGCCTTTGGTCTTTGTACATGTTTTTCTCATCTCATGACTTAGATTAGATAATATTTAAAGCATCAAATTTATATTGTATCAAGCACCATGAATGAGTCCTTCATCAGTAGTACAAAATTTGACGACAAATCAACTTATAGGCTGTGGTCAATCCATTAATTGCACTTAGATAATTTTCAATTATTTAGATAATTATACTAATTGATTCCCCTTTTATAGCTTCCAACGAGAGACTTTTTCATTTAAAGTGAAGCAATACTTTATATATAAACAGGGAACGTGATTACTTGCCATAATCACCAAATTCAATCAACAAACGACAACCCCACTTCTTTCTTTCTTTCTTTCTTTCTTTTTTTCTCCTGTTTTTTTGTTTTTTCAGATATATAATAATAAACAACTGAATTGGACCATTGAAAAAGAAAAAATCAACTAAAGGCCATCACTTGTTTTCACATGAATATCCAACACCAAACTATACAAACCAATTGTCAAAAAGCTATGTATTTTTAGCTATCTTAGTAGTAAAAAAAGAACAACAACGATAAGCGACATAAATTTTGGAAAGGGACCATAAGAAGGTAAAAAAACGTTATTGATCAAAAAGAATCAGAATTTTGGAAAATGACGGGCAGCATCCCGAAAAACTACATGTAAGATACAAATAACAATATTTTAAGATGACTCTTTTTTAATCCCATGGGATTAAATATAAATCTCTTATAAATAGTGGACCCCACCAGATGAGATTACTTACAAGTTGAATTTTATTTTCCAAATTTCACTTTTTCAGAAAAAAAAAAAAAAACAAAGAAAAAATTTTCCAAATTTCAAACAACAATAACCAACTATTACTATTTTAATTATCACCTTTAGTACATCATCATATAATTAATTACTTGTAATAAATTATAAGTTCTTAGAATATATACTTGGTCTCTCTTTGATGTTACAATCCATATGCATATTTATAGTTTATAGGAAATGGTCCGACATGGTATTACATAATTTGGAAAGGCTAAACCGTGTATAGAATCGACAATAAAACCACAGTATACGGGGGAAAGAGGTAAATCAAATGAGTCAAAGTCTACGCAACGCGACAAACAGATATTGAGTGTATGCCAGCTTATAAATCACCATTAACTTAGCTTCTTTTTTTTTTTTCCTTCGAAATGATTCAGTTGTACTATCAGCTTATTCTAGTCCACAACTTAAAAATTTTCAACTTCTACCTGGATTTATTTCAGACTTAGCAATATTTAGTAATAATTAATCCTAAAATAATTTGGAATTGAAAGAAATAACATATTATGGTTTGATGAAGGAGAAGGAACAGGACTAAAGATCGTAGATATTGATGAAGATTTCAATGGATAGAGAAACAAGAGAAGGAGAAACGGACGTAGGAGAGAACTCATGATTCCTCGAGAAAAAGATACTATCAATTTACGAAAATAAAAGAAAGATTACAAAAATAAAAGAAAAATAATCAAGAGATTACAATCACAACGCAAAATCTGTTCGATTAAAAACCGTGTAATACTAACAAAAACTGACACTAACAGATTAAATTCAAATTATACATTTGTAAATCAGTTCTTATAATTTTATTTATTAAAAAGTTTTATGACTGGAAATCCCAGTACATGTATAAATGACAAATACATTAATTTGCTGTTTGGATCTTAATGATTGTCCCTCCATCTTGTCTCTTTCCTCTATTGCCTTCTAGCTGTTGACCATGTCCAAGCATAAATAAAGACAAAGCAAAGTTTAAGAGGTTTTTCTGTGCTTTAACTTTGCTTTAGATAACATTAAAATTTATTTATTTTTTGTTTTGTTTTTTTTTTTTTTGGTCCCATCTTATGATCATAACAAAAAAAGATTACACGTTAATTTAATTATTCGTCCCTGCAATTTTATTTTAAAGTATCTCGGAGCTAATCTTTAAACCATTAATTTATCTTATAATAGTCATTCTCTCCAAAAACTGTCCAAAAAAAACATTTGTATTGCAGTTACCATATGACAATTTCATTATTAGTCCCACCAAAAGCTATATATGACAATTTCATTAATTATAAAAAAAAAAAAAAAAAAAAAACATGTGGGTTAATTTAATAATTTGTCCCTGCAATTTCATTTTAAAGCATCTCAAAGCCAATCTTTAAACTATTAATTTGTCTTATAATAGTCGTTCCCTCAAAAAGCTGTAAAAAATTGAATTGTAATTAACATATACGATGAAATTGAGATCCAAAACGTTAAAATTACAAAATTAACCCTAATAAGGCAAATTGATTACTAGAACATTGGTTCTGAGACATATTAAACTTTGGACAAAAATACAAATAGATGAGGGATTAAAGAAAAAAATTAGTCCTATTTTTATGGTCAAAATGCGAGCTAATTACTAGGGTGTTTCATACTCAAATGCAATGAAAATCTTCTCTCTTAATCTGCAAGTGATAACTAATTGAATTAGACTAATAATCTACTAATACCACCTAATTCTTATTAATTTGAAGATTCTTCTTGCACCTTAAGTCAAAGAAGAAAAGACAACATAACAGAAGAATAGTACAAATACAGGCCACTGAAAATGGATAATTTTATACTGACAAGTAGGCAAACTTTAGACTTTAATTAGTCCTATTTCAAACAATATGGTCAAAATTGAGCTACTCACCTGGGTGTTTTCATACATTACATACAATGAAAAACTTATTTTAGTCTCTCAATTAGGACTATTCAAATGAAACTAATAATCTACTAGTACCGTCTGTGCCACTTCTTATTTGAAGATTGTCCTTGTAGCTGAGGCCAAAGAAGCAAAGACAACACAACGGAAGAATGTTACATATATACAAACCATTGAAAATGGATTACTTTATACTTAACAAATAGGCTATCTTTGGAGTATATATTCAACGCCAAGACTACAAGAATACTGAGAAAATGGTGCATGACATAATAATGATTGTTAATTTTGATTAAGAACTATTTAATCGTTATTAAACGAACCGGCCATACGTATGCCGATCGAAGATAGGCCGATGCCAATGCCTATCCAACCATTAGCTTCTAAATGTTTACAATTGTGCAGCCTAGATGAGAGGTACAAGAATTATTCTCAAGGAAAACAGAAAAATACAAAAACTTCAAAACAGGATATATCGTTTTTTTTTTTTTTTTGGGCGGGGGTCAAAGTTGAAGAAAGAGTAGTGCTTTGGACACCAACTCTAATCCCAACTTTTTGAATATTAACTTATGTGTCATATTTTTATTGGCATATGTAATTATTGATATGACAATCTTTTAAACACCTACCAATAAAAGAACGACAACTCATTTACCACATATATAGGTTGGTAGATGTAATTAATTAATGTGACAATCTTTTAAACACTTATCAACAAAAGAACGACAAGTCATTTGCCACATTTATAGATTGCCACATATATAGATTAGTAGATGTAATTAATTGATGTGAAAATCTTTTAAACATTTACCATTAAAAGAACGATAATTCATTTATCATATATATAAATTGGTATTCAAAAATTGTGATTATGGTTGATGTCTCTAGTATTTTTCTTCAAGAAAATATCATTTTCCGAAGCTTGTCAATTTGTTTCACCTAATCTTCTCTGTTCAATGTAGCAGTCTTCTCAATGCATTACAATAAAGTCATCTCCTGTTGCCGATAATAACGATTGTTAATTACCATTAAAACCTATTAGATCGTTGTCAAAGGAACCTGCCATACGCATGCTGATGGAAGACGCGCCAATGCAGTCTTGACTAAATTTCTTTTTGTTTTTTGACTTATTATTATTATTATTATTATCATTTTGTTTTTCTGAAGAAGAGTGTAGGAAGTTTCCTACCATGAATCACGACAAATCAAGATGGAGCTGTTCAATATGGGACTGCTAAACAATTGAATTTTTTATCTTAAAAAACCAACCAATTAAGTAAAGTAGGACAAAACCCTTATATATATGTTTATTATTGTTGTTACATATATTTTTACTATATGAAACTTGAATTTGTTTTTATCTTTAATGGATGGTGCTATTTCTGAAATAACAAATCTTGTATTTGATAGAATGGGCCGCTTGTTTGAATTTTCTAGACTCTAATATTGCAAGGTTGAATTTACGGTTGCTTAGAAATTGAGTTTTCATCTTCAAATGTCAACTTATTAAGTAAGTAGTCAGCCAATACCCTTATATATTTATTATTATTGTTATGTTTTTACACTGTGAAAATCAAGTTTTTATATAAAGTTGCTATAAAGATGAAGATATATTCATCAAGGAAGCAACCGGCTCAACATCAACCATATCCAATCCAATTAGGTTTAGTTCCTCTAGGTTGGTTAGGTTTTGCAGCATTCGTTTGAAGACATTGCTCTAGCTTTAACTCAATAAATTTCAAATCAATAAAAAAATTGAAATTAAATAAATAAAAATTGAGAAAAAAATTTGCTAAAACTCATTCCTGGCACCCGTTACTTTTAATAAATGTGAAATAACTAAGTTACCTAGAAGAGAGAAATATAAGAAAAAATGACTATCAATCCTAAATATTTACTTTTTTTTTTTAAAACTTAATTATAAGTGTTTTAGTTTAAATATTTGCAACTCATATTTTAAACGAGTATTAGATGTCTTTTTCGTCAAATATTTAATTGAGGGGAAAAATTCACAAACTTTTCCAAAATTCAGGAGGAAAGAATGTTACGAATTAAAATTCAAGGGGCATTTTGTGATAAGACTTAAAGTTCAGGGAAAAAGTGTAATTTATCCTAAATTTAAATATATATGAAATAACTTTTAAAAATAAAAGATATATATATATATTTACAAGTTAATCAATTAAAATAAGAAATGTAGGTGAGATATTTATTGCGATTTTAATTTAATAATTAAGTTAATACACATAAGAAAATAGAATGTAGAAAAATAAAAAATAAAAATAAAAACAAAGGAATAAGTACCTAAATGTCAAATTTTAATTGGACGAGTATATTATGTAAGTAAGTATGATGATGTGAACTGAATACGATGATGTGAACTAAAACTATTACAATAATAAAAACAAAGAAAAAACATGGTTTGCAAAAACAACAACAAAGAAAATTGATTAGGAGCATAGAATATACCAAAGATGTTACAGATTTTGCATCGAAATATTTAGTGACTTGTCTACCGACGTGCCGTGTAAGTTCAAATGTCTTCTTATATGTGACGGCCCATACTTAAATGGTCATAAATGACCATCACTATTTAAACTTAAAACTTGATATGTTTCATAGCTGGTTATTAAGTCCCCAAAATTTTTGTTTTGTTTTGTTTTGTTTTGTTTTTTTTTTTTAACTTACTAAACTAAAACTTAATAAAACATAATTGTGGAATATAAAAGTTTAAGAAAACACTTCTAGTAGTCCATCAATAATAATAATAAAGTTGCAAATCCAAAGTACTTAGTTTAGTCCATACGCTTAGGAGAGTTCCAACCACAATTTAAAAACTAAACTTCAAAATAACTTTCAAATGACTATAAGCATTTTGTGAAATCTTTTGCGGGTGGTATCCATTCCCCAATTGCACTTTCACGTATCACTCCATGCACGTTGCTAGTCGAAGGACATTTCTGGTCATAGGGCATTTGCTCGAATTACCTACGTTGGGAACATAAAAACGTGTGAGATTAAAGTCAATAAGTACAGACATAAATTTCAAAATGCATAAATGAAGATGCATGACAATTTATGTTTATCCTTTTATTTTTTACTTATTATTCTTAGTATACTTATTATTTACATACTTATGGGCCATTGTATACATACTAGGTGCATGCAATAATATTTAGGGAAGATGGGAGAGCGACCCAACCGCCAACACTCAAGGTCATACTTAAAATCGTTCATGAAGACCTCTCTCTGATGGAGGTTGGTACGATACATTTTAATCTTTTACTTATTACTCAATCATGAGTCATTAATTCATAGAATGAACATGACATGTGACATGTCTCATAAAACGTGTAACTAAACATGAAATAATAGCAACATAGCATAACAAAACATGAAATCTGGCTCAACCTCTTTGTATTTTTAGTGCCCTAATTTAGACCGACACGCAATGGTTAGAGTGGATTTTTAAAATTATTTTTTTTTTAACAAGTGTCTTATAGAACTTCTTGCTTCTATTTAATAATTAATTCTTTTCAAGATTAATTATTAATTATATCCTTTTTTTTTACATATTTTAATCCTTAAGGAAAATAATTTTTTTTTAATGAATTGGTTACTTAATTATTACATTCCTTACCTGAGGATTGATGGGATATTAAACCTTAACTTACTCATATTTAAACCACTATTTACTAAATTAATTATTAATTAACTTGATCAATAATTAATCAAGTAACATAATTATTTAATAATTAATTAACTAACATTTGTAAATATAAAAATTATCGATTCATAATTAATTAATTATAAATTAGTGAAATAATAATTATTTAATATAATTTAATATTAATTTGTTGATAATTAACTAATTATTAATTAGTTGATAGATAATATGAAATTAATTTCTCTTGAATTTTTTGAAATAATTCATTATTATTAAATAATTAATTATTATTAAAATGATTAAGTGATTAAATCATTACTTATCTTATCCATTAGTATCTATTCTAATTTTGTCTTTAGATGGACCATTAGGTGACCATGACTAACCAAGGTTCCTATCCACCCGTTGGGTCTCTCTAATTTTCATGGAAATTAAATTGGACCTAATTGGCCCATTATTCTACTTTTAGTGCATTAGTCTATTAATTAAGATTCCGTCTTCCATTATACCATCAGGTCCAATAAGGCTCATTTGAACTTGACACCTCCCAAGGCCCTAATACCATGTTATCAGTATTAAAAACTGTCCAAAAAGGGTTTATTATACCTTATTTACATTTTCAACCACAACAATCAAAATTCTTTACATTTAAGTCCCTTACTTGTCTTCTAGTGGCCCAATCTTAAACCAAAATTTAACCGTATTAGTTACCCAACTTAATTGGCTTAGCACACTGTCTTTAAATTAGGAAAAACACTGCGCTCATGTTAGGTTCTTCAATTTTACAATTTGACCCCTTTTTCAATTAATTTAGCATTTTTGCCCCTAAAATGGATTAATTTATTCCCATCAAGCATTCCAGAACGTTATTCACTTGAGGAACCCTTAAAGATACCTCTTACAGATTCTAAACTCAATAACAATAATTTCCATAAATTTCACTTTTTACCCTTAAACTTTTTATATTTACATTTTCACCCCTAAAGGGTATTTTGCGTCATTTTATGTCCATTTATCATGGAATTTAACATATAACATATTTTAGTCCCTTAGTCTCGACTGTGAAGTCTCGGACTGAACCGGCATTCCTAGCCTTATGAAAACACCATTTTACTCTCCGAGGGCAAAAACGTCATTTTTCCCACATAATAATTGTTGACAGAGGTTACGTTATTGATAGCTTATGCTGAGAGAACCATTCTGCCCTTCATGAGTTTAGTGAAATTCTCATTAAAAAAATATCATTTTCATATTTATTTTATAGTATGTCAAAAAGGCTATTTTCTTACAATATGAACTTCAACTTCATTCTATCGTTATTTGAGATTTAAAAATCATTTCTTCATATTCCAAGCTGTCAACATAGAATATTCACAGCAAATAAAACATGTCATACCTAAATATTTTCATGCCATAACATGTATGTCACACCACATAATCAAGAAACTCACCAATATCATATTCTCATTAAAACTTTTCATTTTGTGATAAGTTAAACCATTTTAATCCCACGAAAACATGTTTAAACAACAAAAATGAACATCATAAATAGCGAGACTGAACTTTTGATTACTTAGAATTGCAATTTTAATTCTTCAAGAAAACGTAGTACTGCATATGTTAGATGTGGAAACACTAGCATGACAACAATTTTACCGGACACAATCAATATCACAAACGACACTCTAATAATACTTAAAACGAGGGCATGGGAATATGAAAATAAGCCCACAGATGACAGCAAAAGATATACCTCAGAATGCAAGTTAAGGAAAAAAAAAAAAAAAAAAAAAAAAAAAAAAAAAGCTCTTAACTTGAAAACGACAAAAAATGCCATAAAACGACAACAAAAATTGCAAACAAAAGCAGCAATGAACGGAAAACGACATATAAAAGAGATAAATTGGTGTAAGAGTCTCACTTCAATTCAAAAAAAGCAGAGCATCAGTTACGGATATAGTTACGGATATAATGTACAGTGCTAGCAAAACACACCATAAATTAGAGAAGGCAAACAAATTGATTAGCAGAAAATTAATCAAGTTTATTTCTAATCAAACATTCCATTATTATTTTGACTTGTAAAGCCCTCTGTAGAAGGTAGCATCACGAAACCGGAGTGATGAAGCAGCAAGGCATTAGAATTGCATTTTGGCTCCATCTTGGAATTCCTAAACCCCAATATTTGCAGTGGAAGAGTACAACAAAGTTGGGGTTTTTGTGGTCTTTATTTTCCAAGACAAGAAAGAATTTCATTGGAAGAAGAAAAGATTAATCTTTTTTCCAAGTGATGTCTGTGCTAAGAATTTGATTGTCTCAGGGTCACTACCTTGGATTGAAGGAGGTCGTGGACGTGAAGTGGCGAATAGCAAGCGGAACTCTGTATTATCGGGTATTATGCAATTAGTTGCCATGTGGAGAATTTTACTAGTACACTTTCTAAAAATATTATTTTTCTATTTCTTTATCCATTTATTTTAGTTATTTTGAGGGGGTTTTTTCCCTAAAATCTTAACCTTCTTCTTATGACCAAGAAATATAATAAATTTAATCTACAGGTGTGTGGCATTTCGTCCTCTTTCTCTCTGGTAATAGGCTGTTTCTGTTTTGTCTCTTTTGATTTGAAATATATATCACAAAATAATTTTACTACTAATGTGAACTCTCCTCCAGATGGCACAAAACAGAATGAGAAGGAGAAGGAACAGGACTAAAGATCGTAGATATTGATGAAGATTTCAATGGATAGAGAAACAAGAGAAGGAGAAACGGACGTAGGAGAGAACTCATGATTCCTCGAGAAAAAGATACTATCAATTTACGAAAATAAAAGAAAGATTACAAAAATAAAAGAAAAATAATCAAGAGATTACAATCACAACGCAAAATCTGTTCGATTAAAAACCGTGTAATACTAACAAAAACTGACACTAACAGATTAAATTCAAATTATACTTTTGTAAATCAGTTCTTATAATTTTATTTATTAAAAAGTTTTATGACTGGAAATCCCAGTACATGTATATATGACAAATACATTAATTTGCTGTTTGGATCTTAATGATTGTCCCTCCATCTTGTCTCTTTCCTCTATTGCCTTCTAGCTGTTGACCATGTCCTAGCATAAATAAAGACAAAGCAAAGTTTAAGAGGTTTTTCTGTGCTTTAACTTTGCTTTAGATAACATTAAAATTTATTTATTTTTTGTTTTTTTTTTGGGTCCCATCTTATGATCATAACAAAAAAAGATTACACGTTAATTTAATTATTCATCCCTGCAATTTTTATTTTAAAGTATCTCGAAGCTAATCTTTAAACCATTAATTTATCTTATAATAGTCATTCTCTCCAAAAACTGTCCAAAAAAAAAAATTTGTATTGCAGTTACCATATGACAATTTCATTATTAGTCCCACCAAAAGCTATATATGACAATTTCATTAATTATAAAAAAACATCTGGGTTAATTTAATAATTTGTCCCTGCAACTTTATTTTAAAGCATCTCAGAGCCAATTTTTAAACTATTAATTTGTCTTATAATAGTCGTTCCTCAAAAAGCTGTAAAAAATTGAATTTTAATTAACATATATGATGAAATTGAGATCCAAAACGTTAAAATTACAAAATTAACCCTAATAAGGCAAATTGATTATTATGAGGCAAATTGATTACTAGAACATTGGTTACTAGAACATTGGTTCTGAGACATATTAAACTTTTGGACAAAAATACACACAGATGAGGGATTAAAGAAAAAAATTAGTCCTATTTCTAGGGTCAAAATGCGAGCTGATTACCAGGGTGTTTCATACTGAAATGCAATGAAAATCTTCTCTCCTAGTCTGCGAGTGATAACTAATTCAATTAAACTAATAATCTACTAATACCACCTAATTCTTATTAATTTGAAGATTACTCTTGCACCTTAAGTCAAAGAAGAAAAGACAACATAACAGAAGAATAGTACAAATGCAGGCCATTGAAAATGGATTATTTTATACTGAACAAGTAGGCAAACTTTAGACTTTAATTAGTCCTATTTCAAACAATATGGTCAAAATTGAGCTACTTACCTGGGTGTTTTCATACATTACATACAATGAAAAACTTATTTTAGTCTCTCAATTAGGACTATTCAAATGAAACTAATAATCTACTATTACCACCTGTGCCACTTCTTATTTGAAGATTGTCCTTGTAGCTGAGGCCAAAGAAGCAAAGACAACACAACGGAAGAATGTTACATATACAAACCATTGAAAATGGATTACTTTATACGTAACAAATAGGCTATCTTTGGAGTCTAAATTCAACACCAAGACTACAAGAATACTGAGAAAATGGTGCATGACATGATAATGATTGTTAATTATGATTAAGAACTATTAAATCGTTATCAAACGAACCTGCCATTTGTATGCAGATCAAAGATAGGCCGATGCCAATGCCTATCGAACTATTAGCTTCTAAATGTTTACTATTGTGCAGCGTAGAAGAGACGTACAAGAATTATTCTAAAGGAAAACAGAAAATACGAAAACTTCAAAACCACACACACACACACACACATATATATATATATATATTTGATAAGTTAACTATGCATTTGAACAATGCTTTTAAAAAGGGGGTTCAAAGTTGAAGAAAGATTAATGCTATGGACATCAACTCTAATCCCAACTTTTTAAATACCATTCATGTGTCATATTTTTATTGACAGATGTAATTAATTGATGTAATAATCTTTTAAATACTTACCAATAAAAGAATGGCAACTCATTTGCCATGTATATAGGTTAGTAGATATAACAATCTTTTAAACCCTTACTAATAAAAAAATGATAACTCATTTGCTACGTATATAGGCTGGTACTCAAAAATTATGATTACAATTAGTGTCCCTACTATTTTTCTTGATGAAAATATCATTTCTGAGACTTGTCAATCTGTTTCACCTAATCTTCTCTATTGAATGTGGCAGTCTTCTCACTGCATTACAATAAAGTCATCTCCCGTTGCCGGTAATAATTACTGTTAATTATCATTTAAACTTGTTAAATCGTTGTCAAAGGAACCTGCCTTACGCATGCTGACTGAAGACATACCAATGCAGTCTTAACTGAATATCTTTTTGTTTTCTAATTTATTATTATTATTTTTTATTATTATCTTTTTCTTTTTTTTGAAGAAGAAGACTGTAGGAAGTTTCCTAACATGAATGAGTACCAGCCATCAGTGCTCCAAATTTGACGACAAATCAAGATGGAGCTGTTCAATTTGGGACTGCTAAGTGATTGAATTTTTGATCTTAAACGATCAACCAATTAAGTAAAGCAGCACAAAATCCTTATGTATATGTTTATTATTGTAGTTACATATATTTTTACTATATGAAACTTAGATTTGTTTTTACCTTTAACAGGACGGTGGTATCTTTGAAACATCCAATTTTGCATTTGATAGAATGGGCTGCTTGTTTGAATTTTCTCGACTCTAATATTGCCATGTTAAATTTGAGGTTATTAAGGAATTGAGTTTTTATCTTTAAATATCAACTTATTACCCTTATATGTTTATTAATATTATCATTTTTTTACACTGTGGAACTCAAGTTTTTTTTTTTTTTTTTTTTTTACCCTATTGGGGTCAATCCATTAAATACCCTTAGTATTGTTATGTTTTTTTTTTATTAGATAATTAATTCGATCAATCGATGCCCCTTATAAATGGCTTCCAATGAGAAACTTTTTATTTTTCCCTTCATTTGTCCACTCATTTTGGTTATGGACCATAGTTAATTTCCTTCTTCCTAATTTTGTTTCTTCGAGGTCAACACAAATCCGGGGCCAAAATCTGTAATGTTGGGAAAGAGCGAAACGTTTCTGAAAATGTGTAACATAGAGAAAAATCAATCACAAGCATAAAGAAAATGTGTAATAACTTAGCTCTAAGTAGAGCTTATACACGTTCAAACATCACACTGAATCAATATCATACGCATTTTTTAATCGTTATATTTCGTGCCTATCTTTACAACAAGGTTTTGGAATTCGAATTTCTCATCCCCAAGTTGAAAAAAAAAAAAAAAAAAAAACCAAAAACAACAACAAAAAACAGCAACAGCAGCAGCAGCAACAACAACAACTCCAGAACATAGGGACCTCCTATATATGCAAAAACATCGGTACTTTTAACAGAGCAGCAGTTGCACCTGATCTTCAACACTACTTCTCATGCACCTTCCTATATTGCAGCAAAACAAAAAACACAAAAAACACAAAAAATAGTTTAAAAAAAAAGAAAAAGATTATTATGTCGCCAATCAAGTTTGGTTCTAAAACTGAAACAAGTAGTTAAGAAGCTAGAGAAATATTACCTTTCTTTTCTCAAGACACCATTTCCTCTGCTTGCTAGTTTCTTCTCCGGCCACTTAAGGGAGCGATTGATATGTGCCGCGGTTCTCTAGCTAATATTTTTAGAAACCAGGAATCAACTCTTCTAGTGAAAAGGACCATGTATCCGATAGATATTCCGATCACCACTCCACTTCCATATCCCATCATCACCGCCTTCCGATTAATCATTCCATCATCATCCACATCATCACCATCATCACCATCATCACCTTGATTTTGTTGGGCCTCGTTTTTATTGCTGCATGATTTAGTCAGAGGACATCCATATAATCCCGGGTTTCCATTGTATGAATCACTATCGAACGTATTGAATTGGTTTCCAGTAGGTATTGGTTCCACCAATTCGTTATGAGAAAGGTTTAAGAATTGAAGTTGCGTCAAACCTCCTAACTGCCAAGGAATCTGCCCAACTAGCATATTGGAGGAGAGATCTAACCATTCAAGATTAGTCAGATTGCTCAACGATGTGGGAATTGGACCGATCAGTTTATTTTGAGAAAAGTTCAGCCCTTTCAGCATCTTGAGCTTCCCAATCGACTCCGGAATACTTCCTTCGAAACAATTTCTTGAGAAATCAATTGTCGTGAAGATGGTTATAATCCTTTCCAGTTCAAAAGTGA
>CM046381.1:14286214-14326099 GCA_025413485.1 Ficus microcarpa | reverse complement strand
AACCTTTCATTGTCACTGCCACAGAATCTTGGTATGTATGACAAGTTCCCATCTGTGTATCCTTCCGCCATAGCCGTGAAACTCGAGAAATATTTTGTGGGCAAAAGACCATTGAACTCGTTGTAGGAGAGGTCAATGATTCTCAGCTTTCTGAAAGGAGACTTCACTTTAGGATCACCTATGGAGCCATGGAATTTGTTAGATCTTAGGATAAGAACTTGTAGCATTGGAACGGTTTCCAACCAGTGGGGAAATGTGTCCTTTATCGTGTTATTGCCGACATCCAAAACTTCCAAGATTTGACAGTTGCGCAAAGATCGTGGCAGTCGTCCTTCTAGTTGATTGCCATTAAGGTGCAAACTCCTCAGTTGAGTTGTGTTTGTGAACATGTCAGGAATCACGCCATTAAACATATTCATCTTCAGATCCAACACCGAGAGAGGACAATGATTTCCGATGCATGAAGGAATCTTTCCATGGAAAGAATTATTAGACAAATCAAGGAATTTGAGCATATTCAAATTGCAAAACAGAGTTGGTATCTCTCCAGTTAGTTGATTGTTGGAGATGAAAAAACCGACCAGAGAAGGCGGAAGGAGTGGGAGATGGCCTTGAAGAATGTTGGAGCGAAGGTCTAAAAACTCTAAGTATCTCCATGGAATTTGCTCCATACGTGTCAAAAAGTTGTGAGAGAGATTCAGATAAGTCAATGAACTTCCTTCCCCATTTCCCAGCCATTGAGGAACTCTGTTTTGAAGTTGGTTGTTCGAAAGGTCTAGGTATTCTAGTCTTTCTAAGCTTCTAAGAAAATTTGGGAACACCTTAATATTGCATGAAGCCAAACCCAAGGATTCAAGCTGGGGCAAGGGAGTGTCATTCGCATGTCTATCTGAACTCAATGAGAAACTGTTGAAAGAAAGGAATAGATGGTTGAGATTTTTCAACTTTGAGAACTTGTTTAACTCCAAGATACCACTAAAATTATTGAATGAAAGATCCAAACTGGAAAGATTTTGTTGTTGAAAGACCGAGTTTGGTATCTGGCCGTAGAGTTTGTTCTGACTCAACCAAAGACCCAGCAAAGAGTGAGATTTGAATTCTTGAAGACAGCTCGTGAAACGATTGTCCTGGAGGGAGAAGTACGATAGAGATGGAAGGGAAAATATCCAAGAAGGTATAGAACCGGTAAAGAAGTTACCAGGTAAGAAGAGAATTGTTAAATTCAATGGAACAAGGATTTGACTTGAGTTAGTACCATCAATTTCTGGAAGCTCACCAACAAAACTGTTGTCAGAGAGGACTAAACTAGTGAGTTGTGATAATAGAGTGAGGTTAATTGTCAGTTGTGGGTATGATCCTTGAAAACTGCAATTGGAAAGATACAATCTCTCCAAAGACTTGGCACTTTTCATCAGATATTGTAAATCTATAGATATTTTAGTGCCGGAAAGACTCAATACCGTGAGTGAACTGCTCCAATTAAAGGTAGGCAAAGAACCAACAAGATCAAAGTTGTAAACTAGGTTGAGCTCTCGGAGGTTTGGTAGGCGAAAAATGTTCTCCGGGAAATTCCCCCGCAACTGACATGACGAAATGTAAAGTTGCTCCAGAGACGAAGATATATTCATCAAGGAACCAATCGGCTCAACATCAACCATATCTAAATCGAATAACATTAGTTCCTTTAGGTTGGTTAGGTTTCGAAGCATTCGTTTGAAGACATATTGCTCCAGCTTTAACTCGACTGATTCAATAGAAGAGACGAAAAATTCAAGCAGTTTGGAGAGGTGCGAGAGTTCAATAGGGAGTTTACCAGTAAAATTGCTGCCAAGGAGCCGAAGATGTGTCATGTTGTTGAAACCACCGATTTCAGGAGGAATCGGCGAGCCACAGAAATCAACATCTTCGAGAGTTAAAGACTCTAGATGCAGAAGGGAGAAAAGAGTGCTGTTGGAATGTAAAGGTCCATGTAGGAAGCTTGAACTCGGTCCAGACCAGTTACATGACCCGAATCGCTATCACACGAGACCCCCGCCCATTCACAACAATTCATGCCATTCCGCCAAGAGACTGGTTGATCCATTTTGGACAGAAAATGAGTTCTTGAATTGGAGCAAAGCAGAGCTCTCAGTAGGATGACACGTAGGAGGTGGAAAAGGAGGAGAAGGAAAGGATGAAAGAGATGATGAGTGGAGAGATTGGGAGTGAAGTAAAAGGGAAAGGAGAAACATCAATGATGACCAGCCCATCCTAGTTCTCTATTGTGAAAAGCCAAGAAATGAACACACAACTCTGTTTTCCTCAAAGTGGGAAAGAAAAAAAAATGCCAACCTTACTTTTGTTGGATGTATTTTGTGGGTTTGGATTCATTTAAATCTGCATCACATTTTCATAAACGTCTAGATAGGAGTACATATTTTTTTTAAAATATCTATTTTTTATTTTATTTATAAAAATGTCTACAATAATACCTATAAAAATAACATTACACTAGAATAAAAAAAAAATTGAAACAATGAATAAAAATTGCTAAAAAAAATTAAATAGAAATGGTTTAGAAGAGATCAAATAAGCTTATTTATTACAATTGGCAAAGATGACCCATTGTTATGACAATCATCCATTCTTAAAAGAAAAAGGGTAGGGTGTGAAGTTTCATATTATTTGGGGGTGGATTTAGGTGATTGTTTATAAGAAACCACTTCCCAATGATATAAGGTTTTTTGATATAAAAACCAAAAGCAAAACTATGCGAAATAAGGCCCAAAATTGGCAATATCTTACCAAATATAGGCATGCATGGTCATTTCAAATGATATTAGAGCTTATAACCAACTTCAAGTGTGGCCAATGACTATGTTAAGCCCCAAAAGAAGGGGTGATTGTGACAATATCAATCCATACAAATAAAAGGATGAACTGTGTAATTTCTCATTGTTTAGGAATAGATACATGTGATAGTTTATAAGTAAATAGATTATCTTTTAATTTTATGAGGCTGTTTTGGGATGAAGCCTAAGAACAAAACCACATGAGCAGACAATATTATACTAAAAAAATAAAATATATGGGTTGTTGTAATTATTGTATAACACTACGTTTGAAGAGTCACCACTCACAAAAAGGTCCACAAGAATAAATGAGGAGATCTCACAATCAGATTTAGTCAAGTACTGATGACTTTGATTCATTCAACATGCACCATTTTTCCAGCTTCATAAATTAGGTGGTCCAATATGGTTTAATATATGATTTGAAAGTGTATTCGTTTAGGTTACGCGGTTTACTTGACTACATTAATTAGAAGAATTGACATTTTTCCTTGTTGCAAATATGTTGGCTATTCCACTAGGAAAATAATAATAAAAAGAAATAAAAGTTGGGCCATTCTGGTAAACGAAAAATTAACTAACATGTTAAAACGACAACAAAAAATGAATTTTCGAGCCGTTGGGCTCCATGGGTTCATTGCCCGACTCCAAAATATATCAATCAAGTCAGCGATCCAAGACTTTGCAAGGAGACAAAAGAATATCATTGCAGAAAAATAGAGAAATAGCCATAATTTAGACACCTCCTTATAATTTCATCCATTCTAACATCAAAACTAATAATTTCACCATTTCATTTTTTTTAATTTATTTTCCTCTAATTTTCAATTTTAAATTCCCATTTTGTCCCACTGCATATATTTGTGTTTTCACATGCACTTTTTCATTTCCATATTTTTTCTTTCTTCAGTTCTCTTTCTCTCTCACAATTACAGTCCTCTCTCTTCTCTCCCTTTCTCTCTCATCGCTCTCTCTGTAACGACCTGACTTTTCAGACTGTTAACTAACTTATTTATTCTTAATTCATTTAATCTTAACACTTATTAAAATTAGGTTCCAAAAATATAGATTTTTTTTTTCATACAGATTATTCTTGTACTTTAAGAGTTCAATAAACTAAAATTTTAACAAAGGAAATTAAAGTTTCTAAATAAAAAACATCCTATTCAAATTTGTACTTAGATAACATTTAAAAAACTATAACGTCATGTGAGTTAAAAGAAAAGATTATAAAGTCTTTTTCTCGTAAAGTACTCATACTAGTTCAATAGTACCAAAATATTTTAAAACATAATTATAATATAATTGATACAAAATGATTTAAGAAGTTTAAATGAGGCAATTAAGTATGTGGTGATATCCCACTCCCTTCCTTTATTACCTCCGCATAACTTTGTCAGTCTAGAAAACATCTAAATGGCAAGCTGTGTTCCTGCGTTACCTACAGCACGAATACACACGTGTGAGTTTTCGCTCAGCAAGTACAAACAACACCTCACAAAACAATTTCATGAAATCATTTCATTATACGTAACAACATAAATGTTCAAAAATACATGTGATTTACTTGTGTTTAATTATACTTCATTATATACATATATTGTTTACTTAAGGGTCCTTATGTCGTACCCGTATGCACGCAATCAATGAGGAGTTGGGAGAGCGACCCTCTAATCACCTCCAAAGCCATAATTTATAACTTTCATTCTTATCATATCCTCTTACTAATTGGAGTTTAGTACAACACTTAATCCTATCTTTCATTACCCTCCATCTTATTAATGATGACAATGTGAAGATTTACAGGTCATTATGTATCAATCATTATAGCATAAATATCTATAAGACATGTCGATCATATTAGTGCACAAAAAATTATGCATGTCAAATGCTTAATCAAAGTAATACATATAACTCAATAATTCTTTTAATTATTACATTTATATAGTTGTTTTCAAAAACACCAAATTTCACTCAATTTTGATTCTCAAATTATCGTATTTAAAATTTAAAATCTAAAATAAATCAAAATAGAGAGAGAGAGAGAGAGAGAGGTGTCTTCTCACGATATTACAATAAAGTCCCCTTCTTGTAAGTTTTGATCAAGGTGGTTTAGATGATTTAATTAATTGATAAGGAATCTTCAAATCAAATAGAAGAGGTTATATTTGTAGGTCCTCTGTTTTTTTGACCAATTTTCTGTCTCATAATGGTTCACTTGATCATGTACTCTTCTGTTAAAAATCAAATTCATAACCATATATTTTTAACACCGGTATAGAGTTGACGATTTCTAAAGTTTATTTTAATAGTGACTGACCTTGTTAGTGAATTATCTTTTTGATTCCCTTCCCTTACTCATAGAATGGAGATTAGGGCAAATGAATTACAAAATGACTTGCAATGGCAGTTTAATATATATATATATATTTATTTATTTATATTTTTTCATTTGATGACCACACGCATTTCATTCATAATTTCTAAGTTCACTCACGGAGATTGTTACTACAAACTTCTATTAAATGCATAGAGGAAAATTGGGCCGTGTTCCTTGTCTAGCAATTTACTTCTTTGACAAAGAAAGATTTCAAAACTTATGACTTTTCGCTCTAATCACATCATGTTTAACATGCCTTCATGGAAAGGATATAACAAGAGAGACGATGAATGAAGAGATTAAAAATGAAATAGATGACCAAGTCATCATAGATCCTCGTCACTCAAATTTGAAAAATCAAAGGATGATGTCTTGATCATGGAGAAAAAATTAAGACTTTGGAACGAGATTAAACGCGTAATTAATAAGAAACTTGCTCTCATCCATAACGTATCTTCTCGGTTAAGTTAAATTAAATTGGGTCCATATCCTATCAATTCATGACTTATAACAGCAATACTAAGACTTAATGACAAGTCCTGGTGTGGCCCTTCACTTTTGATGAAATATGAATTATGGATCAGATTTATTTCATTGAACCTGTTCCACAAGATATAAAAATCGTTGACCCGTACTCCGTCGTCCAGGAATTCACTATTTTGACAAAGAAAGATTCCAAAACTTGTGAGTTTTTCGTTTTACTTACATTGTGTTTAACACGCCTGCATGAAAAGGATACAACAAGAGATATGATGAATGAAGAGATTGAGAATGAAACAGTAAACGAAACCAAAACCTGTACATCAAGATTTCCAACAACCAAAACCTTATCCAAATACAGCAGTTCAAAAATCATTTATAATTAAGGCGATACAAATATTAAGAGTGGCCATCATCTTAAACGAAAACATAACAATTGCATTGGATATGCACTCAGACATCTAAATTACAAACACCATAACATCAAGACATCCTTTGACCCTCTAAAAAAAAAAAAAAAAGACTTCCGATTACTATTATTTAAGATGCACTCAGGTACACCGCTAGTTGCTCGTTTTCATCAGCAGTACTTCTAGTATATACCTTCCTGTACAACAGAAAAATCTGAAAACACAAAAGAGAGAAAAATAATTACAAGCCGATAAAGATTGGTTCTAAAAATTAAACAGAGTTTTAACTGCAAAGACATTTGTCAACTTACTTTTCTCCAGACATCCCAAGAGATTATGTTTTCCTCTGCTTCTTGGTTTGATCTTCTCCTCCCTCTTGAGCAAGTGCTGGCTCTACGCTGTCATGCTTCTCCAAATTTTTTCAGAAACCAGTAATCAAAACGTCTACTGAAAAGCACCATGAATCCAACAGAGATTCCGATTACCAGTCCACTTGCATATCGCATAATCACCACCTTCCAATCAAACCCGCCCGTGGAATATATCCAGATGCCTTGCATATAAAACCCAATACCGTTTCATATTGATGAACCTGTATGTACAAGTATCAACTATTATTGCATTTGTTCTTACATTTATATTTTCCTAGTTTGGAAAGATTTTGGATTAAAAATGGAAAAGGAAATAACAAGCAGCCATTTAAGAAAGCTCTTGGACAAGTGATCAGAACTTCAGTACCTCAGGCATTTTGAGATTCAGATCTTTGGATAGCTGGTCTATAGATGTATTTGCATCCACGTCAAATATTCTCGCTGCACGCATCACAATGTAGCCAGTTTTCTTCTGAATCTCCTCCTGGTTCATGAAGGAAAACAAAACAGCATATAAACTTGAAACAGATGTTAGGTATGGGCTGAAGCAGCCAGCAGAAACAACAGGCTCAACAGATTAACCTTTTCATTTGCAAATAATACTTTAAAGCATGGACTTCAAATTCTATGAAAAGAGGGCAATGTATGAGCATATAAGCGGGTTAGATAAGTTGGTGGAAGCTAAGGCTACTTATTTTCTTTTCTTTTCAATTTTGAACACACTCTAATATGTACTGTGATACTTGGTTTTTCACATTGAACTGCTTATCCAGAAGAGGAGACAGCGAGTGCAAAAGATGTTCATAGAAAGCATTACTTTTGAGTCGTTTTCATCAAAGATTTCACCAACGATTTCCTCGACCACATCTTCAAGAATAACCAACTGGTAATTGTGGGAAAAAGAAAGGTTAGTGATATAATTCATAAGAACATGAAAAATATAATAATGCACACGTAAGGGGCTGTACAACTAGTAGAGCGCATTCCTCAATTCAATGATGATAGAATCAATGAACATACCCTGTGATACCGCCATATTCATTAAGAACCACAGCCATGTGGACCTTTCTAATGTGGAACTCTCTAAGAAGATTCCAGACTGACATTGAATCTGCACAATTAACAATGTAATTTACCGTTGGAAAAATTTTCGGTGGCAACATTGAGATGTTCAATCAATGCTGTCAGATCAGAATATATGTAAAGAAATGGAGAACACAATCTTGTAAACAATTTTCTGGAAAATTAAAAATGGTTGGCAATAGTTAATGCACAACTGGGATAGAGACTACTAATAGGAAAATGCTGCCTAACTGCTAGAGCCTTAGTTAACAAAATGCAAGCGACTTAGATGGCAAAATGCGACTTAATTGGAAGAGCAGGAACCTCAAAGGTCCATCCACATAAAAAGGGCCTTCGATGATCAGATCAATTTGACCATAACAAACTTTCCATTTTGAAATAATGGTAGCCGAAATGTGAAAAAAGATATTGACTTGTTAACTAAGCTCAGAATTGAGACTCAAGCAACGTAAACCCATTGGAGAGAACTACATGGGCGACTTATAGATCCCAAAGGATTCGGGACTAATGGTATCCCTAAGAATTTTACCGAAATGGGGCCTACCTAACACAACCCTGACTAAGCCCGGTGAAAAATTGCCAAAGCAACAAAGCAATCACCAAACTACTAGTTACAAGAAACCAAATCATGTCACTGAAACACTTGCGGCCAAGGCAGAGTATTGGAATTCCATTGCTATATTTTATTTGAAACGTTATACACAAGTGTGTAATACCAACTCTGAATACAAAACTAGAATCAGAAGACAATATCAGCAATTGTAATACCGTCAAGATTTGTACGAAATAGAGTTCTAGAAATTGGCATGAAAATTACCAGGTACAAAGTATGCAGGTTTATGAGCCATATCTCCAACGCTAGTACTTTCTAGTAGATCACCCTTCAAAATCAAACATTATAATTCTGCACACTATAAGATTGTTGCATATAATTAATACTCAATGAATTTGAACCTCTAAGAGGTGAAGGAGAATAAAAATTGGACAAACCTTTCGAACATAATCAAGTAGATCCATTGCATATGCAATACCAACTATATTATCAACTCGCTGCTCAAACACAGGCACCCTAGAAAACACATTCATCGTCTCATTGTCATAGTAAATTAAATAGTTATTGCCAGAATAAATATAGCATTGCAGTTCTGGTGTACCTTGACTATTGATGAGTTAACCACAAGTTATGAAAATCTACTAGTGTTGCACTGGAATCGATGGCGACCACATCCACAAGAGGTGTCATAACCTCTCTCACATGCGTATCTTTAATCTCCAAGACATTTTCAATCATATCCTGCCATATAATGAAACAAATAAAAATTAAAATCAGTCTCTCTTTGTGTACATAACATAAACAGATTTTCTGAGGGATTCTAAGGTAGCACAAAGTTTGAGATAACAAACAAGACACATGTTAATGAAAGCAGAGGAACTCTTGATAGCAGTGCATTCAATGCAAACAACTTGCATATTGATGTTAAACCATTCAAATACATTCAGAAATAGCTTCTGTTGTTCGTATTTTCCAGCGCCAAATCACTATTTAAGAATAATACTTTCAAAATAAACCTTGCGTAATACCTGTTCTTCCTCTTCTATCGCCCCACTTAACTCTGCCCCTCGCAACATCAACTTCAACTCTTCTTCTGTAACATATGGTTCACTGATCAAAGAAAAATAGTGAATTTTAATTTTTAAAGCAATGACACAATTTTCTGAAAGAAATTTTGATCAGTAACTTCATGCTTTATATTAAAGTGCAGTAATTTCTTTCTCATCTAAGAGGAACTGGAAGCATGTTTGTCACAGGCTATTCACATCAGAGGAAATATCAATTCTTAATCAAATATATTAATCTTGACATGATATTTAAGGTTTCCAAGAACACTTTGCAGAGGCAATTAAAATAAAAGTTCAAGTGGAAGGTGCATATACATTAAAATGGGGTCCTTAGAAAGCTCAAATGGAAGGTGCATATACATTAAAATGGAGTTCTTAGAAAGCACACCTTCTTCCTTTCAACCCAAGCAATTTTAAAATGCCCATTGATAGAAACGTAACAACTTTGCCAACGGGGTATAACACTAATGAAAGCCATGCCACTGGTCTGGCCTACAGACACGTACAAAAATTGTCAAAGAAAGCAAAGCAGCAGGAGTACATCCCGCTAAGCATTAAAAGTGAACTACAAAAACAGAATTACACAGATGTCTATGAAGCATTTGCCAGTGAGATTCAGCAGGAGTACACACACACACACACACACACACACACACACAAAGAAAGAAAGAAAGAAAGAAAGAAAGAAGAAGAAGAAGACTTACCACAAACCTAGCAACGTCAGTGGCATTGTGAGCAGCTATGCTTTTCGGCGTGATCTCAGTGAGGAGTAAAATGGCAACCTAGCATCATTCAGAACAGGAAAGGACAAAATTTTAAATTTTAAGTGAAGTGACCAAGTACATTTGTGTATATATGTATATATCATAACATTCTTGAGAAGAAAGCAACAGAAGAAAAAGAAAGCCGTCATAGCACGTTAGCTTTGAACTGATCAAGTGAGGATACTGAAACATACGGTCATTACTCCAGTTGCTGCACTAACACCAGCCTCACCAAATATTGCTGTTGCAGCTTCTGTAGCTAAAGCAGTAGCTCCAATGTTCACAACACTGATCAGATGAACAAAGTATATAATGAGAAAGAGATCACTTAAAACTTATAATGAAGAGACGTCGAAATGAAAACAGAAAATAGGAAGTACGTTGTGCCAATTAGTATGGTTGTCAAGAAGCGATTAACATCACTGCGAAGCATTTTGAAGACACCATCTTCGGACTCTTTTTCAGCTAACTCTCGCACCTGACACAGCAATATCACAACACAAACTAAGAATTACCAACTGGTGAGTGACTAATTAATTATTCACACGTCAACTCTGTGATGAACATATTATCACACAGTGATCAACGCAGTTTTTTGTGTTAAAATCTAACCGATCAAAACCATCAGATAACGGGTTTTTAGCATTTCTCTTCTCCAAAGTCTTATACGTATGCTCTTGGTTGTCAAGATAACATTTTGTTCACAAATAGAGCAATAACATTTTGTTTAAAAGGGTTTGTACAACTCCTCATAATACATTGATCTTCTAGGATGGAACCAAAGCCCCAAGAAGTGGTTCTAGAGTCGGATTCCAAATGTAGCCACGTGTATGCATAAGATGAATGCCAGGGAAAACCAGATGAAGGTTGACAGCCCCCTGGAGTTAGAACACGATGGACAGTGAAATTCTTAGTGAAAACGAACTCTCGAGTTGGAAACAAACTCCAGGGTAATTGGGGCTCCGCAACGTAGTGGGTATTTTGACGTTGCTGTGAATGGATAATTGGTTTAAAAGGGCTCGGCCAACTCCTATAAATAGATCGACTATTAGGATATAACCCAAAGACTAATAATAACACTAACTAATAGGCCGTTTGGAAGACTGTTTTTGGGCACTACATAAAAAGCTTTCTAAAGAGTGTTTTCTTTTACAAAAATTTAAATTTACTGTGCAAATTTATTTCTCAAGCCTAAAGATTTCACATAAGGGTTCAAAAAATGACAACTAATGAGAACAAACCCATGAACACTTGCGAAATTCACTACTTCTATCATACTAAGAATTAGCAAATGGACTAGAAATTCAATACCTTCCAAGGCCAAAGCGTGGTGATAGAAGTCTCAGCCATGGAGAAAAACGCAGAGAGACTCAAAAGCACAGCCAAAACTATCCCTTGCTCTTTAAACACCTGAAGAACCTGCAGAGTCTTTGGCCACGCATTTCTCAGCTACAAAATGCTCTGCCCAATAACTCCATACCCAGCATTCATCACTCCCTCAACAGCAAACGCCCTTTTACACCCATACACCAAAACCCCACAAACCATCGCCACCAAAACCAACCCACGCTTCACAATTCCCTGAAAAAACTCGAAACTCGAACCCGACCCCGAACCCGATACCGAACTCCCATTTTTGCCGCTCAAGGTTTCTCCCCTTTTGCCCATTGGTCTCAAGCAAGCTCTTCCACCACACAAGTCGGTTCCTTTACTCGAAAAGCTCCGGAATTCGACACCAATCGAAATGGGTACCGGTTGTTTTGCGGCAAATTTCTGGTGGGCAGTCGGATTCGGCTGCAGTAGTGGAGGGAGCTCAGGGATTTGGAGCCGTTGATGAACTTGGGCCGGCTCAGAATCGAAGAATCAAGCGCCATTTCCATGGATTTTTGAGCTGAATCTGAATTCCTAATCTGGGTTTCACACCCCAAAGAAAAAAAGATAAAATTTTTTGTGTTTTGAAACCAAATTTTGTATGTACAGGGGATTTGGTTTGGTTTTGTGAATCAAAAAATTGGGGGCAAGGTTTTTACAGAAAAAATATATATATATATATTTCTAGAGAGAGAAGAGGAGAGAAAAAGTTGCAAGTTGGGGTTTTTGGAGATATTTGGTATCATCAACATGTATGTATGTTGGAGAAAGCTCTGCAGAGGAAAGAAGTCTCAAAGATGGCTGAATTTGTTTGGTGAAGCAAGGTTTGGCAGAAGCAAGTGGCTATCATGTGAAATGACCATGGTGCCCCCAATGAAGCCCAGTATCTATCGTATTTGTGTATACATAGGCCTGGCAATTTGTGTTAAACAGGTCAATCGTGTCAGCTCATTTCCGGCCCATTTATTTTCGTGTTAAACATGTCGACCCAATTTCGATCCAATTATGAATCGTGCGGTCCAAACCCATTTATTACGTGTCGTTCTCGTGTCGTGTCCGAAATTGCCGGCCTTATGTATATGTAAATTATATTAAGGGTCCGTTTGGTTCACCGGTTTAAGTTGAAAATTTTAGGTTCAGTTTGAAATAAATTAAGTTGAAAGTTTGAGTTGAGTGTTTGGTAAAAAGTTTAAGTTGAAAAGTTTGACTTGAGTTGAGTGTTTGGTAAAAAAATTTGAGTTGAAAAGTTTAAAAAGTGTTAGGACCTTGTTTGGATGTTAAATATTTGAGTTAAAATTTTTAATTCAAATTTAACATTCCATTGTAAGTTTTAGATCAAGAAAATAGAAAAATTAAAATAAATTTATTTAATAACACACATCAACAACATATGTCAAAAGTTTTTGTAAAATTTACTACATAACCATAAAATAAACTAACAAAAAATACATAATTGATCAGTACAAATTGATAAAAAAATACATAGTTATTTTACTTTCTTTATATTTATGTAACAGAAAAAATACATTTCAAAAGCTACCAATTATAATGGACAAGGCCTTCTAATTTTTTTCATTTAAACTTCTTTCCAAATCATATCAAGCATAATAATTTTCATCCTAAAATCCCTCCTACCACACAACCCTACCACACACAAACACAGCCTTCACCTTTTTTTATTTTTGTTTTTTTAATTCGAGGGCACTACAAAGACCCCACTCCCTCCTCTTCCCCATCTTACCCTTTCTTTTTCTTTCTCTTTCTCTCAGAACAAACAGGCCCCTTTCTCTCTCCAAACAAACCCATTTTCTCTCTCCTCAGTGAAAGATTAAGCAAGGCATTCAACAGCATACAACAACAGCAACAGCAGATGGGCAAGTACATGAGGAAGGCCAAGACAACAGGCGAAGTGGTAGTCATGGAGGTCTCTTCCCAATCCTCCCTCGGGGTTCGCACCCGAGCCAAGACCCTCGCCCTAAGGAAGCTCTAGAACTCCACTTCCGCCTCGCGGTCGCCGGTTGCGAGCTCCGGCTGCTCCTACCTCCAACTCCGGAACCGACGCCTGGAGATGGCTCTCCGACGAAGGGTTCGTCTCTGGCAGGACCCCAATGACCATCTCCGTTCCGGTGGTTGCTCAGGGATCCCAACGACCTACTTCTATGGCACAAGAGGGATGGAGCGTTGGGCGCACAGTAAACCGAGTTTGGTTTACTGTGTAACGGTCCAACTATGGATTGGGACTGAACTTTTGTGCCAAACGGTTTGAGTTCAGTTTGAACTCAAAATATTGAGTCCAAACTGACGAACCGAACAGGCACTAAAGTTTTGTAAAATTAGTTAAATTATTATTTTTTCAAAATAATCAACCAATTTATTAACAAATTGATTATAACGACTCATGTCTTCATTTGATATTATATTATCTGTATTGGACTTTGTGCCCATATGATTTTGTTCTTGGATTCACTCTAAAATATCTCAAACTATTAGAAGGTTGTCATTTTAATTATGAATCATCACATACATCTATTTACAAGCGATATATGATTACATAATTTATCCTTTCTTTGTAGGGTTCTCCATTTAGGATCTAACGTCCTCGTTGGCCATACTTCCAGCTAAGTAGAGATTATGATATCTTTGGTAACGACCTATACCTCCCTTTGATATAATATTATCCGCTTTGAATCTCATACCCACACGGTTTTACTTTTAGACTCATCCTAACGGACCTCATATCATTAGAAGATGATTTTTTTTACTTAGAATCATCACATACATCTATTTTAAAACGATGTGTGACTGTATAACTTATCACTTTTCTTATAAATACCGATGATTATCATATTGATCATTGATCATAATAAATTATTAATTAATTAATATTAATATATTTTTAACGGTCAATCAATAACTACAGATCATTTTCTTAAATTAAAAAAAAAAATCTTAAATTTGTTTATAATGACACCTTTCATCCAATTTTAACTAAAATAACACCCTCTTAACCCAAATTGTAGTTCACTTCGACAAAAAGGAGGTGTGAGGGTTGAGTCACTGGTCACGGCAGAAAGGCAATAGGAAGATAGCATGCATGTCGACTGCCATGCCAGTCGAGGAAGGGCGATAATACGCATGGTCCGATTGTCATGAACCGACTGCATTGATAATCGCCACAATTGATTTTTTCGATCAGCTTTCAGTCCGTCTGTCATCCGTCTTGGTTAATATGAACAACACTACGTCACTGTTGTTTCTCAGGTTATTTTTTGTTTCTTAGACAATATATAGATTGTTGTATTAAAACTCTTTTACCGTTTTATCTTTGACATGTCGTTTTCAAAATTCTCATCCTTTTGTGTCTAACGTTGTTCTCATATTGTTGTCGTTTTTGTCTCGCACGAAGATAGACAGAGAAGAAAAGCACTAGCTATTTCAGATTGCCCAGATCATAATTATGCATGCACAAGTTAAAGTTTTCTATTACATCCTTTTTTTTCATTCCTTTACACATACTTTCCCTCTTGGCAGTTTTGTCAATGTGGAGAAAGGTTGCAAAGACGCAGTGGGAGAACAAACGTACAATTTAAATGCCCGTGTATATTAAAAAATAAAGATTTTAGATGAATTTATGTAACGATAATCAATTTTTAATAAGAGAATAATGTAAAGTTTTTAATGATAATTTTCAAATAAATAAATTGAAATTTATTGGGAGCGAAATCTCTCACTCAAATCATGGCTTTGCCCTTGGGAAGAAGGATTTATTTTTGAATACAACGTTTTATGTAAATTATGAATGTGATTTACATAACTTATTTGTTGTTTTAGAATAATATTATGTACGGCATATTTACTTATTGTCTAGTACATATTTATTTATTGTTTTGAATGCGAAATGACCAGGTTGGGATCCTAGATATCAATCCAAAATTCGCCCTATACCGTTGATTTTATAATATTTATGCTTCCAAAAGATTTATATTGTGAAAATTAGAAGTCTAGTTTCCAAGATTAGAAAAAAGAATATTAGTTTTTAAAAACTGTCATAAAATGTAATTAGAAAGAACATGCTTTGGATTTTATTTTTAGTCAAAAACCGTCATTCTATGTTATAACATTCCACTACGATTTTCAGAAGCCATAGTAAAATGTCAAAATAATAATAATAATAATAATAATAATAAAACAATAAAAAAAACGTAAGATATATATAGTGAAAAAAAAAAAAAAGTGACAAACATCACCAGTGGTTCAACCCTATTGGGACAGGGAAACACTATTGTCATTTGGTAATTTTACCATATTATTTTCTATATATATATATATATATTTATTTATTTATTTTGAACTTTAGAGTAAGAGATTTGAACTCTACACATTATGGTAGATTCAAGTGTAAAATTACGGTTAGGCTATGTCTGCAATCATTTTTTTTTTTAATTGTTGATTGCAAACAAAAAGGGGAAAAAAAAGTAGTTGAAGAATATGATTTGGTTAAAAAGAATTAAAAGAGAAAAAACGTAATTGACTTTAAACAATAATAATAATAATAATAATAAAACTACACTAGACTTTTAAAATAAGAGAAAATTACCTAAATAATCACATTTTTTTTTTCATCTATTGATTAACATTCCAAATACTTAATGAACATGATACAAATTTTCATTAACTTCGGTTTAATTTTGTTATGTTATTCTGGTGTTAATTTTCTGTGTCATCTTGATGCAATAGTCTTTAAATTTGTGTCAATCAAATACTTTCCCCTTTTTAACAATTAATATCTATTGGGCCAAAAAAAAGTGCCGATTTCCCAAAATTTCTCAAAATCAAATGTAGGTGTAGTTTAGCATAATTTCACACCTAATTTTAACAAAAGGTATTAAGTTCGAATCCACATTTTTAATTAAAAAAAATTTTTATATATAACAATGATTGGGTAGCCGTCATAGTTCATAATATATATTGACTTGTTTTTCTAAAGTCCCATATGGAATGAGAATGAGAAGTAATATGTGTCTGATCTACTATAAAAGGAGCATGTCACATCTTAATTTGAGCATCTCAAAAATATAATTTTCGAAAATGTACAAATTTATAGATTTTTTTAGAGTTTTTTCTTTCTTATTTTATTAATTAACAACCTATTAGTTGCTATTATCATTCGACATGCGATTTTAGAAAACAAGTCAATACATAACAAAATATGATCATCAAAAGAGGTTTATCTTTTACACAAACACCCCGATCACAGGACCTTCATATTTTGTGTGGGTAAGGAGAAAAAACAAAAAATCATACATATTTCAATTAGACAACTAATCCTAAATCTAGACATATAAAGGTTTTATTTTGAGGATGAAATTACATTTTTAGTCTAAACTTTGTCTGGAAAGTTACAAAATGAGGAGAAATGGGGTTGGAATAGTGCATTGGGAAAATAATTCAAAAAAATTCCAAAAAGATTCTAAAAGGATTCCAAAAATATACTGTACAAAATATATTTGAGAATGAGAAGTCTATCATTTTTCATAATAAGAAGAATGATGAAAAAAGTTAGAAAAAAAACACCCTTTTGCTATTTTTTTAATCCATTTTGACAATGGACATATGAAACAAACACAGACAAAGTATAGTATCTTTATCTTTATCTTTTCTTATACTTTGTATTAAAAAAAAGCCTGTGTGTTATCTTATTTATTTGACATGTGACATTTTCTTCTTTTTTTTTTCTTTTTCTTTTCCCTTTTCCTTTTTTGTTCTCTCATCTTTTTTTTTTTTTTTTCATTTTTTTTTAGCCTTAATTGGAACTATTTTTCTCAAATGTATTCCTATCTGAAAATGTTCTATATAATCCATTCAACTTCAACCACTAGCTTTTTTTTTTTTTAACCGTCTAAAAATAGATCTAATAGTGGCTACGTCATTCAACTACTAGCTTCTTATAACATCTTATAAATAACTTTCATTTGATTTACTCTTTTTTGTTTGTTTGTTTTTTTTTTTTAAAATTGTGCATCACACGTGCTCCGCACGTGCTCACCACTATTGTTGGTATAGCAGACTTGTAAAACGTAATATGTATTTGGAAATTGACATTAGATTGAGTGACTTTTAGATATGTTATGCAAAGTTGAAAGTTGAAAATAGCTAATTTTGTTTTATGACACATTTGCATAGGTAAATATCCAGTAGGAAACTGATTAGAGGCTTGATTGATGTCTGTCCAATTCATTAAAATAAAAAATTCAACGTGTATTTGATGTTTGAGTTAAGTTTGAAATTAAATGGAATTTTTATATTGAAATTGATTGATTTATCAAAAATGAATTATAATTATTTTTATTGATTTTTTTTCAAAAAAAATAAAAAATAAAAAATAAAATATAATTGAATTCAAAATAAACTCAAATAAATACAAGCTTAATTGAAAGAAAGCTATTTTGACAATGTAGACTCGTAAACGTTTCATGTCAAGTTTATTGATGCTACACCGTTTGAAGTTGACAACTCAAGGTTTAACGTAAGAGTTGAATTTTCTCTTTCTACATCTTTGCTATATTGATTTTCAATAGGACAAGAGCCCTTACTAGGAATTGACTATCTTGGTTCTAAATTGGAGTACTCTTTGGCCCGATGTGACTGATGAAGAAGGGATTTTGGATTTCCTAGAAAATAATATATTTTTGATTAATTTTTAATATTAAATTTATGTGTATAGTTTTATATTAAAGAAAGAAAAAAAGAGAAGTGAGAGAGAGAGAGTGAAAGAACGAAGAATAAAAAGGTTTTATTTCATATTATATAAATATAGATTTAATTATATTATTTTTCACTATATTTAAAATTTAATATTACAATTTATTATTATTCTTTTTATAAATATTATTTTACTCTCTTAAAAATAAAAAAAAAAAACCTATTTTGATTTGAAAAAACGAATAGTCAGAATAAATCCCTATGCCGACCTCCATAAAAAGGCCCATCACAGTCTTTAAACAAAGTCACACACAAAAACTCTCTCTCTCTCTGATAGGGTGTTTGATGTGTAAGTTTGAGTTAAGATTTTTAAATTGTAATAGTAATTTTTATTAACTTTTTAGATAATATAAAAATTTTTTCAGAAAAGATAAAAAATTTTTCAGAAGAAAACAAAATTTTTAGTTCAAACTATAGTTTGAGCTTTGATCCCAAACAAAGCCATCTTTTCGATTCCGAAGCCATTTGCATTTACTTTTCCTGCTTCTTCACTCTCTCTCTCTCTTTGTGGTACTCTTCTTCACATGCATATATAAATATAAATATATGATCTTTATATACACATATACAAGTATTTATATGTATATATATATATATGTTCATCGATCTGGTAAGCACATTTGTGCGATTTTGCTGTTTTCTTTCCTCCTAATTTATTCTAGCGATTCAGTTTCAAGAAGATCTTTTCACCGCTACATTGTGTGCAAATTTTGTTTTCTTTTTGTTTTCGATTTTGATGGTTCGTGCGAATTGTTTCAGGGATTAATTATTCATTCATTCATTCATTCATTTATTTTTTACCAAGATCGGTATATTTCTTCCATGTTTTTGCAAATTCCAGGGTTAATCTCTGTTTTTTTAAGATTATTTCTTATACGCCCCTGAATATTGAAGTCATCACCGGTTTGCCTCTAAATTTCAAAAACTCTCATTTTATCCCTTGAACCCCTTTTAATAGAAAATCTTAGTTAAAAACGCACGAAAAAGTAGGATTTTGTTAAAAACAATGGAAAAAAATCCATAATTGTAGTTCACTCGATTTTTTTGGTCCGCTTTTGACTGAAATCTTATTAAAAGGGGTTAAGTGGGGGATAATTCATAGTTCAAGAGACAGCATGATAGTTTTTAAAGTTTACGAGCAAAGTGCGAATAACCCAAAAGTTTAGAGGGCATATATGAGAGTAATCTTCCCTTCGATGGTTTTCTCAAGGGTCGGGCTTTGATTATTCTTTTGAAAGGACTGTGCACTAAATTGTTATTCTGTGTATGATTTGGTTGATAGTTTGTTTATTTATTTATTTTTTGTTTTGAATTGACACTCTTTAATGTCAATAGCAACAAAATGGAGATGATTGCAAGTTCCCGTCATGTAGTTTGGGATTGTGATCATTCTTCGGAGATTATATTTTAAGCATCTTTAGATGATTTGTTAATTTATTTAATTTTACCGATACGTATCAATGTCTGCTGTCAGGAAAACATGACGGACTCGAAGCAAGTTTGTGAGCTTTTTGAGAAAATCTGTGCTGTTGAGGTAGTATTACTTTCACGTGGGGTTTTCATATGTGGTTAGCAAATGCCTTTGCTTTTAAGGTTGCGTGTGTCATTTTTGTTATGTAAGCTCATTCACTGAATGATCTGATATCAGGAAAAGAATCCACTTGCACAAGGTTCAAACACTGTCAACTGCGAGAAGAGTTCCGAGCAAACTGGTGATTCTAAGTTATAATTACATAATTAAAACTTTCATCAATTTTGAGTTGTTTAAGCTCATGCATTGAATGGTTTGATATCACGAAAGGAATCCACTCGCACAAGATTTAGAGCCAGACATTGTCAACTGCGAGAAGAGCTCCAAGCAAACCAGGGATTCTGAGGTATAATTACATAATTAGAACTTTAATCAATATTGAGTTGTTTATTTCGTGGTTATCGTGAGAGTGAAGGTGGAACTTTGATTTGCAGGCTCCTGTAGAGATATTTTTGTTAGATTGTTCAAAGCCGGTGGATTTGATTGGGTTGGTGCGGCTGTCCCATGCAAGAAATCAGAGAAGGATGTACAAGTGGCAGCAAGATTTGCGGTGGAAGAGTACAACAAAATTGAGGTTGTTGTTTTTGTCTGTCTTTTTTCCTAAGACGGAATGAAATTCATTGGAAAAGGAAAAGATTAATCTATATTGATTCTGTAGGGTATATATGTTGTAAGAATTTGATTGGCTCAGAATCACCATCTCGAGTTGAAGGAGGTTGTGGAGGTGAAGTGGCGAATAGCAACCGGAACTGTGTATTATCTGATATTGGAGGCTACTAACGGATGCTTCTTCAAGGCCAAGGTCACATTGCTGCCTAGAGATCCCCCCATTTTGCTGCTGTTCAGGCATCTTAGAGACTATGCACGGAGTAGTTGAAGTCAATTTCAGTTTGCTTTTTGTGAGACTTAGTTTGGCTCAGGAAGAGTATGGACCTCTTTTTCTTGACTCTTGTTTCTTTTGCTTGGACCGCGGGACTTCGTTTATTTAGAGTCTTTTTTCACTTCTAGTATAGGAAAACAGCTTTGGTTTTTATAGTGGAAAAATAGGAATAGATGCAAAGGCCACCAATCTAGCACATTCTCACCAAAAGAAAAAAAAATTCTTGACATCTTTTTAGACGAAAATGTAAATATAATTCTTTTAGATACATTTGTTTTTACCAGAATAATGAATAGTGGAAATGTGACATCTGAAATGAAATCTGAATGCATGAAGTAAAGGCAATGAACACACATAATATTTTCATCAGTGACAATTATGTGGGTATAAAGTTTTTCTTTGAACCTCTTGTTCAAATGTTCAAATTATGTTTTTCTTTGAATCTCTGGTTCAAATATTCATTGTTCCGCAAGCTGTAATAAACTGGATTGTTCAACTTTTCTTGCTGATGTTAAATGTCTACACATTTGCTAAGGTGTTCGAAAATAATTGATTTGAAATACAATGGTATAATAAAAAATTATAAATGATGTTGAAGAACTATGGAGGTGATCGGATGAAATTAGGGAGATGAGTTTTGGAGGATCTCTTTACTGATAAAGTGATAGGAGCTTCAATATAGTTGAAGAGCACAATCATTTCCGCTTTGTGGCGAACGCTTGGGCGTAGGGATAATCCGTTTTATGGGATCCATTGCTTAAGAAGGAAAATCCTCATGACCCGGATGATAGCACGTAGAATGTATTCATGGCTGGTGGGACATGTATAGGTCATGTAGCTATGTATGGCAGTTGGTGGTGCTAATCTAACGGGAGTTCAGTATTCAGGAAAGTATCAGTACTAATTTGAGAAAATCGGTAGTTACCCCAATATTTAACTTTGTTTTTAAATTTTCCTGATTTGGTTTGTAGATTCCCAATTATGTTGGACCAATTTGGCCTATAAATTAAAGCTACCACGAGACCTAAAAATTTATGATCTCTCCATATTCTAATATCGTACTTTTTGTGGATCAAGTTAACCTCTCTGCATCATCCTAATGTCAACAACTCATCTTATCAACTTAAGTAACTCTACTCACACGGAAGCCGAAACAATCGTCGTTACAGCTGAAGGTGCACTCGATGATGCCCTTTCGAAGCTGCTATGCGAGCGGGCGACATTTGTGTTTTGGCATAGACAAGTCATTCGGACCATCGGGAGACTTTGCGTGGGAAACACTTGCCTAATCGTATCACACGGGATGTGGCTGACCTTGAGAGAGACTATGACATTCGATGCAGGAACACGGTTGAGCTCAAATCAGTTGTTGCCACTGCTTGGGGTGAAAACAGTGTGGCGTGGGTTTGTAATGTTGTTGAAATTGCACGTGAGTTAGAGTTGGATTTGCTCTTTGCTCCGGAACTACTTTTAGACAACGAGTGGGATGCCGCCGAATTAAGTGAGAGGCAGATCGGGCAAGCTTGCATTGATGCTTATGCTGCGTGCTCTATTTGCATTCATCTCTGGTCAGAGGTGTATGATTAGCACTAGGTTATATTTATAACTACGTCCTCTAAAGTGGCATTATCACCATATTGTCGTCTTTGGAATTACTAATTAGTTTATGTTGCCAGTGTATTTATTCTAATGATATTTTGCATTTTTCTGCCATTGCCAAAATTTCATTTTAATTTCAATTGAATAATGCATAACACAAACTAAGAAGAGCAACATATATATACATATTTTATGTTCACAAAAAAAAAAAAATAAATAAATAAAAAATAATAGTCGTACATAATATATATCATAGTGATAATTACCAATTAGTGGATATAAATTCTCTACCTTTTGAGGCCAAATCGTTAGGAAGCTCAGCAATTTCGAGCCGTTGATGAACATTGGCGAGCTTCGGATCAAAGAACCAAGCGCCGTGTCCATGGATTCTTTGGCTGACTCCAAACTTCAAGGCTAACGTGTGTCGAGGATACATACATACATACATACATATATATATATATATATATATATATATAAAGAGATAGAAGGGGATAGAGTGAGAGATAGAATTGCAAGTTGGTGGGTTTTGAAAATCGGAACACATGTATGTTAGAGAAAGCTCTGCTTTGTTTGGTGAAGCCAAGTTCGTCAATGACAAAAGTTCGGAAATACGACAATGAAAAGAAAAACGACGAACGGAAAAGGAAACATCAGCAAAAACGACATAAAACAACTATTTCATTAAAGACGACAACATGTTGGAAAACGACAACAACAAGAGAAACAGTTGAGAAAGCATGAACGACAATTTTATTACACAATAACAACATCCTTGAAAACGACAGACAACTGAAATAAAAGGAAAAAAAAAAGGGGGGGGGGGGTTTCAAAACTGTCGTCGGTGACCAAAAAAATAAAAAATAAAAACCTTGAATTTCTTGAAATTTTTTTTTGGGTAAGTGATATATTAAAAAAAAATTAAAGGATTTAGAGGTAAATAACATTTTTTTAAGGAAGTTTTTTAACATATGACCGAAATTTTTAAGAATTAGTTAGAATGCTCATTTTTAAAATGGTCAATTAATTCTCTTAAATGATCAATCAGTGATTGACCATTTAATATCGCTAATTCAGTAAATCAATAATTGATTGTAGTCAATCATGGATTAACCATAACATAAATCACCAATTTTAAGTCGATCATTGATTGATTAAACCTTGAAAAAAAAAATGAAAAAAAGAAAGACAATTGGTTATTTTGCTTAATAAAAAAAAAGTTCGGCCATTATTTGATTAGGTGATCAAAATAAGCCACCAATCTAATTTTCCAAAATTAGTCCTTTGTTTAAGCTTAAAAAGAAAGGTTGTGTTTGAGCAATTGCATTGAGGTAAACCAGAGCTCCATATGACGGCCTTTTATAGCGTTTAAACAATCCATATTTATAATTACTCTCTCTCTGTAAAAAAAAAAAAAAAAAATCTTATATCTTTGAGGAAGATGCTTTAATTCTTTTTTACATGTATTAACCAAAATAATGACAAGTTCTTATATGACATAAGAAATGAAATCTGAATGCACGATGCTAAAGACAATGAACTCGCATATATAATGTTTCGTAGTGACAATTATGTGAAACTTGTAGTTTATTTGGTTCAAATATATATGTTGGAAAAAACACATCAAAGTACGCAAAATACAAACAAAATCATAGATGACGATACAATTGAACAAGAACTAAAATACAAACTCCACAACATCAGATTTCCTATGATCGAATCCTCGTAAGGATTATAGTTTATTTGGCACTCTAAATACAGAACAAGAAATTAACTAAAACGACGAGATAGTGATTTCATCAGAGTCATGCCTCAATCCATGCCAATTTGATCATCAACACTACTTTTCATGCATCTTCCTGCTACAAGAGAAAGGAAATAGTTATGTTTCAGATAATGTTTGGTTCTTATATGCAAACAAGTATTTATACTGCAAAATCATTACAAACTTACTCTTCCAGACTTGTCAAGAGACTCTGTTTTCCTCTACTTGCTAGTTTGACCTTCTCCTCCCTCTTGAGCGAGAGCTGGTTCTACGACGTCGTCCTCCTCCAAATCTTTTAAAGAACCAAAGATCGAAGCTTTTGCTGAAAAGCACCATGTATCCCACAGATATTCCGATCACTAGCCCGCTTCCATATCCCATCATCACCACCTTCCATTCAATCATTCCACTCCCGTGCTCTCCATCATCATCATCATCACCACGGTCTTGTTGTGCTTCATCATTGGCGCATGATTTGGGAAGAGGGAATCCACATAATCCTAGGTTTCCACCATATGAATCGCTTTTGAATGTTTCAAATTGCTTCCCGCGAGGTATTGGTCCTTCAAGTCTGTTGTTGGAAAGATTAAAGTTTGCAAGTTGATTCAAATCTGCTGCTAATTGCGCTGGAATATGTCCGGAAAGCTTGTTTGAGGAGAGATCTAGCCATTCGAGATTGCTCAAGTTTGCCAGCGATGGAGGAATGAAACCGAACAACTTGTTGTGAGAAAAATTCAGTCCTTTGAGTGAATTGAGCTTTCCAATCACCTTCGGAATCTCTCCTATGAAATTATTGCTTGACAAATCTATGGTCATGAACATTTTTTGGATTTTTGGAAAATCAAGGAAGTTTCCTTTGATTGACATTGTCACAGAATAATAGGAGCCACCCATCAGGTATTATCCCATGTATTCCAAAACATCTGAATGAGCATCCATCATGGCCATAAAATTCTGAAAATATTCTGCCGGTAAAAGACCAGTGAATTCATTGTTGGAGAGGTCCATGATTCTTAACTTTTGGAAGGGGAATCTCACTTCTAGGTTGCTTATTGGACCATGAAATCTATTAGATCTCATGATAAGAACTTGAAGCTCCGGAAGAGACGCCAACAAATGGGGAAAGGAGCCATTAAGCTTGTTGTTCCCAACATCTAAAATTTCCAAATTTTCACAGTTTTGCAAAAAAAGGGGCAGTGACCCTTCCAACTGGTTTCTGTGAAGGTTCACGATCCTGAATTTGTATCCCCTTGTTACTCTTGAGAGTCCAGAGCATGGAGGAATGCTCCCAGTCAAATTGTTGTTCGACAAATCAAGCGTGTCGATAACAAAAAGGTCGCAAAACAAAGAAGGTATCTCTCCAATGAGTTGATTGTTTGAGATTGAAAACAACAAAGTTGATGGTGGTGGTATTGGAAGATGACTTTGAAGCCGGTTGGAGCTTAGGTCAATATAACGTATGCGTTTCCAAGGAATCTGCTCCATATGTGTCAAGAGATTGTGAGAAATATTTAAGAAAAACAATGAATGCTTCCCAACGTTCCAAAACCATGGGGGAACAATCCCTTCAATTTGGTTGTTGGAAAGGTCCAACCTTCCTAAATTTTCAAAGCTTTTTAAAGAGAGTGGGAACTCACTCATGTTGCACGAAGACAAAGACAATTGCCAAAGGGTATTGGGCAAAGCAGAAATGATGGAGTTGATGGAATCCCTTGATATGCTATGAAAAGAAAGATCAACAGAGTCGAGATTTTTTAAGTTTGAAAATTGGTCTAACCACATGGATCCACTCAAGTTATTTGATGAAAGATATAAACTAGAAAGATTCACTTGCTGAAAAATCGATCGTGGAATAAAGCCTTGTAGTTTGTTAGATTCTAAACTAAGAGAAACCAAAGAAGAAAATTGGAATTCGTCAATGTGACCAGTGAATTGGTTTCTGCCTAGATCTAGATCCTGCAATTGTGGTAGGGAATATAACCATGTAGGTATCGTCCCATTAAGTGAGTTATTATATACCAAAAGGCTTTCAAATTCAAGGGAACATAACCCAATAACTGATGTTTTGGAAAATCACACAAAAAGGTTGCTTTTGAGGAGTTATCGCAAATGTCAGGGAGTTGACCTATGAAATTATTACTGGAAAGATCTAAATGAGTCAATTTCTCTAGATTAACAAAGGACCAAGGGATTTGACCACCAAAATTATTAAAAGAGAGGTCTAAGGATGTGATTTGTGTTAAGTTGCCAAGAAGTGCAGGATACAATCCTCTCAACTTGCAGGAGCTAAGAAACAGAGTATTCAAATACTTCAAAGTTTTGGTAAGATAAGGTATATCTATCAAAAATCCAGTTCTAGAAAGCTTCAGATTTCTCAGTTGGCTACTCCAATTATATTGAGGAAATGAACCACTAAGATTCTGGTTGTAACTTAAATAGAGATTCTGAAGTCTTGGAAGGTGAAAAATATTTTCTGGAAACTCTCCCGTTAGTCCACTGCCACTAACACCAAGAGATGTCAAAGAAGTTGACAGATTCATAAAGGAATTAGGTGAGGCAAAAGACATGTTAACAGAACTCAATCTCAATTCTTTAAGACTAGTTAAGTTTGCAACAATTCGTTTCAAACTAAAAGTCTCAAGAGTCAACTCAGAGTTCCTACTGAGATTAAGTGTAACCAAACTAGACAAGTAAGAGAACTCAAGAGGGAGTTGGCCTGTGAAACCAGAGTTAGAAAGGTCAAGGTGAATCATACTTGAAAACCTACCAAATTGGGGTGAAATTTCGGAACCATCGAGTTGATTCCAAAAGAGAACAAGCGATTGGAGATGAGTAAGGAGGAACAAGCTGTTGTTGGAATGGATGATGCCGTAAAGCCCACTGCAGCCAAGATCAAGCCTAACGACATGACCGGAGACCTCATCACATGTGACTCCACTCCATGTGCAACAGTCCCTGCTCATATTCCAATACACTGTACTATTAGGATTAGGAATTCCTAAATACTCAGCACAATAAGGAATTAAGTAAGAAGATCGTTTGTTATGGAAAGAGAGTTTTTGAAGTGGAGCAAAGCAGAGCTTTCATGGGGATGGCACAGTGGAAGTTGAGAAGGAAAGTGAGAAGAAGGAAGAGCAGATGAAGAGTTGAATGGAGAAGTAATAAGGAAGAAGAAAAGGAGACCCAACCATGCAAGGAACACCATCGTCATGATTTCAGTGAGAAGTTAAAAGAGAATGTATTCTTAATGTTGTGTGGAATGACATGTTATGCGACAATGCATATTTATAGGCACCCAATCTGAGAGGAGTACATGCAAGAAGTACAAGGTATTTAGAATATTGTATGAAAGAAGAATTAATCGAGATATATGAATAAATGGAAAAATACAATGAAAGCAACATAGCATATTCCGTCAGACTTATTGTTAATTTTTAAACTATATTTCAAAAATTTATTTCGTGACAAACTTTGTTCCTGTCTTTTTTTTTTTTTTTTTTTTTTTTTTTTTTTTTTTTTTTAATGGGAATCTAATGTTACTCTACTAGTCTTGTTGTGGCTTTTTTGGTATGTTTGTTCGCTTTGTTGGTCTTAGTATAAGGTCATTTCACTAGCTCTGATGTTTTGTGGGACGGATTTTGCTAAATTTTTCTAGAAATTAAAAAACCTTCTAGAAGTTAAAACAGAATTTTAATGTGAGAATGTGGGATTGTCTATGTAAATAGGTACACATATATGTATATAGTATATATTTATGTATATGTATATTTGCTGTTTGAATGCATAGAAATCATGGATATCGTTTCTTTCGCAAAAAACAAATGTACCAAGTATTAATTGTTGGATCACTATCAGGATCACTTGGGTTTTTTATTTTTATTATTTTTAATTTTTTTAAAAAAAATTTCCTTCCTTAATGGTAGTGCTATAATTTGTCCAATCCAACCTTTGATTTGTGTTAATCACCTTTACCATGTGGACCAACTTAAATTTTGATTTTAGCGGAAAAGCAACAGGTTTTTTTATTTTTATTTTTATTTTTATTTTTTTTATTTTTAATATTGATCAAATTTAGAAGATTTCTTAATTTTTTTGATTTCCGAATTAATTGAAAATCAGTAACCAAAAAAAAGTTGACATGCATTATTATTATTTTTTTCAGCAAGCAAAATTCATGAATGTACTTCATTTTTAAATATATAAAATTTCTTTTTTTTTTTTTTTAAGGAAATACTTCAATTTACAAATATAACCATACTCCTTGTCATTTGTTTAACTAAGCATAAATATGAATCTACTTATATTTACAAACCAGTATCACAAACTACAATAGTTAAATAAAAACCGTAGCTCAATTATATACTTATATACATATATATATATATATATATAAAAGGACAACAGTCATACAAACATTGGCTTCTCATCTCAAAGGTGAAAGGAAACCAACAATATACAACAATAGACAAGCATCTTACAAAGACCCCTTAATTTAGTCATATGTATAACAGAGTTTTAATATATTACGAATTCATTAATTTATACGTTTAGTAGGTTTTTAAGATATTTTTGTACTATAATTATTTTGTTAAGTTACTACGTTGGGATCAAGTCAGGACCGATTGAAAACAAATTTATTTAATAAAAGTCATTAATAAATTGAAATTCTCTTTTGTAACTTTAGACTTTGGTTATTCTGTTTGGATACTTTTCTCATCTTTCTTTCTTGATTAAATGATAAATTCACGGAATTAGGTTTATTTGATCAAGTTAATTAGTATTAGTCAAGTTAATTTGTCCATATATATTTGACTACAATCTACATGTGGCACTTGAATTTTAAAAAATAGTGAGAAGAAAATGTGTCTCCTGGATTCCAATGAGAATCCTTTCCTATTTTCCCTTAGTGGAAAATGAAATGCTCTGAAAATCTAAAAATATATAAAGACATATATATATATATATATTAAAAGGAAAGATATTTGGAGAAATATGCATTGTTAAAACATATCCTGTAAGAGTCCCTGATTGCCAAATTCATAATTAGAAAACGAATTGGTGATTGGATGAGCCAATTTGTGACATGCATAAACATAGACCTTTCCACTAATCTATTCCAGTCATTATGTACAAAATTTTTAAAGTTATCTTGATGGTTATAACTTCTCAGACATTTATATATTTATATATATTTACAAAAAAACAAAATTTAGAAGAAATACTAAGTTAAAGTCTTTTTACTTATACAAAATATGTATCTTCTGTATTTAATATGAATTCTTGAAGGGACCGATGTTTCAAGAACCAATGTTAAATTAAAAAGGATTGTATCTTAGTATTCATGCATAAATAATCTCATATAAGTCCCACTAAGTAAATAAGACAGATCATTTGTGATATATCAGGAATGAATTCCATTGTTAGTGTAACTTATTCATTGGATTGGACATTTTCTTCTCCGTCTGAGCTTTCCCATTTCTAATGCAAGTTGGCTTACATTTTCCAAATGTCAGTTTTCAAGTAGCCATGAGCCACCGAAAAGAAAGAAAGAAATCTTTCTCATCGCTCACTAGTGAATGTTATTTTTTATGTCTTGTATGTGGAATTCTACAACTAATGTCATTTTTTGTTGTTGAAGTAGATATGATATGACCAAAACTGAAGTAGACAAAGATGGTTTACTATTTTCCAAACGTCGAAAATCAAGTGGTCCATGATTTAACCCCACTTGGAATAAGTCAATAATAGAATATATTAGTTTTGTTGGACCTACTTGATAAGAATAATAATAATAAATAATAATTATAAGAAAAAAAATTAGAATTTTGATCATCTTCGTTATTTATGAATCTTCTTGTTACATAGAAGAGATTTTTGTAGTGTAAATAAATGAAAAACCACAAATTATCATATGAAGCACAAATGAATAATGTCAGTTTAGAGGTGCATTTTTTGCCTAAATTCTTTTAATTATTACATTTATATAGTTGTTTTAAAAAATTCCAAATTTCACTCAATTTTGATTTTCAAATTATCATATTTAAAATTTAAAATCTCAAATAAATCAAAATAGAGAGAGAGAGAGAGAGAGAGAGAGAGGTCTTCTCACGGCATTACAATAAAGTCCTTTTCTTGTAGTTTATGATCAAGGTGCTCAGAAAGAGAGAGAGAGAGAGGTCTTCTCACGGCATTACAATAAAGTCCTCTTCTTGTAGTTTATGATCATGGTGCTCAGAGAGAGAGAGAGAGAGAGAGAGAGGGAGAGGGAGAGAGAGTGGTCTTCTCACGGCATTACAATAAAGTCCTCTTCTTGTAGTTTATGATCAAGGTACTCCAGATGATTTAACCGATTGATAAGGAATCTTCAAATCAATTAGAAGAGGTTATATTTGTAGGTTCTCTATTTTCTAGACCACCTTTCTGTCTCATAATGGTTTACTGAAGCTCCTGTACTCTTTTGTTAAAAGTTAAATTCATAACCATATATTTTTAACACAAGTATAGAAAGTTGATGATTTCTGAAGTTTATTTTAATATTGACTGACCCTGTTAGTTTATTGTCTTTTTGATTCCCTTCCCTAGCTCATTGAATGGAGATCAGGGCAAACAAATTACAATTGACTTGTAATGGCAGTTTAATACATTTTTTTTTCATTTAATGACTATTCATTTCATTCATAATTTCAAGGTTCACTCATGGAGATTGTTACTAAAAACATTCATTAAATGCATAGAGGAATATTGGACCGTGTTCTTTATCAAGCAATATACGACTTTGACAAAGAAAGATTCCAAAACTTATGACTTTTGTCTAATCATATCGTGTCTCACACGCCTCCATGAAAAAGATATAACAAGAGGGATGATGAATGAAGAGATTAGGAATGAAATAGACGACCAACTCGAATTTGAAAAACCAAAGGATGATGTCTTGATCATGGAGAAAAAATTAAGACTTTGGAACGAGATTAAACGCATATTTAATATTGCACTCATCCATAACGTATCTTCTCGGTTAAGTTAAATTAAATTGATTCCATATCCCATCAATTCATGACTTATAACAGCTATATTAAAACTTAATGAAAAGTCCTGGTGGGGCCTTTCGATTTTGATGAAATATTAATTATGGATCAAATTTATTTCATTGTCCCTGTTCCACAAAATATAAAAATCGTTGACCCATATTCCTTTGTCAAGGAATTTACTATTTTCACAAAGAAAGATTAGAAAACTAAATGAGTTTTTTTATTTACTTATTATATGTTTAACACGCCTTCATGAAAAGGATATAATAAGAGATTCGAAGGATATGACAAGAGATACGATGAATGAAGAGATTGAGAAGGAAACAGTAAAGGAAACCAAAACCTGTACATTAAGATTTCCGACAACCAAAACCTTATCCAAATACAGAAGTTAAGGAAACAACAAAAATCATTTATAATTAAGGCGATACAAATATTAAGAGTGGCCATCATCTTAAACGAAAACATAACAATTGCATTAGATATGCACTCAGACATCTAAATTACAAACACCATAACATCAAGACATCCTTTGACCCTCTTAAAAAAAAAAAAAAAAAAAAAAAAAAAAGACTTCCGATTACTATTTATTTAAGATGCACTCAGGTAGACCGCTAGTTGCTCGTTTTCATCAGCAATACTTCTAGTATATACCTTCCTGCACAACAGAAAAATCTGAAAACACAAAAAGAGAAAAATAATTACAAGCCGATAAAGATTGGTTCTAAAATTAAACAGTGTTTTAACTGCAAAGACATTTGTCAACTTACTTTTCTCCAGACATCCCACGAGATTATGTTTTCCTCTGCTTGTTAGTTTGATCTTCTCCTCCTCTTGAGCGAGTACTGGCTCTACGGTGTCATGCTTCTCCAAATTTTTTCAGAAACCAGTAATCAAAACATCTACTGAAAAGCACCATGTATACAACAGAGATTCCGATTACCAGTGCACTTGCATATCCCAAAATCACCACCTTCCAATCAAACCCGTTCTTGGAATATATCCAAATGCCTTGCATATAAAACCCGATACCGTTTCATATTGATGACCCTGTATGTACAAGTATCAACTATTATTGCATTTGTTCTTACATTTATATTTTCCTAGTTTGGAAAGATTTTGGATTAAAAATGGAAAAGGAAATAACAAGCAGCCATTTAAGAAAGCTCTTGGACAAATGATCAGAACTTCAGTACCTCAGGCATTTTGATATTCAGATCTTTGGATAGCTGGTCTATAGATGTATTTGCATCCACATCAAATATTCCCGCTGCACGCATCACAATGTAGCCAGTTTTCTTCTGAATCTCCTCCTGGTTCATGAAGGAAAACAAAACAGCATATAAACTTGGAACAGATGTTAGGTATGGGCCGAAGCAGCCAGCAGAAACAACAGGCTCAACAGATTAACCTTTTCATTTGCAAATAATACTTTAAAGCATGGACTTCAAATTCTATGAAAAGAGGGCAATGTACGAGCATATGAGCGGGTTAGATAAGTTGGTGGAAGCTAAGGCTACTTATTTTCTTTTCTTTTCAATTTTGAACACTCTAATATGTACTGTGATACTTCGTTTTTCACATTGAACTGCTTATCCAAAAGAGGAGACAGAGTGCAAAAGATGTTCATAGAAAGCATTACTTTTGAGTCGTTTTCATCAAAGATTTCACCAACGATTTCCTCGACCACATCTTCAAGGGTAACCAACTGGTCATTGTGGGAAAAAGAAAGGTTAGTGATATAATTCATAAGAACATGAAAAATATAATAATGCACACATAAGGGCTGTACAACTAGTAGAGCGCATTCCTCAATTCAATGATGATTGAATCAATGAACATACCCTGTGATACTGCCATATTCATTAAGAACCACAGCCATGTGGACCTTTCTAATGCGGAACTCTCTAAGAAGATTCCAGACTGACATTGAATCTGCACAATTAACAATGTAATTTACCGTTGGAAAAATTTTCGGTGGCAGCATTGAGACGTTCAATCAATGCTGTCAGATCAGAATATATATAAAGAAATGGAGAACACAATCTTGTAAACAATTTTCTGGAAAACTAAAAATGGTTGGCAATAGTTAATGCACAACTGGGATAGAGACTACTAATAGGAAAATGCTGCCTAACTGCTAGAGCCTTAGTTAACAAAATGCAAGCGACTTAGATGGCAAAACGCGACTTAATTGGAAGAGCAGGAACCTCAAAGGTCCATCCACATAAAAAGGGCCTTCGATGATCAGATCAATTTGAGACCATAACAAACTTTCCATTTTGAAATAATGGTAGCCGAAATGTGAAAAAAGATATTGACTTGTTAACTAAGCTCAGAATTGAGACTCAAGCAACGTAAACCCATTGGAGAGAACTACATGGGCGACTAATAGATCCCAAAGGATTTGGGACTAATGGTATCCCAAAGAATTTTACCGAAATGGGCCCTACCTAGCACAACCCGGACTAAGCCTGGTGAAAAATTTCCAAGGCAATAAAGCGATCACCAAACTAGTAGTTACAAGAAACCAAATCATGTCCCTGAAACACTTGCGGCCAAGGCGGAGTATTGGAATTCCATTGCTATATTTAATTTGAAATGTTATACACAAGTGTGTAACACCAACTCTGAATACAAAACTAGAATCAGAAGACAATATCAGACCGTCAAGATTTGTACAAAATAGAGTTCTAGAAATTGGCATGAAAATTACCAGGTACAAAGTTTGCAGGTTTATGAGCCATATCTCCAACACTAGTACTTTCTAGTAGATCACCCTTCAAAATCAAACATTATAATTCTGCATGCTATAAGATTGTTGCACATAATTAATACTCAGTGAACTTGAACCTCTAAGAGGTGAGGGAGAATAGAAATTGGACAAACCTTCCGAACATAATCAAGTAGATCCATTGCATATGCAATACCAACTATATTATCGACTCGCTGCTCAAACACAGGCACCCTAGAAAACAAACTCATCGTCTCGTTGTCATGGTAAATTAAATGGTTATTGCCAGAATAAATATAGCATTGCAGTTCCGTTGTACCTTGAATATTGATGAGTTAACCACAAGTTATGAAAATCTACTAGTGTTGCACTGGAATCGATGGCAACCACATCAAGAGGGGTCATAACCTCTCTTATATGCGTATCTTTAATCTCCAAGACATTTTCAATCATATCCTGCAATATAATGAAACAAATAAAAATCAAAATCCATCTCTCTCATTAACAAATTTTCTAAGGATTCTAAGGTAGCACAAATTTTGAGATAACAAACAAGACGCATGTTAATGAAAGCAGAGGAACTCTTGATAGCAGTGCATTCAATGCAAACAACTTGCATATTGATGTTAAACCATTCAAATACATTCTGTTGTTCGTATTTTCAAATGCCAAATCCCTATTTAAGAAGAATACTTTCAAAATAAACCTTGCGTAATACCTATTCTTCCTCTTCTATCGCTCCACTTAACTCTGCCCCTCACAACTTCAACTTCAACTCTTCTTCTGTAACATATAGTTCACTGATCAAAGAAAAATAGTGAATTTTTATTTTTAAATCAATGACACAATTTTCTGAAAGAAAATTTGATCAGTAACTTCATGCTTTATACCGTAATTTCTTTCTCATCTAAGAGGAACTGGAAGCATGTTTATCACAGGCTATTCACATTACAGGAAATATCAATTCTTAATCAAATATATTAATCTTGACATGATATTTAAGGTTTCTAAGAACACTTAGCAGGCGCAATTAAAATATAAGTTCAAATGGAATGTGCATATACATTATAATGGGGTTCTTAGAAAGCACACCTTATTCCTTCCAACCCAAGCAATTTTAAAATGCCCATTAACAGAAACGTAACAACTTTGCCAACAGGGTATAACACTGACGAAAGCCATGCCACTCGTCTGGTCTACAGACACACACAAAATTGTCAAAGAAGGCAAAGCAGCAGGAGTACGTCTCGCTAAGCATTAAAGTGAACTACCAAACAGAATTACACAGATGTCTATGAAGCATTTGCCAGTGAGATTCAGTTAACAAAACATTATAAAAAATAAGTAAAAATAAAAATAAAATAAAAACCTAAAATCCAAAAACTAAAACCTTACCACAAACCTAGCAACGTCTGTGGCATTGTGAACAGCTATGCTTTTCGGCCTGATCTCAGTGAGGAGTAAAATGGCAACCTAGAATCATTAAGAACAAGAAAAGGGGCAAAATTTTAAATTTTAGGTGAAGTGAACTAGTACATTTGGGTATATATGTATATATCATTACATTGTAGAGAAGAAAGCAACAGAAGAAACAGGAAGCCAGCGTAGCACATTATCTTCGAACTGATCAAGTGAGGATACTGAAACATACAGTCATTACTCCAGTTGCTGCACTAACACCAGCCTCAACAAATATTGCTGTTGCAGCTTCTGTAGCTAAAGCTGTAGCTCCAATGTACACAACACTGATCAGATGAACAAAGTATATAATGAAAAAGAGATCACTTAAACTTATAATGAAGAGACGTCGAAATGAAAACAGAAAATAGGAAGTACGTTGTGCCAAATAGTATGGTTGTCAAGAAGTGATTAACATCACTGTGAAGCATTTCGAAGACACCATCTTCGGACTCTTTTTCAGCTAACTCTCACACCTGACACGGTAATATCACAACACAAACTAACAATTACCAACTGGTGAGTGACTAATTAATTATTCACACGTCAACTCTGTGATGAACATATTATCATGTAGTGATCGATGCAGTATTTTGTGTCAAAATCTAACCGATCAAAACCATCACATAACAGGTATTTAGCATTTCTCTACTCAAAAGTCTGATATGTATGCTTTTGGTTATCAAGATAACATTTTGTTCACAAATAGAGAAATAACATTTTGTTTAAAAGGGTTTGTACAACTCTTCATAACACATTGATCTTTTAGTATGGAACCAAAGCCCTAACAAGTGGTTCTAGAGTCAAATTCCAAATGTAGCCACGTGTATGCATAAGATGAATGCTGGGAGAAATCAGATGAAGGTTGATGGCCCCCGGGAGTTAGAACGTGATGTACCGTGAAATTCTTAGTGAAAACGAATACTCGAGTTGGAAACAAACTCCAGGGTATTGGGGCTCCGACTTAGTGGGGATTTTGATGTTGCATGAATGGATAATGGGTTTGAAATGGCTTGGACAACTCCTCTTAATACATTGACTTTCAGGATATAACCCAAAGATTATTAATAACACTAACTAATAACCCGTTCGGAAGACTGTTTTTGGGCACCATATAAAGCTATCTAAAGAGTGTTTTCTCTTGCAATAATTTAAATTTAGTGTGCAAATTTACTTTTCAAGCCTAAAGATTTCACACAAGGGTCCACAAAATGACAACTAATGAGAACAAACGCATGAACACTTGCGAAATTCACTACTTCTATCATACTAAGAATTAGCAAATGGACTAGAAATTCAATACCTTCCAAGGCCAAAGCGTGGTGATAGAAGTCTCAGCCATGGAGAAAAACGCAGAGAGACCCAAAAGCACAGCCAAAACTATCCCTTGCTCTCCAAACACCTGAAAAACCTGCAGAGTCTTTGGCCACGCATTTCTCAGCAACCAAATGCTCTGCCCAATAACTCCATACCCAGGATTCACCACTCCCTCAACCGCAAACGCCCTTTTACACCCAGACACCAAAACCCCACAAACCATCGCCACGAGAACCACCCCACGCTTCACAATTCCCCGAAAAAACTCGAAACTCGAACCCAACTCCGAACCCGAAACCGAACTCCCATTTTCGCAGCTCAAGGTTTCTCCCCTTTTGCCCATTGGTCTCAAGCAAGCTCTTTTAATACACAACTCGTTTCCTTTACTCGAAAAGCTCCGGAATTCACCGGAATTCGAGGCCAATCGAAATGTGTACCGGTTGTTTTGCGGCAAATTTCTGGTGGGCAGCCGGATTCGGCTGCTGCAGCGGAGGAAGCTCAGGGATTTGGAGCCGTTGATGAACTTGGGCCGGCTCAGAATCGAAGAATCAAGCGCCATTTCCACGGATTTTTAAGCTCAGAATCAGAATTCCTAATCTCTGTTTCACACCCCAAAGACAAAAAGATAAAATTTTACGTGTTTTGAAATCAAATTTTTATGTACAGGGGATTTGGTTTGGTTTTGTGAATCAAAAAATTGGGGGCTAGGTTTTACAGGAAAAAAATTCAAAAAAAAAATTTTTTTCTAGAGAGAGAAGAGGAGAAAGAAAGTTGCAAGTTGGGGTTTTTGGAGATATTCTGTATCATCAACATGTGTGCATGTTGGAGAAAGCTCTGCAGAGGAAAGAGAAGTCTCAAAGATGGCTGAATTTGTCTGGTGAATCAAAGTATGGCAGAGGCAAGTGGCTACTATTTGAAATGACGATGTTGCCCCCATTAAGCCGACAACCTCTTACCTACATTTTAAAGGATCACTGGCTCTTTGATTGTATCATCCTTGCTTATCACGTGTCACTCTTATGTTATCGATTTACGGTGATTACATTGTTATTATGTGGATTTTTTTTTTCTTTTTTACTTTTATTTTTGCTTTTGTTTTGTTTTGTTTTTTATTTGTTTAATCTTCTTGTGCATATAATTAATATATATGTATATATACAAAGATATTTGGATTGATTGTTTACGTAGTCAATCATTGATCAATAAAATAAAATGCTCTTTTGATCTTTAATCTCTTATGAAATTGCAATTTGATTCTTGATTTTTTATTTTTAACAAAAAGGTCCCTAAATTTTTTGATTATCTCAAAATAAAATACTAAACAAATTATTAATTTAAAAATATGATTTATCGAAAGAGAATGAATACTATAATTGTGATTATCTAACTGTAAAGTAAGTCAAAATATGTTTATGTCATATATAAAAAAGTAAACAACTCTTTTGAATACCTGTCAGTATCACATAATGGTCATGTCAGCATCATGTAATGAGTCCTAAATCGTCATGTGGCTTTTTTTTTTTTTTTTTTGCTTATCTCTTCGACATGTGCTTGTCAACTAATCTATTATCCTTATTTAAAATAACAAAAGGCACTAAAATAGTGCCTACAGTTCTTGCCTCCTATGTTGCCATGTGGCAGGTCCTGAGCTTGCTGTGTAGCATTTTTAAATTAAAAATAATTTTTAAAAATTAAAAAAAATTATTTTTTGTTTGCTTTATGCCTTTTTTGTCTAGTTCGTGCAGATTTTAAGGGGGAGTTTGGTGGAGTAGTTTGAGTTGAGATTTTTTAAGTTGGAATAGTAAATTTTTTTTGAATTTTCAGAAAAGACAAAAAACTTTTTGAGAAAAGACAAAAACTTTTTGGGAAAAAGACAAAAAAAAGTACAGTTTGAGTTGAAATGAGATGGTGAGGCAAACACCCCCTAAAATCCAACATGTGACAATTTCAAATGAAAATTAATTTTTTATTTTTTGTTTTATTTAATTTTATTTGTCTATTCTGTTTGCACGTGCATTTCACCTAGTAAATAAAATAAAATGGGAGAAAGCAACGACGTGTAACTAAGACAGAGCACACAAGTCAAGGAAAGTAAAATCGGAATCGGTGGACTAAAGACAATTAGTCTAAATATTTAGAGAGAAAAGAGAGAGAGAGAGAGAAAGAAAAACAAAAATAATTAGTCAGATAGGTGGCAACAAAATGAAAAATTTTAGTGGTACTAGATGAGAGTTTTTAATTTTTAGTAGGAAAAAAATTAGCTAAGATTAATTTTAGTAGAATGATTATAAAATTTTAAGGTAGAAATAAAGAAAACAAATTTCACTTAAGGCTAACCCCACTAATCCCTTGATAAATCTGTCGCCAGGAATTATGACATGTTACAAAATTTGAAAAATATAATAATAATGATGATGATGATACAAATAAAGGGTCATAGGACCACCTTTTCCGACCTCCATTTGTAAGGTTGTGTTTTTAAACAATAATAAAAATTACAGCATCCCCTTCCTTATGAATCTTCTCGTTTCATAATCGCGATTAATCATGTGAAGTACAAATGAACAATGTTAGTTTAGAGGTGTATTTTTGCTGAAATTCTTTTAATTATTACATTTTTATACTTGTTTTAAAAAAACAAAAAATTTCACTCTAAATTTTGATTTTTAAGTAATCATATTCAAAATTTAGTATCTCAAATAATATTAAAACTAAATAATTAAATAAAACAAAAAGTTCTAAAAATAATTGAAACAAATAATGTAAATTTTTATTTAAAATTTTAGTTATTTTTTTTCAGTTAAATCATATTAATAATAATTGATTGTTTAGTGGTCCGTTTCTGAATTCCATTATTGTAAACTTGTATGTACACAACAATAATGAGATAATGAATAATAAGAAAATTCTCTCATTTTCTTTTTTTCTCTTTTTTATTATATATTTAATTTATCTTTTGTGATATTAATTGTATCTGTATTACACCAAAACTAATATTCCTGATAATTATTTTTGATGTTAACAGGTGAAAAAACAAATTACAATCTTGCGACAATGAGTAATGCATATTCAAAAGTTTTCAATCGCCTTAGGTTTGCTACGAAAGACCTCGTACGAAAATGCAATGCTCTGAAAATCAGAAAAATACATAAATACACCAAAAAAAAAAAGGAAGATAAATGGAGAAATGTGCATTGTTAAACCATTTCATATAAGACGCCCCTAATTTGGTAAATTCATAATTACAAAACAAATTATTATCATACATTTTATAGTTAATTGGTGATTGGATGTGCCATATTGTGACATGCAAAAACTTAGACCTTTCCACACTAATATTTACAAAATTTCAAAAAGTTATCTTGATAATTGTAACTTCTCAGACATTTACATACTTATGGACAAATTTCTATGGAAAAAGAAGGAAATAATAAGTCAAAATCTTTCTATTGAAACAAAAGATGTATCTTCTGTATTTAACAAGAATTATATTAGGGATCA
>CM046381.1:14181455-14281494 GCA_025413485.1 Ficus microcarpa | reverse complement strand
CCAAATGCAGGACATAACAATAACATTCACTAGTGAGCGTTGAGTAAGAATATTTCTTTCTTTCTTTCTTTTCTTTAGCTAATGGACCGCTTGAACACTTGGCAAATATTAGCCAACTTGCATTGGAAATGGACGAGTTCAGAGGAAGAAGAAAATGTCCAGCCCAATAAATAAGTTAAACAAGTAATGGGTTCATTCGTTACCTCACAAATGAACTGTACGATTCATTTGGTGGGATCCACGTAAGATTATTTGTGCCTGAGTATCTAGATATAATCCTTTTTAATATTGATCCCTAATATAATTCTTGTTAAATACAGAAGATACATCTTTTGTTTCAATAGAAAGATTTTGACTTATTATTCCTTCTTTTTCCATAGAAATTTGTCCATAAGTATGTAAATGTCTGAGAAGTTACAATTATCAAGATAACTTTTTGAAATATTGTAAATATTAGTGTGGAAAGGTCTAAGTTTTTGCATGTCACAATATGGCACATCCAATCACCAATTAACTATAAAATGTATGATAATAATTTGTTTTGTAATTATGAATTTACCAAATTAGGGGCGTCTTATATGAAATGGTTTAACAATGCACATTTCTCCATTTATCTTCCTTTTTTTTTTTTGGTGTATTTATGTATTTTTCTGATTTTCAGAGCATTGCATTTTCGTACGAGGTCTTTCGTAGCAAACCTAAGGCGATTGAAAACTTTTGAATATGCATTACTCATTGTCGCAAGATTGTAATTTGTTTTTTCACCTGTTAACATCAAAAATAATTATCAGGAATATTAGTTTTGGTGTAATACAGATACAATTAATATCACAAAAGATAAATTAAATATATAATAAAAAAAGAGAAAAAAAGAAAATGAGAGAATTTTCTTATTATTCATTATCTCATTATTGTTGTGTACATACAAGTTTACAATAATGGAATTCAGAAACGGACCACTAAACAATCAATTATTATTAATATGATTTAACTGAAAAAAAATAACTAAAAATTTTAAATAAAAATTTACATTATTTGTTTCAATTATTTTTAGAACTTTTTGTTTTATTTAATTATTTAGTTTTAATATTATTTGAGATACTAAATTTTGAATATGATTACTTAAAAATCAAAATTTAGAGTGAAATTTTTTGTTTTTTTAAAACAAGTATAAAAATGTAATAATTAAAAGAATTTCAGCAAAAATACACCTCTAAACTAACATTGTTCATTTGTACTTCACATGATTAATCGCGATTATGAAACGAGAAGATTCATAAGGAAGGGGATGCTGTAATTTTTATTATTGTTTAAAAACCAACCTTACAAATGGAGGTCGGAAAAGGTGGTCCTATTGACCCTTTATTTTGTATTATCATCATCATTATTATTATTATTTTTCAAATTTTGTAACATGTCATAATTCCTGGCGACAGATTTATCAAGGGATTAGTGGGGTTAGCCTTAAGTGAAATTTGTTTTCTTTTATTTCTACCTTAAAAATTTTATAGATCATTCTTACTAAAATTAATCTTAGCTAATTTTTTTTCCTACTAAAAATTAAAAACTCTCATCTAGTACCACTAAAATTTTTCATTTTGTTGCCACCTATCTGACTAATTATTTTTGTTTTTCTTTCTCTCTCTCTCTCTCTTTTCTCTCTAAATATTTAGACTAATTGTCTTTAGTCCACCGATTCCGATTTTACTTTCCTTGACTTGTGTGCTCTGTCTTAGTTACACGTCGTTGCTTTCTCCATTTTTATTTTATTTACTAGGTGAAATGCACGTGCAAACAGAATAGACAAATAAAATTAAATAAAACAAAAAATAAAAAATTAATTTTCATTTGAAATTGTCACATGTTGGATTTTTTTTTTTTTTTTTTTTTTTTTTTTTTTTTTTTTTTTTTTTTTTTTGAAATTAATTTTCACTATTTATAGATTTTAAAATCTGCACGAACTAGACAAAAAAGGCATAAAGCAAACAAAAAATAATTTTTTTTTAATTTTTAAAAATTATTTTTTAATTTAAAAATGCCACACAGCAAGCTCAGGACCTGCCACATGGCAACATAGGAGGCAAGAACTGTAGGCACTATTTTAGTGCCTTTTGTTATTTTAAATAAGGATAATAGATTAGTTGACAAGCACATGTCGAAGAGATAAGCAAAAAAAAAAAAAAAAAAAAAAGCCACATGACGATTTAGGACTCATTACATGATGCTGACATGACCATTATGTGATACTGACAGGTATTCAAAAGAGTTGTTTACTTTTTTATATATGACATAAACATATTTTGACTTACTTTACAGTTAGATAATCACAATTATAGTATTCATTCTCTTTCGATAAATCATATTTTTAAATTAATAATTTGTTTAGTATTTTATTTTGAGATAATCAAAAAATTTAGGGACCTTTTTGTTAAAAATAAAAAATCAAGAATCAAATTGCAATTTCATAAGAGATTAAAGATCAAAAGAGCATTTTATTTTATTGATCAATGATTGACTACGTAAACAATCAATCCAAATATCTTTGTATATATACATATATATTAATTATATGCACAAGAAGATTAAACAAATAAAAAACAAAACAAAACAAAACAAAACAAAACAAAAGCAAAAATAAAAGTAAAAAAGAAAAAAAAAATCCACATAATAACAATGTAATCACCGTAAATCGATAACATAAGAGTGACACGTGATAAGCAAGGATGATACAATCAAAGAGCCAGTGATCCTTTAAAATGTAGGTAAGAGGTTGTCGGCTTAATGGGGGCAACATCGTCATTTCAAATAGTAGCCACTTGCCTCTGCCATACTTTGATTCACCAAACAAATTCAGCCATCTTTGAGACTTCTCTTTCCTCTGCAGAGCTTTCTCCAACATGCACACATGTTGATGATACCGAATATCTCCAAAAACCCCAACTTGCAACTTTCTTTCTCCTCTTCGCTCTCTAGAAAAAAATTTTTTTTTTTGAATTTTTTTCCTGTAAAACCTAGCCCCCAATTTTTTGATTCACAAAACCAAACCAAATCCCCTGTACATAAAAATTTGATTTCAAAACACGTAAAATTTTATCTTTTTGTCTTTGGGGTGTGAAACAGAGATTAGGAATTCTGATTCTGAGCTTAAAAATCCGTGGAAATGGCGCTTGATTCTTCGATTCTGAGCCGGCCCAAGTTCATCAGCGGCTCCAAATCCCTGAGCTTCCTCCACTGCAGCAGCCGAATCCGACTGCCCACCAGAAATTTCCCGCAAAACAACCGGTACACATTTCGATTGGCCTCGAATTCCGGTGAATTCCGGAGCTTTTCGAGTAAAGGAAATGAGTTGTGTATTAAAAGAGCTTGCTTGAGACCAATGGCCAAAAGGGGAGAAACCTTGAGCGGCGAATATGGGAGTTCGGTTTCGGGTTCGGAGTTGGGTTAGAGTTTCGAGTTTTTTCGGGGAATTGTGAAGCGTGGGGTGGTTCTGGTGGCGATGGTTTGTGGGGTTTTGGTGTCTGGGTGTAAAAGGGCGTTTGCGGTTGAGGGAGTGGTGAATGCTGGTTATGGAGTTATTGGGCAGAGCATTTTGTTGCTGAGAAATGCGTGGCCAAAGACTCTGCAGGTTTTTCAGGTGTTTGAAGAGCAAGGGATAGTTTTGGCTGTGCTTTTGGGTCTCTCTGCGTTTTTCTCCATGGCTGAGACTTCTATCACCAGGCTTTGGCCTTGGAAGGTATAGAATTTCTAGTCCATTTGCTAATTCTTAGTATGATAGAAGTAGTGAATTTCGCAAGTGTTCATGCGTTTGTTCTCATTAGTTGTCATTTTGTGGACCCTTGTGTGAAATCTTTAGGCTTGAAAAGTAAATTTGCACACTAAATTTAAATTATTGCAAGAGAAAACACTCTTTAGATAGCTTTTATATGGTGCCCAAAAACAGTCTTCCGAACGGGTTATTAGTTAGTGTTATTAATAATCTTTGGGTTATATCCTGAAAGTCAATGTATTAAGAGGAGTTGTCCAAGCCATTTCAAACCCATTATCCATTCATGCAACATCAAAATCCCCACTAAGTCGGAGCCCCAATACCCTGGAGTTTGTTTCCAACTCGAGAATTCGTTTTCACTAAGAATTTCACGGTACATCACGTTCTAACTCCCGGGGGCCATCAACCTTCATCTGATTTCTCCCAGCATTCATCTTATGCATACACGTGGCTACATTTGGAATTTGACTCTAGAACCACTTGTTAGGGCTTTGGTTCCATACTAAAAGATCAATGTGTTATGAAGAGTTGTACAAACCCTTTTAAACAAAATGTTATTTCTCTATTTGTGAACAAAATGTTATCTTGATAACCAAAAGCATACATATCAGACTTTTGAGTAGAGAAATGCTAAATACCTGTTATGTGATGGTTTTGATCGGTTAGATTTTGACACAAAATACTGCATCGATCACTACATGATAATATGTTCATCACAGAGTTGACGTGTGAATAATTAATTAGTCACTCACCAGTTGGTAATTGTTAGTTTGTGTTGTGATATTACCGTGTCAGGTGTGAGAGTTAGCTGAAAAAGAGTCCGAAGATGGTGTCTTCGAAATGCTTCACAGTGATGTTAATCACTTCTTGACAACCATACTATTTGGCACAACGTACTTCCTATTTTCTGTTTTCATTTCGACGTCTCTTCATTATAAGTTTTAAGTGATCTCTTTTTCATTATATACTTTGTTCATCTGATCAGTGTTGTGTACATTGGAGCTACAGCTTTAGCTACAGAAGCTGCAACAGCAATATTTGTTGAGGCTGGTGTTAGTGCAGCAACTGGAGTAATGACTGTATGTTTCAGTATCCTCACTTGATCAGTTCGAAGATAATGTGCTACGCTGGCTTCCTGTTTCTTCTGTTGCTTTCTTCTCTACAATGTAATGATATATACATATATACCCAAATGTACTAGTTCACTTCACCTAAAATTTAAAATTTTGCCCTTTTCTTGTTCTTAATGATTCTAGGTTGCCATTTTACTCCTCACTGAGATCAGGCCGAAAAGCATAGCTGTTCACAATGCCACAGACGTTGCTAGGTTTGTGGTAAGGTTTTAGTTTTTGGATTTTGGGTTTTTATTTTATTTTTATTTTTACTTATTTTTTATAATGTTTTGTTAACTGAATCTCACTGGCAAATGCTTCATAGACATCTGTGTAATTCTGTTTTGGTAGTTCACTTTTAATGCTTAGCGAGACGTACTCCTGCTGCTTTGCCTTCTTTGACAATTTTTGTGTGTGTCTGTAGACCAGACGAGTGGCATGGCTTTCGTCAGTGTTATACCCTGTTGGCAAAGTTGTTACGTTTCTGTTAATGGGCATTTTAAAATTGCTTGGGTTGGAAGGAATAAGGTGTGCTTTCTAAGAACCCCATTATAATGTATATGCACATTCCATTTGAACTTATATTTTAATTGCGCCTGCTAAGTGTTCTTAGAAACCTTAAATATCATGTCAAGATTAATATATTTGATTAAGAATTGATATTTCCTGTAATGTGAATAGCCTGTGATAAACATGCTTCCAGTTCCTTTTAGATGAGAAAGAAATTATGGCACTTTAATATAAAGCATGAAGTTACTGATCAAATTTTCTTTCAGAAAATTGTGTCATTGATTTAAAAATAAAAATTCACTATTTTTCTTTGATCAGTGAACTATATGTTACAGAAGAAGAGTTGAAGTTGAAGTTGTGAGGGGCAGAGTTAAGTGGAGCGATAGAAGAGGAAGAATAGGTATTACGCAAGGTTTATTTTGAAAGTATTCTTCTTAAATAGGGATTTGGCATTTGAAAATACGAACAACAGAATGTATTTGAATGGTTTAACATCAATATGCAAGTTGTTTGCATTGAATGCACTGCTATCAAGAGTTCCTCTGCTTTCATTAACATGCGTCTTGTTTGTTATCTCAAAATTTGTGCTACCTTAGAATCCTTAGAAAATTTGTTAATGAGAGAGATGGATTTTGATTTTTATTTGTTTCATTATATTGCAGGATATGATTGAAAATGTCTTGGAGATTAAAGATACGCATATAAGAGAGGTTATGACCCCTCTTGATGTGGTTGCCATCGATTCCAGTGCAACACTAGTAGATTTTCATAACTTGTGGTTAACTCATCAATATTCAAGGTACAACGGAACTGCAATGCTATATTTATTCTGGCAATAACCATTTAATTTACCATGACAACGAGACGATGAGTTTGTTTTCTAGGGTGCCTGTGTTTGAGCAGCGAGTCGATAATATAGTTGGTATTGCATATGCAATGGATCTACTTGATTATGTTCGGAAGGTTTGTCCAATTTCTATTCTCCCTCACCTCTTAGAGGTTCAAGTTCACTGAGTATTAATTATGTGCAACAATCTTATAGCATGCAGAATTATAATGTTTGATTTTGAAGGGTGATCTACTAGAAAGTACTAGTGTTGGAGATATGGCTCATAAACCTGCAAACTTTGTACCTGGTAATTTTCATGCCAATTTCTAGAACTCTATTTTGTACAAATCTTGACGGTCTGATATTGTCTTCTGATTCTAGTTTTGTATTCAGAGTTGGTGTTACACACTTGTGTATAACATTTCAAATTAAATATAGCAATGGAATTCCAATACTCCGCCTTGGCCGCAAGTGTTTCAGGGACATGATTTGGTTTCTTGTAACTACTAGTTTGGTGATCGCTTTATTGCCTTGGAAATTTTTCACCAGGCTTAGTCCGGGTTGTGCTAGGTAGGGCCCATTTCGGTAAAATTCTTTGGGATACCATTAGTCCCAAATCCTTTGGGATCTATTAGTCGCCCATGTAGTTCTCTCCAATGGGTTTACGTTGCTTGAGTCTCAATTCTGAGCTTAGTTAACAAGTCAATATCTTTTTTCACATTTCGGCTACCATTATTTCAAAATGGAAAGTTTGTTATGGTCTCAAATTGATCTGATCATCGAAGGCCCTTTTTATGTGGATGGACCTTTGAGGTTCCTGCTCTTCCAATTAAGTCGCGTTTTGCCATCTAAGTCGCTTGCATTTTGTTAACTAAGGCTCTAGCAGTTAGGCAGCATTTTCCTATTAGTAGTCTCTATCCCAGTTGTGCATTAACTATTGCCAACCATTTTTAGTTTTCCAGAAAATTGTTTACAAGATTGTGTTCTCCATTTCTTTATATATATTCTGATCTGACAGCATTGATTGAACGTCTCAATGCTGCCACCGAAAATTTTTCCAACGGTAAATTACATTGTTAATTGTGCAGATTCAATGTCAGTCTGGAATCTTCTTAGAGAGTTCCGCATTAGAAAGGTCCACATGGCTGTGGTTCTTAATGAATATGGCAGTATCACAGGGTATGTTCATTGATTCAATCATCATTGAATTGAGGAATGCGCTCTACTAGTTGTACAGCCCCTTATGTGTGCATTATTATATTTTTCATGTTCTTATGAATTATATCACTAACCTTTCTTTTTCCCACAATGACCAGTTGGTTACCCTTGAAGATGTGGTCGAGGAAATCGTTGGTGAAATCTTTGATGAAAACGACTCAAAAGTAATGCTTTCTATGAACATCTTTTGCACTCTGTCTCCTCTTTTGGATAAGCAGTTCAATGTGAAAAACGAAGTATCACAGTACATATTAGAGTGTTCAAAATTGAAAAGAAAAGAAAATAAGTAGCCTTAGCTTCCACCAACTTATCTAACCCGCTCATATGCTCGTACATTGCCCTCTTTTCATAGAATTTGAAGTCCATGCTTTAAAGTATTATTTGCAAATGAAAAGGTTAATCTGTTGAGCCTGTTGTTTCTGCTGGCTGCTTCGGCCCATACCTAACATCTGTTCCAAGTTTATATGCTGTTTTGTTTTCCTTCATGAACCAGGAGGAGATTCAGAAGAAAACTGGCTACATTGTGATGCGTGCAGCGGGAATATTTGATGTGGATGCAAATACATCTATAGACCAGCTATCCAAAGATCTGAATATCAAAATGCCTGAGGTACTGAAGTTCTGATCATTTGTCCAAGAGCTTTCTTAAATGGCTGCTTGTTATTTCCTTTTCCATTTTTAATCCAAAATCTTTCCAAACTAGGAAAATATAAATGTAAGAACAAATGCAATAATAGTTGATACTTGTACATACAGGGTCATCAATATGAAACGGTATCGGGTTTTATATGCAAGGCATTTGGATATATTCCAAGAACGGGTTTGATTGGAAGGTGGTGATTTTGGGATATGCAAGTGCACTGGTAATCGGAATCTCTGTTGTATACATGGTGCTTTTCAGTAGATGTTTTGATTACTGGTTTCTGAAAAAATTTGGAGAAGCATGACACCGTAGAGCCAGTACTCGCTCAAGAGGGAGGAGAAGATCAAACTAACAAGCAGAGGAAAACATAATCTCGTGGGATGTCTGGAGAAAAGTAAGTTGACAAATGTCTTTGCAGTTAAAACACTGTTTAATTTTTAGAACCAATCTTTATCGGCTTGTAATTATTTTTCTCTTTTTGTGTTTTCAGATTTTTCTGTTGTGCAGGAAGGTATATACTAGAAGTATTGCTGATGAAAACGAGCAACTAGCGGTCTACCTGAGTGCATCTTAAATAAATAGTAATCGGAAGTCTTTTTTTTTTTTTTTTTTTTTTTTTTTAAGAGGGTCAAAGGATGTCTTGATGTTATGGTGTTTGTAATTTAGATGTCTGAGTGCATATCTAATGCAATTGTTATGTTTTCGTTTAAGATGATGGCCACTCTTAATATTTGTATCGCCTTAATTATAAATGATTTTTGTTGTTTCCTTAACTTTTGTATTTGGATAAGGTTTTGGTTGTCGGAAATCTTAATGTACAGGTTTTGGTTTCCTTTACTGTTTCCTTCTCAATCTCTTCATTCATCGTATCTCTTGTCATATCCTTCGAATCTCTTGTTATATCCTTTTCATGAAGGCGTGTTAAACATATAATAAGTAAATAAAAAAACTCATTTAGTTTTCTAATCTTTCTTTGTCAAAATAGTAAATTCCTTGACAAAGGAATATGGGTCAACGATTTTTATATCTTGTGGAACAGGGACAATGAAATAAATTTGATCCATAATTAATATTTCATCAAAATCGAAAGGCCCCACCAGGACTTTTCATTAAGTTTTAATATAGCTGTTATAAGTCATGAATTGATGGGATATGGAATCAATTTAATTTAACTTAACCGAGAAGATACGTTATGGATGAGTGCAATATTAAATATGCGTTTAATCTCGTTCCAAAGTCTTAATTTTTTCTCCATGATCAAGACATCATCCTTTGGTTTTTCAAATTCGAGTTGGTCGTCTATTTCATTCCTAATCTCTTCATTCATCATCCCTCTTGTTATATCTTTTTCATGGAGGCGTGTGAGACACGATATGATTAGACAAAAAGTCATAAGTTTTGGAATCTTTCTTTGTCAAAGTCGTATATTGCTTGATAAAGAACACGGTCCAATATTCCTCTATGCATTTAATGAATGTTTTTAGTAACAATCTCCATGAGTGAACCTTGAAATTATGAATGAAATGAATAGTCATTAAATGAAAAAAAAAATGTATTAAACTGCCATTACAAGTCAATTGTAATTTGTTTGCCCTGATCTCCATTCAATGAGCTAGGGAAGGGAATCAAAAAGACAATAAACTAACAGGGTCAGTCAATATTAAAATAAACTTCAGAAATCATCAACTTTCTATACTTGTGTTAAAAATATATGGTTATGAATTTAACTTTTAACAAAAGAGTACAGGAGCTTCAGTAAACCATTATGAGACAGAAAGGTGGTCTAGAAAATAGAGAACCTACAAATATAACCTCTTCTAATTGATTTGAAGATTCCTTATCAATCGGTTAAATCATCTGGAGCACCTTAATCATAAACTACAAGAAGAGGACTTTATTGTAATGCCGTGAGAAGACCACTCTCTCTCCCTCTCCCTCTCTCTCTCTCTCTCTCTCTCTGAGCACCATGATCATAAACTACAAGAAGAGGACTTTATTGTAATGCCGTGAGAAGACCTCTCTCTCTCTCTCTCTCTCTCTCTGAGCACCTTGATCATAAACTACAAGAAAAGGACTTTATTGTAATGCCGTGAGAAGACCTCTCTCTCTCTCTCTCTCTCTCTCTCTATTTTGATTTATTTGAGATTTTAAATTTTAAATATGATAATTTGAAAATCAAAATTGAGTGAAATTTGGAATTTTTTAAAACAACTATATAAATGTAATAATTAAAAGAATTTAGGCAAAAAATGCACCTCTAAACTGACATTATTCATTTGTGCTTCATATGATAATTTGTGGTTTTTCATTTATTTACACTACAAAAATCTCTTCTATGTAACAAGAAGATTCATAAATAACGAAGATGATCAAAATTCTAATTTTTTTTCTTATAATTATTATTTATTATTATTATTCTTATCAAGTAGGTCCAACAAAACTAATATATTCTATTATTGACTTATTCCAAGTGGGGTTAAATCATGGACCACTTGATTTTCGACGTTTGGAAAATAGTAAACCATCTTTGTCTACTTCAGTTTTGGTCATATCATATCTACTTCAACAACAAAAAATGACATTAGTTGTAGAATTCCACATACAAGACATAAAAAATAACATTCACTAGTGAGCGATGAGAAAGATTTCTTTCTTTCTTTTCGGTGGCTCATGGCTACTTGAAAACTGACATTTGGAAAATGTAAGCCAACTTGCATTAGAAATGGGAAAGCTCAGACGGAGAAGAAAATGTCCAATCCAATGAATAAGTTACACTAACAATGGAATTCATTCCTGATATATCACAAATGATCTGTCTTATTTACTTAGTGGGACTTATATGAGATTATTTATGCATGAATACTAAGATACAATCCTTTTTAATTTAACATTGGTTCTTGAAACATCGGTCCCTTCAAGAATTCATATTAAATACAGAAGATACATATTTTGTATAAGTAAAAAGACTTTAACTTAGTATTTCTTCTAAATTTTGTTTTTTTGTAAATATATATAAATATATAAATGTCTGAGAAGTTATAACCATCAAGATAACTTTAAAAATTTTGTACATAATGACTGGAATAGATTAGTGGAAAGGTCTATGTTTATGCATGTCACAAATTGGCTCATCCAATCACCAATTCGTTTTCTAATTATGAATTTGGCAATCAGGGACTCTTACAGGATATGTTTTAACAATGCATATTTCTCCAAATATCTTTCCTTTTAATATATATATATATATATGTCTTTATATATTTTTAGATTTTCAGAGCATTTCATTTTCCACTAAGGGAAAATAGGAAAGGATTCTCATTGGAATCCAGGAGACACATTTTCTTCTCACTATTTTTTAAAATTCAAGTGCCACATGTAGATTGTAGTCAAATATATATGGACAAATTAACTTGACTAATACTAATTAACTTGATCAAATAAACCTAATTCCGTGAATTTATCATTTAATCAAGAAAGAAAGATGAGAAAAGTATCCAAACAGAATAACCAAAGTCTAAAGTTACAAAAGAGAATTTCAATTTATTAATGACTTTTATTAAATAAATTTGTTTTCAATCGGTCCTGACTTGATCCCAACGTAGTAACTTAACAAAATAATTATAGTACAAAAATATCTTAAAAACCTACTGAACGTATAAATTAATGAATTCGTAATATATTAAAACTCTGTTATACATATGACTAAATTAAGGGGTCTTTGTAAGATGCTTGTCTATTGTTGTATATTGTTGGTTTCCTTTCACCTTTGAGATGAGAAGCCAATGTTTGTATGACTGTTGTCCTTTTATATATATATATATATGTATATAAGTATATAATTGAGCTACGGTTTTTATTTAACTATTGTAGTTTGTGATACTGGTTTGTAAATATAAGTAGATTCATATTTATGCTTAGTTAAACAAATGACAAGGAGTATGGTTATATTTGTAAATTGAAGTATTTCCTTAAAAAAAAAAAAAGAAGAAATTTTATATATTTAAAAATGAAGTACATTCATGAATTTTGCTTGCTGAAAAAAATAATAATAATGCATGTCAACTTTTTTTTGGTTACTGATTTTCAATTAATTCGGAAATCAAAAAAATTAAGAAATCTTCTAAATTTGATCAATATTAAAAATAAAAAAAATAAAAATAAAAATAAAAATAAAAATAAAAAAACCTGTTGCTTTTCCGCTAAAATCAAAATTTAAGTTGGTCCACATGGTAAAGGTGATTAACACAAATCAAAGGTTGGATTGGACAAATTATAGCACTACCATTAAGGAAGGAAATTTTTTTTAAAAAAATTAAAAATAATAAAAATAAAAAACCCAAGTGATCCTGATAGTGATCCAACAATTAATACTTGGTACATTTGTTTTTTGCGAAAGAAACGATATCCATGATTTCTATGCATTCAAACAGCAAATATACATATACATAAATATATACTATATACATATATGTGTACCTATTTATATAGACAATCCCACATTCTCACATTAAAATTCTGTTTTTACTTCTAGAAGGTTTTTTAATTTCTAGAAAAATTTAGCAAAATCCGTCCCACAAAACATCAGAGCTAGTGAAATGACCTTATACTAAGACCAACAAAGCGAACAAACATACCAAAAAAGCCACAACAAGACTAGTAGAGTAACATTAGATTCCCATTAAAAAAAAAAAAAAAGACAGGAACAAAGTTTGTCACGAAATAAATTTTTGAAATATAGTTTAAAAATAACAATAAGCCTGACGGAATATGTTATGTTGCTTTCATTGTATTTTTCCATTTATTCATATATCTCGATTAATTCTTCTTTCATACAATATTCTAAATACCTTGTACTTCTTGCATGTACTCCTCTCAGATTGGGTGCCTATAAATATGCATTGTCGCATAACATGTCATTCCACACGACATTGAGAATAGATTCTCTTTTAACTTCTCACTGAAATCATGATGATGGTGTTCCTTGCATGGTTGGGTCTCCTTTTCTTCTTCCTCATTACTTCTCCATTCAACTCTTCATCTGCTCTTCCTTCTTCTCACGTTCCTTCTCATCTTCCACTGTGCCATCCCCATGAAAGCTCTGCTTTGCTCCACTTCAAGAACTCTCTGTCCACAACAAACGATAGTTCTTACCTTTCTTATTGTGTTGATTTCTATGGAAATACTCAACCTAATAGTACAGTGTATTGGAATATGGGCAGGGATTGTTGCACATGGAGTGGAGTCACATGTGATGAGGTCTCCGGTCATGTCATTAGGCTTGATCTTGGCTGCAGTGGGCTTCAGGGCATCATCCATTCCAACAACAGTTTGTTCCTCCTCACTCATCTCCAATCACTTGTTCTCTTCTATAATCAACTTGATGGTTCCAAAATTTCACCCCACTTTGGTAGGTTTTCTAGTATGATTCACCTTGACCTTTCTTACTCTGGTTTCACAGGCCAACTCCCTCTTGAGTTCTCTTACTTGTCTAGTTTGGTTACACTTGATCTTTATTCAAACTATGATTTGAGACTAGAGACATCTAGTTTGAAACGAATTGTTACAAACTTAACTAGTCTTAAGGAATTGAGATTGAGGGGTGTCAACATGTCTTTTGCCTCACCTAATTCCTTTATCAATCTGTCAACTTCTTTGACATCTCTTAATCTTAGATCCTGTGGACTAAAAGGAGAGTTTCCAGAAAATATTTTTCACCTTCCAAGACTTCAGAAGCTCGATTTAAGTTACAATGGAAATCTTAGTGGTTCATTTCCTCAATATAATTGGAGTAGCCAATTGAGAAATCTGAATCTTTCTGAAACTGGATTTTTGATAGATATACCTTATCTTACCAAAACTTTGAAGTATTTGAATACTCTGTTTCTTAGCTCCTGCAAGTTGAGAGGATTGTATCCTGCACTTCTTGGCAACTTAACACAAATCACATCCTTAGACCTCTCTTTCAATAATTTTGGTGGTCAAATCCCTTGGTCCTTTCTTAATCTAGAGAAATTGACTCATTTAGATCTTTCCAGTAATAATTTCATAGGTCAGCTCCCTGAGATTTGCGACAACTCCACAAAACCAACCTTTTTGTGTGATTTTCCAAAACATCAATTATTGGGTTCTGTTCCCTTGAATCTGAAAGCCTTTTTGGTATATAATAACTCACTTAATGGGACGATACCTACATGGTTATATTCCCTACCACAATTGCAGAATCTAGATCTAAGTAGAAATCAATTCACTGGTCACATTGACGAATTCCAGTTTTCTTCTTTGGTTTCTCTTTATTTATATTCTAACAAACTACAAGGCTTTATTCCACGATCCATTTTTCATCAAGTGAATCTTTCTGGGTTAGATCTTTCATCAAATAACTTGAGTGGATCCATGTGGTTAGATCAGTTTTCAAAGTTAAAAAATCTCTACTATGTTGGTCTTTCTTTTAATAGCATATCAAGGGATTCCATCAACTCCATCATATCTGCTTTGCCCAATACCCTTCAATCCTTGTCTTTGTCTTTGTGCAACATGAGTGAGTTCCCACTCTCTTTAAGAAGCTTTGAAAATTTAGTACTCTTGGACCTTTCCAACAACCAAATTGAAGGGATTGTTCCCCCATGGTTTTGGAAAGTTGGGAAGGATTCATTGTTGGTTCTCAATATTTCTCACAATCTCTTAACACATATGGAGCAAATTCCATGGAAAAAACTAGAATATATTGACTTAAGCTCCAACCGGCTTCAAGGTGATCTTCCAATTCCCCCACCTTCAACTTTTCTGTTTTCAATCTCAAACAATCAACTCGATGGAGAGATACCTTCTTTGTTTTGCAACCTTACTAGGATTGAAATCCTTGATTTGTCAAACAACAATTTGACTGGGAGCATTCCTCCATGCTCTGGACTCTCAAGAGTAACAACGGGAAACTCCTTGACGATCTTGAACCTTAATGGAAACCAGCTGGAAGGGTCACTACCCCTTTTTTGGCAAAACTGTACGTTTCTGGAAATTTTGGATGTTGGGAACAACAAGCTAAATGGATCCTTTCCCCATTTGTTGGCGTCTCTTCCAGAGCTTCAAATTCTTGTCCTGAAATCTAATAGATTTCATGGTCCAATAGGGAGTCCAGAGGTGAGATTCCCCTTCCATAAGTTAAGAATCGTGGACCTCTCCAACAATAAATTCACAGGTCTTTTACCGGTTGAATATTTTGAGAATTTCACGGTCATGATGGATGCACATTCTGATGTTTTGGAATACATGGCACAATATACAGTAGTTGGCCCGTATTACTACTCTGTGACAATGTCAATCAAAGGAAACTTCCTTGAGCTTCCAAAAATCCAAAAAATGTTCATGACCATTGATTTGTCAAGCAATAGCTTCACAGGAGAGATTCCAAAGGTGATTGGAAAGCTCAATTCACTCAAAGGTCTAAATTTTTCTCACAATCAGTTGTCCGGTCTCATTCCTCCATCATTGGCGAACTTGAGCAATCTTGAATGGTTAGACCTCTCCTCAAACAAACTTTCAGGTCATATTCCAGTGGAATTGGCAGCAGATCTGAATCAACTTGCAGTCTTGGATCTTTCCAACAACAGACTAGAAGGACCAATTCCTCGCGGGAAGCAATTTGAAACATTTAACAGTGACTCATACGGTGGGAACCTGGGATTATATGGATTCCCTCTACAACCATGCAGCAACGATGAAGCACAACTGGACCAAGGTAATGATGATGGAGAGCACAAGAGTGGAATGGCGGAATGGAAGGTGGTGATGATGGGATATGTAAGCGGACTGGTGATCGGAATATCTGTGGGATACATGGTGCTTTTCAGCAAAAGCTTCGATCTTTGGTTCTTCAAAAGATTTGGAGGAGGACGACGTCGTAGAACCAGCTCTCGCTCAAGAGGGAGGAGAAGGTCAAACTAGCAAGCAAAGGAAAACAGAGTCTCATGGCAAGTCTGAAAGAGTAAGTTTGTAATGTGTTTGTAGTTATAAATTCTTAATTTTCTTATAAGAACCAAACATTATTAACAACATAATTATTTTCATTTCTTTTGTGATAGGGGGATGGATGAAAAGTACCGTTCATGATCAAACTGGCATGGATTTTGGCATGACTCTGATGAAATCACTATCTCGTCGTTTTAGTTGATTTCTTGTTCTGTATTAAGAGTGCTAAATAAACTGTAATCCCTATTGGGGATTCGATCATAGGAAATCTGATGTTGTGGAGTTTGTATTTTAGTTCTTGTTCAATTGTATTGTCATCTATGCCTTTGTTTGTATTTTGCGTACTTTGATGTGTTTTTTCCAACATAGTTGAACCAAATAAATTACAGTTTTCACATAATTGTCACTATGAGGACATTATATATGCGAATTCATTGCCTTTAGCCTCATGCATTCAGATTTCATTTCGTATGTCGTATAAAAACTTGTCATTATTTTGGTTAACATATGTAAAAAAGAATTTAGGCGTTTTCCTCAAATATAAGCGTTTACCTCTAAATCCTTTAATTTTTTTTTTTAATAAATCACTTACTCAAAAAAAGAAATTTTAGGTTTTTATTTTTTATTTTTTTTGGTCACCGACGACAGTTTTGAACCCTTTTTTTTTTTCCTCTTATTTTCAGTTGTCTGTCGTTTTCAAGGATGTTGTTATTTTGTAATAAATTTGTCGTTCATGCGTTCTCAACTGTTTCTCTTGTTGTTGTCGTTTTCCAGCATATTGTTCTCTCTCATCAAATAGTTGTTTTATGTCGTTTTTACTGACGTTTTCCTTTTCCATTTGTCGTTTTTCTTTTCATTGTCGTATTTCGGAACTTTTGTCATTGATGAACTTGGCTTCACCAAACAAAGCAGAGCTTTCTCTAACTTACATGTGTTCCGATTTTCAAAACCCACCAACTTGCAATGATCTCTCTCACTCTACCCCCTTCTATCTCTTTATCTATATATATATATATATATATATCCTCGACACACGATAGCCTTGAAGTTTGGAGTCAACCAAAGAATCCATGGACATGGCGCTGGGTTCTTGGATCCGGAGCTCGCCAATGTTCATCAACGGCTCGAAATTGCTGAGCTTCCCAACGATTTGGCCTCAAAATGTAAGGAATTTAATTCTATCCACTAATTGGTAATCCTTACTATGATATATATATACACACATATGTACGTCTTTTATTTTTTATTTTTTTTATGAACATAAAATTTGAATATATATATGTTGCTCTTCTTAGTATGTGTTACGCATTATTCAATTGTAATTAAAATGAAATTTTAGCAAAGGTAGAGAAATGCAAAATATCATTCGAAGAAATACACTGGCAACATAAACTAATTAGTAATTCTAAAAACGACGATATGGTGATAATGATACTTTAGAGGACGTAGTTATAAATATAACCTAGCGCTAATCATGCACTGCTGATCAAAGATGAATGTAAATAGAGTACGCAGCATAAGCATCAATAGAAGCTTGCCTGATCTGCCTCTCACTTAATTCGGCGACATCCCACTCGCTGCCTAAAAGTAGTTCCGGAGCAAAGAGCAAATCCAACTCTAACTCACGTGCAATTTCAACAACATTACAAACCCACGCCACACTGTTTTCACCCCAAGCAGTGGCAACAAGTGATTTGAGCTCAACCGTGTTCCTGCATCGAATGTCATAGTCTCTCTCAAGGTCAGCCACGTCCCGTGTGATACGATTAGGCAAGTGTTTCCCACGCAAAGTTTCAATAAGGCCACTCTATTCTGGACCATTAGTCCATCTCCCGATGGTCTGAATGACTTCTCTATGCCGAAACACAAATGTCACCCGCTCGCATAGCAGCTTCGAAAGGGCATCATTGAGTGCAACTTCAGCTGTAACGACGATTGTTTCGACTTCCATGTGAGTAGAGTTACTTACGTTGATAAGACGAGTTGTTGACGTTATGATGATGCAGAGAGGTTAATTTGATCCACAAAAGTATGATATTAGAGTTTGGAGAGATCATAAATTTTTAGGTATCGTGGTAGCTTTAATTTATAGGCCAAATTGGTCCAACATAATTGGGAAACTACAAACCAAATCAGGAAAATTTAAAAGTAAAGTTAAATATTGGGGTAACTACGGATTTTCTCACATTAGTACTGATACCATCTTGAACACTGAACTCCCCTTAGACACTCCCGTTAGATTAGCATCACCAACTGTCATATATAGCTACAAGACCTCTACATGTCCCACCAGCCATGAATACATTCTACGTGCTATCATCCAGATCTTGAGGATTTTCCTTCTAAAGCAATGGATCCCGTAAAATGGACAATCCCTAAGTCAGAGCGTTCGCTACAAAGCGGAAATGATCATGCTCTTAAACTATATTGAAGTTCCTATCACTTTATCAGTAAAGAGATCCTTCAAAACTCATCTCCCGAATTTCATCCTATCACATCCATATTTCTTCAACATCATTTATAATTTTTTATTATACCATTGTATTTCAAATCAATTATTTTCGAACACCTTCGCAAATGCCTAGACATTTAACATCAGCAAGAAACGTTGAACAATCCAGTTTATAACAGCTTTCTGAACAATGAATATTTGAACCAGAGATTCAAAGAAAAACAGAATTTGAACATTTGAACAAGAGGTTCAAAGAAAAACTCTATACTTGCATAATTTTCGCCAATGTAAATATTAAACAAATGTATCTAAAAGAATTATATTTACATTTTCGTCTAAAAAAATGTCAAGATTTTTTTTTTTTTTTTTTTTTTGGTGAGAATGTGCTAGATTGGTGGCCTTTGCATCTATTCCTATTTTTTCCACAATAAAAACCAAAAGCCGTTTTCCTCTACTAGAAGTGAAAAAAGACTCTAAACGAACAAAGTCCCGCAGTCCAAGCGAAAGAAACAAGAGTAAAGAAAAAGAGGTCCATACTCTGCCTGAGCCAAACTAAGTCTCACAAAAAGCAAACTGAAATTGACTTCAACTACTCCGTGCATAGTCTTTAAGATGCCTGAACAACAGCAAAATGGGGGGATCTCTAGGCAGCAATGTGACCTCGGCCTTGAAGAAGCATAAGTTAGTAGCCTCCAATATCAGATAATACACAATTCCGGTTGCTATTCGCCACTTCACCTCCACAACCTCCTTCAACTCGAGATGGTGACCCTGAGCCAATCAATTTCTTAGCACATATATCACCCTACAGAATCATTATAGATCAATCTTTTCCTTTTCCAATGAATTTCGTTCTGTCTTAGGAAAAAAGACAGACAAAAACAACAACCTCAATTTTGTTGTACTCTTCCACCGCAAATCTTGCTGCCACTTGTACATCCTTCTCCGATTTCTTGCATGGGACAGCCGCACCAACCCAATCAAGTCCACCGGCTTTGAACAATCTAACAAAAATATTCTCTACAGGAGCCTGCAAATCAAAGTTCCACCTTCACTCTCACAATAACCACGAAATAAACAACTCAAAATTGATAAATGTTCTAATTATGTAATTATACCTCAGAATCCCTGGTTTGCTTGGAGCTCTTCTCGCAGTTGACAATGTCTGGCTCTAAATCTTGTGCGAGTGGATTCTTTTCGTGATATCAAACCATTCAATGCATGAGCATAAACAACTCAAAAGTGATAAAAGTTTTAATAATGTAATTATAACTTAGAATCACCAGTTTGCTTGGAACTCTTCTCGCAGTTGACAGTGTTTGAACCTTGTGCAAGTGGATTCTTTTCCTGATTTCAGATCATTCAGTGAATGAGCTTACATAACAAAAATGGCACACGCAACCTTAAAACCAAAGGCATTTGCTATCCACATATGAAAACCTCGCGTGAAAGTAAAACTACCTCAACAGCACAGATTTTCTCGAAAAGCTCACAAACTTGCTTCGAGTCCATCATGTTTTCCTGACAGCAGACATTGATACATATCGGTAAAATTAAATAAATTAACAAATCATCTAAAGATGCTTAAAATATAATCTCCGAAGAATGACCACAATCCTAAACTACATGACGGTACAATCCTAAACTACATGATGGGAACTTGCAATCATCTCCATTTTGTTGATATTGACCTTAGAGAGTGTCAATTCAAAACAATAAATAAATAAATAAACAAACTATCAACCAAATCATACACAGAATAACAATTTAGTGCACAGTCCTTTCAAAAGAATAATCGAAGCCCGACCCTTGAGAAAACCATCAAAGGGAAGATTACTCTCATATATGCCCTCTAAACTTTTGGGTTATTCGCACTTTACTCATAAACTTTAAAAACTCTCATGTTGTCTCTTGAACTTTGAATTATCCCCCAGTTAACCCCTTTTAATAAGATTTCAGTCAAAAGCGGACCAAAAAAATCGAGTGAAGTACAATTATGGATTTTTTTCCATCTGTTTTTAACAAAAATCCTACTTTTCCGCGCGTTTTTTACCAAGATTTTCTAGTGAAAGGGGTTCAAGGGATAAAATGAGAGTTTTTGAAATTTAGAGGCAAACTGGTGATGACTTCAATATTCAGGGGTGTATATGAAATAATCTAAAAAAAAAAAAAAAAACAGAGAGATTAACCCTGGAATTTGCAAAAACATGGAAGAAATATACCGATCTTGGGAAAAAATAAATAAATGAAAGAATGAATGAATAATCCCTGAAACAATTTGCACCAACCATCAAAATCGAAAACAAAAGGAAAACAAAATGTGCACACAATGCAGCGGTGAAAAGAACTTCTTGAAACTGAATCGCTAGAATAAATTAGGAGAAAAGAAAACAGCAAAATCGCACAAATGCGCTTACCAGATCGATGAACATATATACATATACATATAAATGCTTGTATATGTATATATAAAGATCATATATTTATATATATGTATGTAAAGAACAGCACCACCAAGAGAGAGAGAGAGAGAGAGAGAGAGAAGAAGCAAGAAAAGCACCTGTAAATGGCTTCGGAATCGAAAAGAATGAGAGAGAGAGAGAGAGTTTTTGTGTGTGGCTTTGTTTAAGGATTGTGATGGGCCTTTTTATAGAGGTCGGGGTGGGGATTTATTCCGACTTTTCGCTTTTTCGAATCGGGAGATAGAACAAAATATATTTTTTTTTAAGAGAGTAAAATAATGTTTATGAAAAGGATAATAATAAATTATAATATAAAATTTTTAATATAATAAAAAATAATATAATCAAATCTATAATCATATAATATATACGAAATAAAACCTTTTTCACTGTCTCTCTCTCACTCCTCCTCTCTCTTTCTTTCTCTAATGTAAACCTATATACATAATTTAATATTAAAAATTAATCAAAAATATATTATTTTTCAGGAAATCCAAAATCCCTTCTTCATCAGTCACATCGGGCCAAGAGTACTCTAATTTAGAACCAAGATAGTCAATTCCTACCAAGGGCTCTTGTCCGTGAAAATCAAGATAGCAAAGATATGGGTACGTTCCGTGAATAAATTGAGTTTAAATTAAGATGAAAAATTGAGATGAAAATTTTAAGTTTGAGTTCAGTTAATTTTTTAAAAAATAGTTATAAATTTTATTATTTTTTTAAAAAAGGATAAAAATTAAGATAAAAAAAATATAATTTAATTGGAGTTAAACTTATTACCAAACAAAGCGGTAGAAGGAGAAAATTCAACTCTTATGTGAAACCTTGAGTTGTCCACTTCAAACAGTGTGGCATCAATATACTTGACATGAAAAGTTCTAATAAGTCCACATTTTTTTTCCCATTTCATGATGAAATCGTCCATGCAATGTCAAAATAGCTTTATTTTAATTAAGCTTATATTTAGTGCTTGTTTGCTTCATCAATTCGAATTTAAAATTTTTATTTCAGTTTTTATTTTTTTCTGAAAAAGATTTTTATTTTTTCTGAAAAGTCAACAAAAATTATTATTGAAATTTAAAATTTTCAACTTAAACTGGTAAACTAAATAGAACCTTAGTATTCGAGTTTATTTTTAATTTAATTGTATTTTATGATTCGTCTTTTGTCTTTTAAAAAAAATAATAAAAATAATTATAATTAATTTTTAAAAATTAATCAATTTCAATGTAAAAATTTCATTTAATTTGAAACTCAACTCAAATACTAAATACACGTTAAGTTTTTTATTTTAATGGATTGGGCATACATCAATCAAGCCTCCAAAGAGTTTCCTACTAGATATTTACCAATGTAAATGTGTCCTAAAACAAAATTAACTATTTTCAACTTCCAACTTTGCATAACATATCAAAAAGTTGCTTCATCTAATGTCAATTTCCAAATACATATTACGTTTTTCAAGTCTTCTATACCAACACTAGTCGTGAGCATGTGATAAATGTTATGTTTTTCAAGTCTTCTATACCAACACTAGTCGTGAGCACGTGCTCCATAATTAAAAAAAACAAACAAACAAAAAAAAGAGTAAATCAAATGATAGTTATTTATAAGATATTATAAGAAACTAGTAGTTGAATGATGTAGTCACCATTAAATCTTTTTTTAGGCATTAAAAAAAAAAAAAGCTAGTAGTTGAAGTTGAATGGATTATGTAAAAACATTTTCAGATAGGAATACATTTGAGAAAAATAGTTTCAATTAAGGCTAAAAAAAATGATAAAAAAAAAAGATGAGAGAATAAAAAAAGAAAAGGGAAAAGAAAAAGGAAAAAAAGAAGAAAATGTCACATGTCAAATAATTAAGATAGCATTTTGGCTTTTTTTAATACAATAAGTATAAGTATAAGTAAAAGTAAAGATAAAAATAAAGATACTACACTTTTTATGTGTTTGTTTCGTAACAAAAGGGTGTTTTTTTAAACTTTTTTCATCATTCTTCTTATTATAAAAAATGATAAACTTCTTATTCTCAACTATATTTTAACGGTACATTTTTTGGAATCTTTTTGGGATCTTTTTGAAATTTTTTAAATTATTTTCCCTATGCACTATTCTAACCCCATTTCTCCTTATTTTGTAACTTTCTAAACAAATTTTAAACTACAAATGTAATTTCATCCTCAAAATAGGACCTTTATATGTCTAGATTTAGGAGTAGTTGTCTAATTGAAATATGCACGTTTTTTTTTTTCCCTTACCCATACAAAATATGAAGGCCCTCTCATCATTGGTGTGTCTGTGTAAAAAATAAAACTATTTTGATGATTATATATTGTTATGTATTGACTTGTTTTCTAAAATCGCATGTCAAATGATAATAGCAACTAATAGGTCGTTAATTAATAAAATAAGAAAGAAAAAACTCTAAAAAAATCTATAAATTTATACATTTTCCAAAATTATATTTTTGAGATGCTCTAATTAAGATGTGACATGCTCCTTTTATAGTAGATCAGACACATATTACTTCTCATTCTCATTCCATATGGGACTTTAGAAAAACAAGTCAATATATATTATGAACAATGACGGCTACCCAATCATTGTTATATATAAAAAAAAATTTTAATTAAAAATGTGGATTCAAACTTTATACTTTTTGTTAAAATTAAGTGTAAAATTATGCTAAACCACACTTACATTTGATTTTGAGAAATTTTGAGAAATCGGCACTTTTTTTTGGCCCAATAGATATTAATTGTTAAAAGGGAGAAAGTATTTGACTGATACAAACTTAAAGACTATTGCATCAAGATGACACAGAAAATTAACACCAAAGTAACATAACAAAATTAAACCGAAGTTAATGAAAATTTGTATAATGTTGATTAAGTATTTGGAATGTTAATCAATAGATTAAAAAAATATGGTTATTTAGGTAATTTTTTCTTATTTTAAAAGTCTAGTATAGTTTTTTTTAATTATTGTTTAAAGTCGATTACCTTTTTTTCTCTTTTAATTTTTTTTAACCAAATCATATTCTTCAACTACTTTTTTTTTTCCCTTTTTGTTTGCAATCAAAAATTTAAAAAAAATAATAATATGATTACAGGCATAGCCTAGCGGTAATTTCATACTTGAATCTACTATAAGGTGTAGAGTTCAAATCCCTTACTCTAAAGTTCAAAATAAATAAATAAATATATAAATGTAAAATAATATGGTAAAATTACCAAATGACAATTGTGTTTCCCTGTCCCAGTAGGGTTGAACCACTGGTGATGTTTGTCACTTTAATTTTTTTTTTTCACTATATATCTTACGTTCTTTTTTTTTTTTTTTTTTGACATTTTGCTATGGCTTCTGAAAATCGTAGTGGAATGTTATAACATACAATGACGGTTTTTGACTAAAAATAAAATCCAAAGCATGTTTTTTCTAAATACATTTTATGATAGTTTTTAAAAACTAATATTCTTTTTTCTAATCTTGAAAACTAGACTTCTAATTTTCACAATATAAATCTTTTGGAAGCATAAATATTATAATATCAACGGTATAGGGCGAATTTTGGATTGATATCTAGGATCCCAACCTGGTCATTTCGCATTCAAAACAATAAATAAATATTTACTAGCATCATAATATTATTCTAAAACAACAAATAAGTTATGTAAATCACATTCATAATTTACATAAAACGTTGTATTCAAAAATAAATCCTTCTTCCGAAGGGCAAAGCCATGATTCGAGTGAGAGATTTCACTCCCAATAAATTTTAATTTATTTATTTGAAAATTATCATTAAAAACTTTACATTATTCTCTTATTAAAAATTGATTATCGTTACATAAATTCATCTAAAATGTTTATTTTTTAATATACAAGGGCATTTAAATAGTACGTTTGTCCTCCCACTGCGTCTTTGTAACCTTTTCTCCACATTGACAAAACTGCCAAGAGGGAAAGTATGTGTAAAGGAATGAAAAAAAAAGAAAAAAAAGATGTAATATAAAACTTTAACTTGTGCATGCATAATTATGATCTGAACAATCTATAATAGCTAATGCTTTTCTTCTCTGTCTATCTTCGTGCGAGACAAAAACGACAACAATATGAGAACAATGTTAGACACAAAAGGATGAGAATCCTGAAAACGACGTGTCAAAGATAAAACGGTAAAAGAGTTTTAATACAACAATCTATATATTGTCTAAGAAACAAAAAATAACCTGAGAAACAATAGTGACGTAGTGTTGTTCATATTAACCAAGACGGATGGTAGACGGACTGAAAGCTGATCGAAAAAATCAATTGTGGCGGTTATCAACGCAATCGGTTCGTGACAATCGAACCGTACGTATTATCGCCCTTCCTCGACTGGCATAGCAGTCGACATGCATGCTATCTTCCTATTGCCTTTCTGTCGTGACCAGTGACTCAACCCTCACACCCCCTTTTTGTTGAAGTGAACTACAATTTGGGTTAAGAGGGTGTTATTTTAGTTAAAATTGAATTAAAGGTGTCATTATAAACAAATTTAAGATTTTTTTTTAATTTAAGAAAATGACTTGTAATTATTGATTGACCGTTAAAAATATATTAATATTAATTAATTAATAATTGATTATGATCAATGATCAATATGATAATCATCAGACTTTACAATAAAAATGATAAGTTGTATAGTCATACATCGTTTTAAAATGGATGTATGTGATGATTCTAAGTAAAGAAATCATCTTCTAATAATATGAGGTCCATTGAGATGAGTCTGAGAGTAAAACCATGCGGGTATGAGATTTAAAGCGGATAATATTATACTAAAAGGAGGTATAGGTCGTTACCAAAGATATCATAATCTATACTTAGCTGGAAGTATGGCCAATGAGGACGTTGGATCATAAATGGAGAACCCTACAAAGAAAGGATAAACTGTGTAATAACATATCGCTTATGAATGGATGTATGTGATGATTCATAATTAAAGTGACAACCTACTAATAGTATGAGATATTTTAAAGTAAATCCAAGAACAAAATCATGTGGGCACAAAGTTCAATACGGATAATATCATATCAAATAAAGACATGAGTTGTTACAATCAATTTGTTGATAAATTGATTGATTATTTTGAAAAAACAATAATTTAACTAATTTTACAAAACTTTAATATAATTTACATATACACAAATACTATAGATACTTGGCTTCGTTGGGGCACCATGGTCATTTCACATGGTAGCAACTTGCTTCTGCCAAACGGCCCAAACCTTGCTTCACCAAACAAATTCAGCCGTCTTTGAGACTTCTTTCCTCTGCAGAGCTTTCTCCAACATACATACATGTTGATGATACCAAATATCTCCAAAAACCCCAACTTGCAACTTTTTCTCTCCTCTTCTCTCTCTAGAAATATATATATATATATATTTTTTTTCTGTAAAAACCTTGCTCCCAATTTTTTGATTCACAAAACCAAACTAAATCCCCTATACATACAAAATTTGGTTTCAAAACACAAAAAATTTAATCTTTTTTCTTTGGGGTGTGAAACCCAGATTAGGAATTCAGATTCAGCTTAATAATCCATGGAAATGGCGCTTGATTCTTCGATTCTGAGCCGGCCCAAGTTCATCAACGGCTCCAAATCCCTGAACTTCCTCCACTACAGCAGCCGAATCCGACTGCCCACCAGAAATTTGCCGCAAAACAAGCGGTACCCATTTCGATTGGTGTCGAATTCCGGCGAATTCCGGAGCTTTTCGAGTAAAGGAACCGACTTGTGTAGTGGAAGAGCTTGCTTGAGACCAATGGGCAAAAGGGGAGAAACCTTGAGCCGTGAAAACGGGAGTTCGGTATCGGGTTCGGGGTCGGGTTCGAGTTTCGAGTTTTTTCGGGGAATTGTGAAGCGTGGGGTGGTTTTGGTGGCGATGGTTTGTGGGGGTTTTGGTGTATGGGTGTAAAAGGGCGTTTGCGGTTGAGGGAGTGATGAATGCTGGGTATGGAGTTATTGGGCAGAGCATTTTGTTGCTGAGAAATGCGTGGCCAAAGACTCTGCACGTTCTTCAGGTGTTTAAAGAGCAAGGGATAGTTTTGACTGTGCTTTTGGGTCTCTCTGCGTTTTTCTCCATGGCTGAGACTTCTATCACCACGCTTTGGCCTTGGAAGGTATTGAATTTCTAGTCCATTTGCTAATTCTTAGTATGATAGAAGTAGTGAATTTCGCAAGTGTTCATGGGTTTGTTCTCATTAGTTGTCATTTTTTGAACCCTTATGTGAAATCTTTAGGCTCGAGAAATAAATTTGCACAGTAAATTTAAATTTTTGTAAAAGAAAACACTCTTTAGAAAGCTTTTTATGTAGTGCCCAAAAACAGTCTTCCAAACGGGCTATTAGTTAGTGTTATTATTAGTCTTTGGGTTATATCCTAATAGTCGATCTATTAATAGGAGTTGGCCGAGCCCTTTGAAACCAATTATCCATTCACAGCAACGTCAAAATACCCACTACGTCGTGGAGCCCCAATTATCCTGGAGTTTGTTTCCAACTCAAGAGTTCGTTTTCACTAAGAATTTCACTGTCCATCGTGTTCTAACTCCAGGGGGCCGTCAACCTTCATCTGGTTTTCCCCGGCATTCATCTTATGCATACACGTGGCTACATTTGGAATCTGACTCTAGAACCACTTCTTAGGGCTTTGGTTCCATCCTAGAAGATCAATGTATTAAGAGGAGTTGTACAAACCCTTTTAAACAAAATCTTATTGCTCTATTTGTGAACAAAATGTTATCTTGACAACCAAGAGCATACGTATAAGACTTTGGAGTAGAGAAATGCTAAAAACCCGTTATCTGATGGTTTTGATCGGTTAGATTTTAACACAAAACACTGCGTTGATCACTGTGTGATAATATGTTCATCACAGAGTTGACGTGTGAATAATTAATTAGTCACTCACCAGTTGGTAATTCTTAGTTTGTGTTGTGATATTACCGTGTCAGGTGCGAGAGTTAGCTGAAAAAGAGTCTGAAGATGATGTCTTCAAAATGCTTCACAGTGATGTTAATCGCTTCTTGACAACCATACTAATCGGCACAACGTACTTCCTATTTTCTGTTTTCATTTCGACGTCTCTTCATTATAAGTTTTAAGTGGTCTCTTTCTCATTATATACTTTGTTCATCTGATCAGTGTTGTGAACATTGGAGCTACTGCTTTAGCTACAGAAGCTGCAACAGCAATATTTGGTGAGGCTGGTGTTAGTGCAGCAACTGGAGTAATGACCGTATGTTTCAGTATCCTCACTTGATCAGTTCAAAGATAATGTGCTATGCTGGCTTTCTTTTTCTTCTGTTGCTTTCTTCTCGAGAATGTAATGATATATACATATACACACAAATGTACTAGGTCACTTCACTTAAAATTTAAAATTTTGTCCTTTCCTGTTCTTAATGATGCTAGGTTGCCATTTTACTCCTCACTGAGATCACGCTGAAAAGCAAAGCTGTTCACAATGCCACAGACGTTGCTAGGTTTGTGGTAAGTCGTCTTCTTCTTCTTCTTCTTTTTTTTTTTTTTTTTTTTGTGCGTGCGTGCGTGCGTGTGTGTGTGTGTGTGTGTGTGTGTGTTAATTGAATCTTACTGGCAAATGCTTCAAACTGAATCTCACTGGCAAATGCTTCATAGACATCTGTGTAATTCTGTTTTTGTAGTTCACTTTTAATGCTTAGCGGGATGTACTCCTGCTGCTTTGCTTTCTTTGACAATTTTTGTACGTGTCTGTAGGCCAGACCAGTGGCATGGCTTTCATTAGTGTTATACCCCGTTGGCAAAGTTGTTATGTTTCTATCAATGGGCATTTTAAAATTGCTTGGGTTGAAAGGAAGAAGGTGTGCTTTCTAAGAACCCCATTTTAATGTATATGCACCTTCCATTTGAACTTTTATTTTAATTGCCCCTGCAAAGTGTTCTTGGAAACCTTAATATCATGTCAAGATTAATATATTTGATTAAGAATTGATATTTCCTGTAATGTGAATAGCCGGTGACAAACATGCTTCCAGTTCCTCTTAGATGAGAAAGAAATTAATGCACTTTAATATAAAGCATGAAGTTACTGATCAAAATTTCTTTCAGAAAATTGTGTCATTGCTTTAAAAATTAAAATTCACTATTTTTCTTTGATCAGTGAACCATATGTTACAGAAGAAGAGTTGAAGTTGATGTTGTGAGGGGCAGAGTTAAGTGGGGCGATAGAAGAGGAAGAACAGTATTACGCAAGGTTTATTTTGAAAGAATTATTCTTAAATAGTGATTTGGCACTGGAAAATACGAACAACAGAAGCTATTTCTGAATGTATTTGAATGGTTTAACATCAATATGCAAGTTGTTTGCATTGAATGCACTGCTATCAAGAGTTCCTCTGCTTTCATTAACATGCGTCTTGTTTGTTATCTCAAAATTTGTGCTACCTTAGAATCCCTCAGAAAATCTGTTTATGTTATGTACGCAAAGAGAGACTGATTTTAATTTTTATTTGTTTCATTATATTGCAGGATATGATTGAAAATGTCTTGGAGATTAAAGATACGCATGTAAGAGAGGTTATGACACCTCTTGTGGATGTGGTCGCCATCGATTCCAGTGCAACACTAGTAGATTTTCATAACTTGTGGTTAACTCATCAATATTCAAGGTACACCAGAACTGTAATGCTATATTTATTCTGGCAATAACTATTTAATTTACTATGACAATGAGACGATGAATGTGTTTTCTAGGGTGCCTGTGTTTGAGCAGCGAGTTGATAATATAGTTGGTATTGCATAGGCAATGGATCTACTTGATTATGTTTGGAAGGTTTGTCCAATTTTTATTCTCCCTCACCTCTTAGAGGTTCAAATTCATTGAGTATTAATTATATGCAACAATCTTATAGCTTGCAGAATTATAATGTTTGATTTTTGAAGGGTGATCTACTAGAAAGTACTAGCGTTGGAGATATGGCTCATAAACCTGCCGACTTTGTACTTGGTAATTTTCATGTGAATTTCTAGAACTCTATTTTGTACAAATCTTGACCGTCTGATATTGTCTTCTGATTCTAGTTTTGTATTCAGAGTTGGTATTACACACTTGTGTGTACCGTTTCAAATAAAATATAGCAATGGAATTCCAATACTCTGCCTTGGCCGCAAGTGTTTCAGGGACATGATTTGGTTTCTTGTAACTACTAGTTTGGTGATCGCTTTGTTGCTTTGGCAATTTTTCACCAGGCTTAGTCAGGGTTGTGCTAGGTAGGCCCCATTTCGGTAAAATTCTCAGGGATACCATTAGTCCCGTATCCTTTGGGATCTATAAGTCGCCCATGTAGTTCTCTCCAATGGGTTTACATTGCTTGAGTCTCAATTCTGAGCTTAGTTAACAAGTCAATATCTTTTTTCACATTTCGGCTACCATTATTTCAAAATGGAAAGTTTGTTATGGTCAAATTGATCTGATCATCGAAGGGCCTTTTTATGTGGATGGACCTTTGAGGTTCCTGCTCTTCCAATTAAGTCGCGTTTTGCCATCTAAGTCGCTTGCATTTTGTTAACTAAGGCTCTAGCAGTTAGGCAGCATTTTCCTATTAGTAGTCTCTATCCCAGTTGTGCATTAACTGTTGCCAACCATTTTCTATTTTCCAGAAAATTGTTTACAAGATTGTGTTCTCCATTTCTTTATATATATTCTGATCTGACAGCATTGATTGAACGTCTCAATGCTGCCACCGAAAATTTTTCCAACGGTAAATTACATTGTTAATTGTGCAGATTCAATGTCAGTCTGGAATCTTCTTAGAGAGTTCCGCATTAGAAAGGTCCACATGGCTGTGGTTCTTAATGAATATGGCAGTATCGCAGGGTATGTTCATTGATTCTATCATCATTGAATTGAGGAATGTGCTCTACTAGTTGTACAGCCCCTTACGTGTGCATTATTATATTTTTCATGTTCTTATGAATTATATCACTAAGCTTTCTTTTTCCCACAATGACCAGTTGGTTACTCTTGAAGATGTGGTCGAGGAAATCATTGGTGAAATCTTTGATGAAAACGACTCAAAAGTAATGCTTTCTATGAACATCTTTTGCACTCTCTGTCTCCTCTTCTGGATAAGCAGTTCAATGTGAAAAACCAAGTATGGCAGTACATATTAGAGAGTGTTCAAAATTGAAAAGAAAAGAAAATAAGTAGTCTTAGCTTCCACTAACTTATCTAACCCGCTCATATGCTCATACATTGCCCTCTTTTCATAGAATTTGAAGTCCATGCTTTAAAGTATTATTTGCAAATGAAAAGGTTAATCTGTTGAGCCTGTTGTTTCTGCTGGCTGCTTCAGCCCATACCTAACATCTGTTCCAAGTTTATATGCTGTTTTGTTTTCCTTCATGAACGAGGAGGAGATTCAGAAGAAAACTGGCTACATTGTGATGCGTGCAGCGGGAATATTTGACGTGGATGCAAATACATCTATAGACCAGCTATCCAAAGATCTGAATATCAAAATGCCTGAGGTACTGAAGTTCTGATCATTTGTCCAAGAGCTTTCTTAGATGGCTGCTTGTTATTTCCTTTTCCATTTTTAATCCAAAATCTTTACAAACTAGGAAAATATAAATGTAAGAACAAATGCAATAATAGTTGATACTTGTACATACAGGGTCATCAATATGAAACGGTATTGGGTTTTATATGCAAGGCATTTGGATATATTTGAAGGACGGGTTTGATTGGAAGGTGGTGATTATGGGATATGCAAGTGGACTGGTAATCGGAATCTCTGTTATATACTTGGTGCTTTTCAGTAGACGTTTTGATTACTGGTTTCTGAAAAAATTTGGAGAAGCATGACAGTGTAGAGCCAGCACTCACTCAAGAGGGAGGAGAAGATCAAACTAACAAGCAGAGGAAAACATAATCTCGTGGGATGTCTGGAGAAAAATAAGTTGACAAATGTCTTTGCAGTTAAAACGCTGTTTAATTTTTTGAACCAATCTTTATTGGCTTGTAATTATTTTTATCTCTTTTGTGTTTTCAGATTTTTCTGTTGTGCAGGAAGGTATATACTAGAAGTACTGCTGATGAAAACAAGCAACTAGCGGTCTACCTGAGTGCGTCTTAAATAATAGTAATCGGAAGTTCTTTTTTTTTTTTTTTTTTTTTTTTTTTTTTTTTTTTTTTAAGAGGGTCAAAGGTTGTCTTGATGTTATGGTGTTTGTAATTTAGATGTCTGAGTGCATATCCAATGCAATTGTTATGTTTTCGTTTAAGATGATGGCCACTCTTAATATTTGTATCGCCTTAATTATAAATGATTTTTGTTGTTTCCTTAACTGCTGTATTTGGATAAGGTTTTGGTTGTCGGAAATCTTGATGTACAGGTTTTGGTTTCCTTTACTGTTTCATTCTCAATCTCTTCATCCCTCGCATCTCTTGTTATATCCTTTTCATGAAGGCGTGTTAAACATATAATAAGTAAATAAAAAAAACTCATTTAGTTTTCTAATCTTTCTTTGTCAAAATAGTAAATTCCTTGACAAAGGAATATGGGTCAACGATTTTTATATCTTGTGGAACAGGTACAATGAAATAAATCTGATCCATAATTAATATTTCATCAAAATTGAAAGGCTCCACCAGGACTTTGCATTAAGTTTTAGTATTGCTGTTATAAGTCATGAATTGATGGGATATGGAATCAATTTAATTTAACTTAACCAAGAAGATACGTTATGGATGAGTGCAAGTATCTTATTAAATATGCGTTTAATCTCGTTTCAAAGTCTTATTTTTTTCTCCATGATCAAGACATCATCCTTTGGTTTTTCAAATTCGAGTTGGTCATCTATTTCATTCCTAATCTCTTCATTCATCATCCCTCTTGTTATATCTTTTTCATGGAGGCGTGTGAAACACGATATGATTAGACAAAAAGTCATAAGTTTTGGAATCTTTCTTTGTCAAAGTCGTATATTGCTTGATAAAGAACACGGTCCAATATTCCTCTATGCATTTAATGAATGTTTTTAGTAACAATCTCCATGAGTGAACCTGGAAATTATGAATGAAATGAATAGTCATCAAATGAAAAAAAAAAAAAAAATATGTATTAAACTGCCATTACAAGTCAATTGTAATTTGTTTGCCCTGATCTCCATTCAATGAGCTAGGGAAGAGAATCAAAAAGACAATAAACTAACAGGGTCAGTCAATATTAAAATAAACTTCAGAAATCATCAACTTTCTATATTTGTGTTAAAAATATATGGTTATGAATTTAACTTTTAACAAAAGAGTACAGGAGCTTCAGTGAACCATTATGAGACAGAAAGGTGGTCTAGAAAACAGATGACCTACAAATATAACCTCTTCTAATTGATTTGAAGATTCCTTATCAATCGGTTAAATCATCTGGAGCACCTTGATCATAAACTACAAGAAGACGACTTTATTGTAATGCCGTGAGAAGACCTCTCTCTCTCCCTCTCCCTCTCTCTCTCTCTCTCCCTGAGCACCTTGATCATAAACTACAAGAAGAGGACTTTATTGTAATGTCGTGAGAAGACCTCTCTCTCTCCCTCTCTCTCTCTCTGTCTGAGCACCTTGATCATAAACTACAAGAAAAGGACTTTATTGTAATGCCGTGAGAAGACCTCTCTCTCTCTCTCTCTCTCTAAGCACCTTGATCATAAACTACAAGAAAAGGACTTTATTGTAATGCCGTGACAAGACCTCTCTCTCTCTCTCTATTTTGATTTATTTGAGATTTTAAATTTTAAATATGATAATTTGAAAATCAAAATTGAGTGAAATTTGGCGTTTTTTAAGACAACTATATAAATGTAATAATTAAAAGAATTTAGGCAAAAAATGCACCTCTAAACTGACATTATTTATTTGTGCTTCATATGATAATTCGTGGTTTTTCATTTATTTACACTACAAAAATCTCTTCTATGTAACAAGAAGATTCATAAATAACGAAGATGATCAAAATTCTATTTTTTTTCTTATAATTATTATTTATTATTATTATTCTTATCAAGTAGGTCCAACAAAACTAATATATTCTATTATTGACTTATTCCAAATGGGGTTAAATCATGGACCACTTGATTTTCGACGTTTGGAAAAATGTAAACCATCTTTGTCTACTTCAGTTTTGGTCATATCATGTCTACTTCAACAACAAAAAATGACATTAGTTGTAGAATTCCACATACAAGACATAAAAATAACAATCACTAGTGAGCGATGAGAAAGATTTCTTTCTTTCTTTTCGGTGGCTCATGGACTACTTGAAAACTAACATTTGGAAAATGTAAGCCAACTTGCATTGGAAATGGGAAAGCTCAGACGGAGAAGAAAATGTCTTTTCTGAAAATTCAAAAAAATTTATTATTGAAACTTAAAAATCTCAACTCAAACTACTCCACCAAACACCCTATAAGTATACATTCTAAGAAGTTATAATTTATTACAAGTAATTAATTATATGATGATGTACTAAAGGTGATAATTAAAATAGTAATAGTTGGTTATTGTTGTTTGAAATTTGGAAAATTTTTTCTCTGTTTTTTTTTTTTTGAAAAAGTAAAATTTGGAAAATAAAATTCAACTTGTAAGTAATCTCATCTGGTGGGATCCACTATTTATAAGAGATTTATATTTAATCCCATGGGATTAAAAAAGAGTCATCTTAAAAACATTGTTATTTGTATCTTACATGTAGTTTTTCGGGATGCTACCCGTCATTTTCCAAAATTCTGATTCTTTTTGATCAATAACGTTTTTTTACCTTCTTATTGTCCCTCTCCAAAATTTATGTCGCTTATGGTTGTTGTTCTTCTTTTACTACTAAGATAGCTAAAAATACATAGTTTTTTGACAATTGGTTTGTATAGTTTGGTGTTGGATATTTATGTGAAAACAAGTGATGGCCTTTAGTTGATTTTTTTGTTTTTCAATGGTCCAATTCAGTTGTTTATTATTATATATATCTCAAAAAACAAAAAAACAGGAAAAAAAAAAAAAAAAGAAAGAAAGAAAGAAAGAAAGAAAGAAAAAAAGAAGTGGGGTTGTCGTTTGTTGATTGAATTTGGTGATTATGGCAAGTAATCACGTTCCCTGTTTATATATAAGTATTAATTGCTTCACTTTAAATGAAAAAGTCTCTCGTTGGAAGCTATAAAAGGGGAATCAATTAGTATAATTATCTATATAATTGAGAATTATCTAAGTGCAATTAAGGGACTGACCACAGCCTATAAGTTGATTTGTCGTCAAATTTTGTACTACTGATGAAGGACTCATTCATGGTGCTTGATCCAATATAAATTTGATGCTTTAAAATATTATCTAATCAAGACATGAGATGAGAAAAACATGTACAAAGACCAAAGACTCTGGGGCAAAATGTGAAACATGCCTTACTTCTAGCTGCTATTGTTTAAATTTATGTCATCTTTTTTTCCAACAAAAATCTAAAGTCATCGTGACATGAAGTGAAGATATGGTTAAATGTATAAATATGTAGGCGTGTGTATACATGTGTGTGTGTATATATATGTATATAAGTGGAATGCGAAGAAAAGAGAGTCCACTCTGTGTCTTTCCTGGAGCCTTTGCAGTGATGCTAGAGAATTTTCTTTAAAAACATACTTTCATTATGTCAATTTCATTCGTTTATATTCGATTTATTACTTTTTGTACATACACATAATATACATTCTTTGTTTAGATCTTTAGATTGCTGACAGAAAGAATTAAAATCAATCAGATTGGCACTAATTTTTTTCTTAATTACGCCTCCATTAAAAGAAATTAGTTTTTTGAATTTTTTGGGATATTTTCAATTTTAGACCTTGTATTTTGAGCAAATAAAAAATTATGAAGCATATAAATATAAAAATATAATTCTTTGTTCTCAATATTGTACTTTAGATTCAATTTGATATCAAATTCTTACCTTCTGTAGATCAAATGTTGATAATTTGAACCATTTAAATGATAACTTTATCTTTTAAAATATATCATGAAATTGCTTATCATCTTATTCACTTTGTACCTCCTAATACATATTTGGTCGAGAGAAGGTATAAATTTGATATGAGAATGATATTCAAAGTTATAATTTTGAGAATATCTAAAACACATGGTATATGTTTTTGATAACCTTATGCAGAGTTTAAAATAAAAATATCCACAAAGGCCACGGCAGGAATTGCCTGTAGTCTTCGTAATATTGCTGTGATAAGACATGTATACTCGTTCTAAATTTTATTTTTAACAGAGAGATTGTACGTAAATTAACAAACATACGAGAAGGAAAGAAATATATTTAAAAAAAGAGAAAAAAGAGTTTATTGATGTTGAGAGAAACTTATATATTGACTTGATCTTCATGTCAGTATTCATCTGGACCGCATATTTGTCAGAGAGAGAGAGAGAGGGCTAAGGTTTCAAATAATTGTTGCTATTGCAAACAAAAAAAAAAGATATATATATATATATATATTAAATTTGTTGAGCTATTTATAGAGATCTAAACTAACAAAAGATAACTTAACTCAATTTCACATATTTTATATAAACATTTTTCATCAATAAATATAATAATACTAATAATATTCACCATCAAGTTAATTGCAGTTTTTTTTGTTGGCATTTTTAATTAAACTAGGTTACGTTTACTTATAAAATTAATATATATAACTTTTTTCCTATACTATTATCATATCATATATACATCTTTATGTAATATTAATCTGCATGATTTAAAGATATACGCATGTTATAAGTATTATAATATTATATTATATACATATACTAAAGGAGAAGGGAGTTTTACTGTTCAAAGAACAGTAAAAAACAGTGATTTTTGGTTTTTTTTTTTTTTTTTTGCTTTTCGCGTTATAACTACAATAATGCACAGTACCGCACAGTGAAACAGTGCTGCACAGTGAAATTACGCTCTTGCCCTTCAGTTTCTTCTTCTTTTTGGGTCCGAACAGTGAACGGACCATTTTGCCCCTCATTAATCTGCTCTGCCAGCCTGCCACTGTCCCCGCGCGACTGTTCATGAACAGTGATTCACTGTTCATTGAACAGTTTTTTTTTTCGTTGCTGTTTTTTTTTTTTTTGCTTTCTTTTGCTGCTACCTTTTTTTTTTTCGTTGGCTGCTCTTTTTTTTTTTTTTTTTTTTACATGTGCTGCTTTTTTTTTTCTTTTTTGTTATTGTTGTTGTTGTTGTTTTTTTTACTTTTTTTTTTTTTTTTTTACGTTTGCTGATTTTTTTTTTACTTTTGTTGTTGTTGTTGTATTTTTTTTTTTTTACTTCTGTTATTGTTGTTTTTTTTTTTTTTAACTTTTGGTGTTTTGTTACGTTTTTTTTTTTTTTTTTTTACTTTTGCTGTTTTGCTTTATTGTTTAATAAATAGTTTTATTTTTTACTTTTATTTATTTGCTACAGTTTTTTTTTAATTTTTACTATTTTGCTACAGTAAAAAAATGTAATATTTCATTGTTTAATAAACAGTGATTTTTGTTTTTGTTTTTTTTATTTTTGTTACTTTTGCTGTACGGTTTTTTTTTCCTACAGTAATGCACAGTAGCTGCTGTTTTTATATTAAACTGTCAATTTTGCCCCTATTCTATGTACTGATTTTGGCTTATCTACAGTGGAATGACAGATTTGTTCTCACATATTTTACCTTTTTTTTCGCGAAATTTTAGACATTAGATTCTGATCTATTGTTGTATTGTGTTTTTGCTCACTTTGTCTTTTTTTTTAAACAATTTTTTTACTTTAAATTTTTTATCTTTATTTCGGATTTTTTTGTGTATCTTTTTTGTTTCTTTTGTTCTCTTTTTTAAAGACTCATTTTTTTTTTCGTTGGCTGCTCTTTTTTTTTTTTTTTTTTTACATGGGCTGCTTTTTTTTTTCTTTTCTTGTTGTTGTTGTTGTTGTTGTTTTTTTATTTTTTATTTTTACGTTTGTTGTTTTTTTTTTTTTTTACTTTTGTTGTTGTTGTCGTATATTTTTTTTTTACTTCTGTTATTGTTGTTTTTTTTTTTTAAACTTTTGGTGCTTTGTTACGTTTTTTTTTTTTTTTTTTGCTGTTTTGCTTTATTGTTTAATAAATAGTTTTCTTTTTAACTTTTATTATTTTGCTACAGTTTTTTTTTTTAATTTTTACTATTTTGCTACAGTAAAAAAATGTAATATTTCATTGTTTAATAAACAGTGATTTTTGTTTTTGTTTTTTTTATTTTTGTTACTTTTGCTGTACGGTTCTTTTTTCCTACAGTAATACACAGTAGCTGCTTTTCTTATATTAAACTGTCAATTTTGCCCCTATCCTATGTACTGATTTTGGCTTATCTACAGTGGAATGACAGATTTGTTCTCACATATTTTACCTTTTTTTTCGTGAAATTTTAGACATTAGATTCTGATCTATTGTTGTATTGTGTTTTTGCTCACTTTGTCTTTTTTTTTTTTAACAATTTTTTTACTTTAAATTTTTTATCTTTATTTCGGATTTTTTTTGTGTATCTTTTTTTTTTTTTTTTTCTTTTGTTCTATTTTTTAAAGACCCATTTTTTTAAGGATTCTGCATGTAATTTTTTTTTCTTTTTCGTTTGTTTTGTTTTATATTTTAAAAATCATTTTTTTTTAGTTTTTGTATGTATATAACCTGATAAAAAAAATTTTTTATTTTTTTTTAAAACAGTAAAAAAAGAAGAAAATGAGTTATATATTTTATTTTATTATAATATTTTTGTTAGGGTTAGTTTTTTCCGATTCTTTTGAATTTAAAGATTTTTTTTTCTTTTTTTTTTTTTGTTTTCTGCTTTATTTTTCTTTAAATGATTATAACTACATAATATTTTTTTTTTCTTTTTTGCTTTTGTTTTCATTTTTATTATTGTTAGTTCTATTGTTATTTTGATTTTGCATTTTTATTGTTGGGAGAGATCTTGAGAAAAATTATATAAATTATAATTATAATATTTATCTTAACCAACTGTTTTTATCATATAATATTTAGTTTATTTATTTATTTTTTTCTTCATTTCCCGTGCAGCGCACGGGTATTAAACTTGTACATATACTAAAGGAGAAGGGAGTTTTACTGTTCAAAGAACAGTAAAAAACAGTGATTTTTGGTTTTTTTTTTTTTTTTTGCTTTTCGCGTTATAGCTACAGTAATGCACAGTACCGTACAGTGAAACAGTGCTGCACAGTGAAATTACGCTCTTGCCCTTCAGTTTCTTCTTCTTTTTGGGCCCGAACAGTGAACGGACCATTTTGCCCCTCATTAATCTGCTCTGCCAGCCTGCCACTGTCCCCGCGCGACTGTTTATGAACAGTGATTCACTGTTCATTGAACAGTTTTTTTTTTCGTTACTACTTTTTTTTTTTGCTTTCTTTTGCTGCTACCTTTTTTTTTTTTTTTTTTCGTTGGCTGCTCTTTTTTTTTTTTTTTACATGTGCTGCTTTTTTTTTCTTTTTTGTTATTGTTGTTGTTGTTGTTGTTGTTGTTGTTGTTTTTTTTACTTTTTTTTTTTTTACGTTTGCTGATTATTTTTTTTACTTTTGTTGTTGTTGTTGTATTTTTTTTTTTTTTTTACTTCTGTTATTGTTGTTTTTTTTTTTTAACTTTTGGTGTTTTGTTACGTTTTTTTTTTTTTTTTACTTTTGCTGTTTTGCTTTATTGTTTAATAAATAGTTTTCTTTTTTACTTTTATTGCTTTGCTACAGTTTTTTTTTTAATTTTTACTATTTTGCTACAGTAAAAAAATGTAATATTTCATTGTTTAATAAACAGTGATTTTTGTTTTTGTTTTTTTTATTTTTGTTACTTTTGCTGTACGGTTTTTTTTCCTACAGTAATGCACAGTAGCTGCTGTTTTTATATTAAACTGTCAATTTTGCCCCTATTCTATGTACTGATTTTGGCTTATCTACAGTGGAATGACAGATTTGTTCTCACATATTTTACCTTTTTTTTCGTGAAATTTTAGATATTAGATTCTGATCTATTATTGTATTGTGTTTTTGCTCACTTTGTCTTTTTTTTTTAAAACAATTTTTTTACTTTAAATTTTTTATCTTTATTTCGGATTTTTTTATGTATCTTTTTTGTTTCTTTTGTTCTCTTTTTTAAAGACTCATTTTTTTAAGGATTCTGCATGCAAATTTTTTTCTTTTTTGTTTGTTTTGTTTTATATTTTAAAAATCATTTTTTTTTAGTTTTTGCATGTATATAACCTGATAAAAAAATTTTTTATTTTTTTTTAAAAAGAAAAAAATGAGTTATATATTTTATTTTATTATAATGTTTTTGTTAGGGTTAGTTTTTTCCAATTCTTTTGAGTTTAAAGATTTTTTTTCTTTTTTTTTGTTTTCTGTTTTATTTTTTCTTTAAATGATTATAACTACAGAAGATTTTTTTTTTTTTTTTTGCTTTTGTTTTCATTTTTATTATTGTTAGTTCTATTGTTATTTTGATTTTACATCTTTATTATTGAGAGAGATCTTGAGAAAAATTATATTAATTATAATTATAATATTTTTCTTAACTAACAGTTTTTATCATATAATATTTAATTTTTCTATTTATTTTTTTCTTCATTTTTTATGTAGAGTACGGATATTAAACTCATAATATATACTAAAGAAAAAAATAGAAAGGGCAAACAGGGACAGTAACCAAAAGAAACAATTAACAATTGACTGGGAGACGTGTCAAGTGAAGGGGAGGCTAGATCAGTAAACAACAAAAAAGAAAAGGAAAAAGCAGAACCAAATGGGAAACGTGTCAGGTGGACGATAGGCTAGATGTTTGATAAATTGATTTGATTTGATGTACAGAAAACGCAGGGCATCTTTTTAAGTTACAATAATAAATGATGATGATGATAATAATAATAATAAAAGACTTGAGAGGAGTTTGTCGTCTTGCGAAGACCTGGAGATGACTTGATAGAGTTAAATACCAGCACAAAGCTGGCATTTGCATACAATTATCACCATTTTAGCTGCCAAGAAGATATGCCTTCCATGTCCTTCTCCCTTCTGTTTCTACTTCTCCTCTTCATATTCCTTTTCTCACCATTTGCAAATATGACGTAATACCTTTAAAAAATTAAAAAAAAAAAGGGAAAAACAGTGTAACAGAAATGGCATTCATGTAATATATCATAAAAACAAGGCCTGATGTTAAGCTCATATTGCTGACAAGTTTTGAGGGGAAAAGCTTGACACGTGGCAATATTTGAATGTAGAGTGTAGGAGCAATTTTTTGAGAGACCTGCCGCTAGCAACTCCTCATTTTTCCATGATTGTTGTCCTCTGGCTTTTTTTTTTTTTTTTTAATTATATAACTGAGCTATGATTTTTATTTGCATAAATATTTTTGCACGGTTTACTGTTCGTTAAATACATAATATTAGTACATTGAATAATGTAATATTGTATTTTGTCCAATTTTGAAACACAAGTAAGATCAACTAAGATAATTAGTCAAAACAAGTAACTATCACGTTTTTTACAGTTCAATAATACGGGATGTCATAAATTTCTTTATCAATGTTGTTATTGCAAACCATAATATGTTATTTCTTTCAATTCCAAATTATTTTAGGATTAATTATTACTAAATATTTCTAAGTCTGAAATAAATCCAGGTAGAAGTTGAAAATTTTCAAGTTGTGGACCAGAATAAGTGATAGGACAAATTAATTATTTTGAGGGGAAAAAAAAGAAAAAAAAATGCTAAATTAATGGTGATTTATAACCTAGCATACACTCAATATTTGTTTGTCTGGCTGCTTAGATTTTGACTCATTTGATTTAACTCTTTCCTCCAGATACGGTGGTTTTATTGTCGATTCTATACACGGTTTGGCCTTTCCAAATTATGTAATACCATGTGGGACCTTTTTCCTACAAATTATATAAATATGCATATAGTTAGCATAGTCTGTCATTACACACGAACTATCCCCCCAAGTATCTATTCTAGAGTCCAAAGCAAAGAATATATTCCCCCAAATTTATATATGTATTAGAAATGGCAATAATAATTTTCGGTAAGGGATTTGAGTATTTTTTTCATTTTCGTGCTACATTTGTACATGCAGTTTGTTAACGGACAAGTCAAAATTGTAAATTCAAGTAACGTTAAGATAGTCAGACCTATTAAATTTATATCAAAAGCCAAATGTGGAATAAGTATATATTCTAAGATGTTATTACTTACTAGAAATTAATTATATGACGACGTACTAAAGAAGATAATTAAAATAGTAATAGTTGGTTGTTGTTGTTTGAAATTTGGAAAATTTTTTATTTGTTTTTTTTTTTTTTGATAGAGTGAAATTTGAAAAATAAAATTCAACTCGTAAGTGATCTCATCTGGCGAGGTCCACTATTTATAAGATCCATATTTAATTCTATCGGATTAAAGAAGAGTGCTCTTAAAATGTTGTTACTTGTATCTTACATATGATTTTTCGGGATATTGCCCGTCATTTTCCAAAATTCTTATCTTTTTGATCAATAACATCTTTTTACCTTCTTATTGTCACTCTCCAAAATTTATGTCGTTTGTGGTTGTTGTTCTTTTTCTACTACTAAAATAGCTTAAAATACTTTGTTTACATAGTTTTCTGACAATTGGTTTGTATGGTTTGGTGTTGGATATTTATGTGAAAACAAGTGATGGCCATCAGTTGATTTTTTCTTTTTCAAGGGTCCTTCAGCTGTTTATTATTATATATATCTCAAAAAAAAAAAAAAAAAAAAAAAAGAAGAAGAAGAGGGAATTGGGTTGTCGATTGTTGATTGAATTTGGTGATTATAGCAAGTAATCACGTTCGTTGTTTATATATAAAGTATTGCTCCACATTAAATGAAAAAGTATCTCATTGGAAGCTATAAAAGATGAATTTCATGTAATAAAGTTGTCAATATATATGTAAATGTCTGAGAAGTTACAATCATCTAGGTAACTTTGAAAATTTTGTACGTTATTGATGGCATAGATTAGTGTTCAAATACTTTTTGCATGTTACAATATGGCACATCCAATTATCACCAATTATCATCAATTAATTATAAAACGTACTGTTATGCATTGTTTTGTAATTATGAATTTAGCAAATTAGGGGAGTTTATATAAAATGTTTTAGCAACTCATATTTCTCCCTGTATCTTTTTTTTTTCTTTTTGTATTTATATATTTTCTGATATTCAGAGTATTGCATCTTCCTTTCTCCTAGCAAACATAGTTGGGACCCACAAAGACTCCATTTTGACTCTCAAAAAGTCCTCTACAGAGAGCGACCATCTAGAAGTCTTGCCATAAGAAGCCCTCCGAATACTCTTCTTCTGCACGGCACACCAGTAGACAAGTGACTAAAGACTTTGATGCAAAATCTACAACATATCTGGAACTTTCTACGCTCCTATTCAATTTTCTAACTTGTCATTGTTTTTGCAAATCACGCTATTTCTTTGTTTAAGGGATTGGTCATAAGTGGAAGACCAATTCCAAGATGACTTCCTACGGCATATGTGTGAACATGAAGACCTTGTAAAGAGCAATAATATTAAAGCGATCGACACTTGCATAAAATTTGTGATATGACTGTCCCACGGGGAACGTTCAATTAGGGCCTAGCTAGGATACTATGGTCCAATTGTTCATTAAAAAATAAAATAAAATAAATCAAATCAAATCAGGTTGAATAATAGCAACCGTAAAGGAAACTTACAGGAATTATGGTCCATTCAACATTCGGTTTGGAAAAAAATTTTGAACATAATTCAAAACTTTTTTTTTTTTTTTTTAGTTTTTTATCTCAAAAAAATTTTAAATTTACATTTCAAAACTATGTTTCAAATGGACCATAGAAACGGTTCAACATTTTCTTCTTCTACTGGCCTACAATAACTTAAAAAAACCAAAAAGAAGAATCAAACAGACAAAAGCAACAGTTTTATTCCAAAAAGTTAATAGATTTGGCTTTTTTCTAGTACTTTTTATATGCTCTCTTTGTGTTGATCGGCACGAAAAGTAACGTATTTACACGTGGTGCGTCGAAGTCTTCGTTCGAAACAGAGCCACTACAACTTTTATCAACATTTTCTCCAATGACTTTAAAAACCCAAAAAATAAAAAATAAAAAATAAAAAATAAAAAATAAAAAATGAATTGACAAAAGCAAAAATTAAGCATGCGTTTGGTGTTAAGGTTTAGATTGTAGAATTTAGGTTTGAATTGATTGTGCATTTATCGAGATATTTGAATTGTTGGAATTAAAAACCGTAAAAACTTGAAATGTGTTTAGGAAAAAAAAAATTCAATATGAATCTTGTTTTTTTGTCTCGAAATTTTATGTAATTTTTTTAAAAAAAATTGGTTCCCTGTAATATTACTGATAGTATTTACATCAAAGAATGTAATTTGTTCTACTTAAGTTTTTTTTTTAAATTTTAAAAATAAATTTTTTTTAATAAATTTGTTCTACTTAAGATTAATAATTTGTTCTAATAATTTTTTTTTTTATTATTACTACGGGCGTAAATGTTCTAGTGCACAAAGCTCGGTTATGTCGACGTATTGCAAACGATATCAGTAGAACTACTATTATGCATGTAATTTAATCTTCTGGTGGCCATACCTGGAGAAGTAGAAATTTACTTTGTCTTATTTCTAAGATTTAAGTGCTAAATCTAATGTACGGTGATTATTAATATAATTTAATCATGATTAGCTTTAATTTGGACTTCACTGACAAAGATTTTCAATATTAGGATTGTGATAAATATTGTTCCAACTTATGCCCTTTTGCAAGTTGCAAGCCAATTATGTCTAATAATTACGACATAGCGCTGTCATTTTGTTACACAATTAATATATCGTACGTATATCTATTTTTTAAGACATACTTCTTTATCATTCTCCTGAAAAAAAAAAAAAAAAAAAGAGAGAGAGAGAGAGAGAGAAATAAAATATATCAGTTTTTTTGCCCCTTTTGCATCACTCACAGCCCATTTCAGACTGTGAAATTTTTTTTTTTTTTCCTTTTTCTAGCTAGAAAGACTTTGACATATATTCCTCTTTTTTTAAGAATTTTGTTTTAATGAATTGCCGAAGTTTTTGAAAATTAGTTAAGAAGCAACTTTTTTTAAAAAAATTGGGAGATCGGTTCCTCACTTATTTTGTCTCACTTTTTGAGGAAAAGTTGAGGGAAAAACCGGTTATATCTAGTTTTATTGCAAACACGTGATGACTATTAACATATACAAAATAGGGATTTATAGCTAATAACCAATGATTTATTTATTTTTCCATAAATCTATTATTGAAATTAATTCTGTATTTTTCTGATTTCTTTGAAAATGTAGCTATCTTCCATACGGCATGATAATCCAATTTCATTGAAAAAACGTGTTGTCTTTCACGACTCCCTATGAGTAATGACATATACAAAATAGGAATTTAGCTAAATAACCTTTTTTTACGAATTTGTTTTTAATAAATGGCTAAAGTTTTAAAAATATTAGTTAAAAAACTCTTTTTTCTAAAATTAGGGGACCGATTCCTTATTTATTTCATCTTACTTTATGAGGAAGAGTTGAGTGGAAAACCGATTATCTGTAGTTTAATTGCAAGCATGTGATGCCTTTCACGACTCTCTAGGAGTATCAATATATACAAAACATGGATTTATGGCTAAATGGTCAATGATTTATTTTAGCAAAATAGCCTTTTTTTTTGGATTTTTTTTAATAAATGGACAAAGTTTTTAAAAATTAATTAAAGACCCTTTTTTCTGAAATTGGGAGATCAGTTCCTCACTTATTTCATCTCACTTTTTGAGAAAGAATTTAGTGGAAAACTGGTTACATCTAATTTCATCGCAAACACATGATGCTTTTCACAATTTCTTAGGAGTATTTACATATACAAAATAGGAATTTATAGCTAAAAAATAAAAAAAAATAAAAAAAAAAACGATGTAATACTCTTCTAAAAAAAAAAAAAAGAAGGAAAAACAGGGTAACAGAAATGGCATTCATGTAATATATCATAAAAACAAGGCCTGATGTTAAGCTCATATTGCTGACAAGTTTTGAGGGGAAAAGCTTGACACGTGGCAATATTTGAATGTAGAGTGTAGGAGCAATTTTTTGAGAGACCTGCCGCTAGCACTCCTCATTTTTGCATGATTGTTGTCTTCTGGCTAGCACTCCTCATTCATGATTGATTGTTTTGTTTTGTTTTGTTTTGTTTTGTTTTTTGTTTTTTTTTCAGTATATAACTGAGCTATGATTTTTATTTGCATAAATATTTTTGCACGGTTTACTGTTCGTTAATACATAATATTAGTACATTGAATAATGTAATATTGTATTTTGTCCAATTTTGAAACACAAGTAAGATCATCTAAGATAATTAGTCAAAACAAGTAATTATCACGTTTTTTACAGTTCGATAACACGGCATGTCATAAATTTCTTTATCAATGTTGTTTTTGCAAACCATAATATGTTAGTTCTTTCAATTCCAAATTATTTTAGGATTAATTATTACTAAATATTGCTAAGTCTGAAATAAATCCAGGTAGAAGTTGAAAATTTTCAAGTTGTGGACCAGAATAAGTTGATAGGACAAATTAATTATTTCGAAGGGGAAAAAAAGAAAAAAAATGCTAAATTAATGGTGATTTATAACCTGGCATACACTCAATATTTGTTTGTCTGGCTGCTTAGACTTTAACTCATTTGATTTAACTCTTTCCCCCAGATACGGTGGTTTTATTGTCGATTCTATACACGGTTTGGCCTTTCCAAATTATGTAATACACGGTTTTATTGGCTACTTAGACTTTGACTCATTTGATTTAACCTCTGCTTTGCTCCACTTCAGGGACTATTTTTCTGTATCCGTATCAAATGATAGTTATTATTTTTTAGTAAGTCATGGACCACTTATAATTGACATGGGATATATTAGCCGACATTGAAATGAGCAAGTTCAGACTGAAGAAGAAAATATCCAACATCATGAATAAGCCACACAATTAATGGGATTAATTCTTCACAAATGGTCTGTACAGTCAATTTGATAGGATCCACATGAGATTGTCTGTGTATGAGTGTTAGGATTCAATCCTTTTCAAGTTACAGCAATCCTTAAGAGAATTCATGTTAGACATGTAAATATTCACATTGTCACAATTAATAAGATGGAAGCTAACGAAAGATAGGAATAAGTATCGTACCAAACTCCAATTAATGAAAGGACATGATAAGAACGAAAATTATAAGTTATAACTCTAGAGGTGATTAGAAGGTTGCTCCCCCAACTCCTTATTAGTTGCGCGCATATAGGTACGACATAGAGACCCTTAAGTAGATAATACATGTATATAATGAAGCATAATTAAACACATATACATCATATGTATTTTTGAACATTCATGTTGTTATGTATAATGAAATAATTTCATGAAAGTGTTTTGTGACATGTTGTTTGTACTTGCGGAGCGAAAGCTCATACGTGTGTATTCATGCTATAGGTAACGTGGGAAGACAGCTTGCCACTTAGATGTTTTCTGGATTGATGAAGCAGTGTGGAGGTGATGAAGGAAAGGAGTGGGATAACACCACAAACATAATATTTTGGTACTATTAAACTAATATGAGTACTTTATGAGAAAAATATTTTATAATCTTTTTTTTGAATTCACATGACGTTATAGCTTTTTAAATGTTATTTAAGTACAAATTTGAATAAGCTATTTATTATTTAGAAATTTAAATTTTTTAAGTTAAAATTTTAGTTTATTAACCTCTTCAAGTACAAGTATAATTTGTATGTAAAAATATATATATATATATATTTTTGGAACCTAATATAAATAAGTATTAAGACTAAATAAATTAAGAATAAGTAAGTAAGTTAACGGTCTGAAAAGTTAGCCTGTTATAGAGAGAGCGATGAGAGAGAAAAGGAGAGAAGAGAGAGGGCTGCGATTGTGAGAGAGAAAGAGAACTGAAGACAGAAAAAAATATGGAAATGAAAAAGTGCATGTGAAAACACAAATATGTGCAGTGGGACAAAATGGGAATTTAAAATTGAAAATTAGAGGAAATAAATTTTTTTTAAAAACTATGAAATGGCAAAATTTTTAGTTTTGATGTTAGACCGTGTAAAATTATAAGGAGGTGTCTAAATTATGGCTATTTCTCTATTTTTCTGTAATGATATTCTTTTATCTCCTCGCAAAGACTTGGATCGCTGACTTGATAGACTTAAATTATGAACTTGTATAACATTTCACGTGGATGTCTTTATAATCCATGTTGTTCACTTTTCTAACTTTGACTCATGCATTGTAAACACACAACGTTAGCTTTGAAGTTTGGAGTCGGCCAATGAACCCATGGAACCCGCCCATGCTTATCAACGGCTCGAAAATTCATTTTTTGCTGTCGTTTTAACATGTTAGTTAATTTTTCGTTTACCAGAATGGCCAAACTTTTATTTCTTTTTATTATTATTTTCCTAGTGGAATAGCCAACATATTCGCAACAAGGAAAAATGTCAATTCTTCTAATTAATGTAGTCAAGTAAACCGCGTGACCTGAACGAATACACTTCCAAATCATATATTAAACCATAATGGACCACCTAATTTATGAAGCTGGAAAAATGGTGCATGTTGAATGATTCAAAGTCATCAGTACTTGACTAAATCTGATTGTGAGATCTCCTCATTTATTCTTGTGGACCTTTTTGTGAGTGGTGACTCTTCAAACGTAGTGTTATACAATAATTACAACAACCCATATATTTTATTTTTTTAGTATAATATTGTCCGCTCATATGGTTTTGTTTTTAGGCTCCATCCCAAAACAGCCCCATAATATTAAAAGATAATCTATTTACTTATAAACTATCACATATATCTATCCATAAGCAATGGGAAATTACACATTTTATCCTTTTACTTGTATGGATTGATATTGTCAGAATCACCCTTTCTTTTGGGGCTCAACATAATCTTTGGCCACACTTGAAGTTAGTTATAAGCTCTAATATCATTTGAAATGTCCATGCCTATATTTGGTAAGATATTGCCAATTTTGGGCCTTATTTCGCATAGTTTTGCTTTTGGTTTTTATTTCAAAAAACCTTATATCAATTAGGAAGTGGTTTCTTATAAACAATCACCTAAATCCACCCCCAAATAATATGAAACTTCACACCCTACCCTTTTTCTTTTAAGAATGGATGATTGTTATAACAATGGGTCATCTTTTCCAATTGTAATAAATAAGCTTACTTGATCTCTTCTAAACCATTAATATTTAATTTTTTTGTAGCAATTTTTATTCATTGTTTCAATTTTTTTTTAATTTCAAGTGTAATGTTATTTTTATAGGTATTATTGTAGACATTTTTATAAATAAAATAAAAAAATAGATATTTTTAAAAAAATATGTACTCCTATCTAGACGTTTATGAAAATGTGATGCAGATTTAAATGAATCCAAACCCACAAAACACATCCAATAAAAGTAAGGTTGGCATTTTTTTTCTTTCCCACTTTGAGGAAAACAGAGTTGTGTGTTCATTTCTTGGCTTTTCACAATAGAGAACTAGGATGGGCTGGTCATCATTGATGTTTCTCCTTTCCCTTTTACTTCACTCCCAATCTCTCCACTCATCATCTCTTTCATCCTTTCCTTCTCCTCCTTTTCCACCTCCTATGTGTCATCCTACTGAGAGCTCTGCTTTGCTCCAATTCAAGAACTCATTTTCTGTCCAAAATGGATCAACCACAGTCTCTTCGCGGAATGGCACAAATTGTTGTGAATGGGCGGGGGTCTCGTGTGATAGCGATTCGGGTCATGTAACTGGTCTTGACCTGCGTTCAAGCTTCCTACAAGGACCTCTACATTCCAACAGCACTCTTTTCTCCCTTCTGCATCTAGAGTCTTTATTTCTCCTAGATGTTGATTTCTGTGGCTCTCCAATTCCTCCTGAAATCGGTGGTTTCAGCAACATGACGTGTCTTCTGCTCTTTGATACCAATTTTACTGGTAAAGTCCCTGTTGAACTCTCACACCTCTCCAAACTGGTTGCATTTTTGGTCTTTTCTATAGACACTGATTTTAAATTGGTCGAGTTAAAGCTGGAGCAATATGTCTTCAAACGAATGCTTCAAAACCTAACCAACCTAAAGGAACTAATCTTAATCGAATTAGATATGGTTGATGTTGAGCCGATTGGTTCCTTGATGAATATATCTTCATCTCTGGAGCAACTTTACATTTCGTCATGTCAGTTGCGGGGGAATTTCCCGGAGAACATTTTTCGCCTACCAAACCTCCGAGAGCTCAACCTAGTTTGCAACTTTGATCTTGTTGGTTCTTTGCCTACCTTTAATTGGAGCAGTTCACTCACGGAATTGAGTCTTTCCGGCACTAAAATATCTATAGATTTACAATATCTGATGAAAAGTGCCAAGTCTTTGGAGAGATTGTATCTTTCCATTTGTAGTTTTCAAGGATCATACCCACAACTGACAATTAACCTCACTCAATTATCACAACTCACTAGTTTAGACCTCTCTGACAACAAATTTGTTGGTCAGCTTCCAGAAATTGACAGTACTAACTCAAGTCAAATCCTTGTTCCATTGAATTTAACAATTCTCTCCTTATCTGGTAACTTCCTTACCGGTTCTATACCTTCTTGGATATCGTACTTACACAGCTTAGAGTTTTTAGACCTTCGCTCAAACATTCTTCAAGGCCATCTCCCACTCCTTCCGCCTTCTCTGGTCGGTTTTTTCGTCTCGAACAATCAACTAACTGGAGAGATACCAACTCTGTTTTGCAATTTGAGTATGCTCGAATTCCTTGATTTGTCTAATAATTCTTTCCACGGAAAGATTCCTTCATGCATCGGAAATCATCGTCCTCTCTCGTTGTTGGATCTGAAGATGAATATGTTTGATGGCGTGATTCCTGACATGTTCACAAACACAACTCAACTGAGGAGTTTGCACCTTAATGGCAATCAACTAGAAGGACGACTGCCACGATCTTTGCGCAATTGTCAAGTCTTGGAAGTTTTGGATGTCGGCAATAACAAGATAAAAGACACCTTTCCCCACTGGTTGGAAACCGTTCCAATGCTACAAGTTCTTATCCTAAGATCTAACAAATTCCACGGCTCCATAGGTGATCCTAAAGTGAAGTCTCCTTTCAGAAAGCTGAGAATCATTGACCTCTCCTACAACGAGTTCAATGGTCTTTTGCCCACAAAATATTTCTCGAGTTTCACGGCTATGGCGGAAGGATACACAGATGGGAACTTGTCATACATAGGAGGAACTTCGTATTACCAAGATTTTGTGGCAGTGACAATGAAAGGTTTCACTTTTGAACTGGAAAGGATTATAACCATCTTCACGACAATTGATTTCTCAAGAAATTGTTTCAAAGGAAGTATTCCGGAGTCGATTGGGAAGCTCAAGATGCTGAAAGGGCTGAACTTTTCTCAAAATAAACTGATCGGTCCAATTCCCACATCGTTGAGCAATCTGACTAATCTTGAATGGTTAGATCTCTCCTTCAATATGCTAGTTGGGCAGATTCCTTGGCAGTTAGGAGGTTTGACGCAACTTCAATTCTTAAACCTTTCTCATAACGAATTGGTGGGACCAATACCTACTGGAAACCAATTCAATACGTTCGATAGTGATTCATACAATGGAAACCCGGGATTATATGGATGTCCTCTGACTAAATCATGCAGCAATAAAAACGAGGCCCAACAAAATCAAGGTGATGATGGTGATGATGTTGATGATGATGGAATGATTAATCGGAAGGCGGTGATGATGGGATATGGAAGTGGAGTGGTGATCGGAATATCTATCGGATACATGGTCCTTTTCACTAGAAGAGTTGATTCCTGGTTTCTGAAAATATTTGCTAGAGAACCGCGGCACATATCAATCGCTCCCTTAAGTGGCCGGAGAAGAAACTAGCAAGCATAGGAAATGGTGTCTTGAGAAAAGAAAGGTAATATTTCTCTAGCTTCTTAACTACTTGTTTCAGTTTTAGAACCAAACTTGATTGGCGACATAATAATCTTTTTCTTTTTTTTTTAAAACTATTTTTTGTGTTTTTTGTGTTTTTTGTTTTGCTGCAATATAGGAAGGTGCATGAGAAGTAGTGTTGATGATCAGGTGCAACTGCTGCTCTGTTAAAAGTACCGATGTTTTTGCATATATAGGAGGTCCCTATGTTCTGGAGTTGTTGTTGTTTTTGTTTTTGTTTTTGTTTTGTTTTTTTTTTTGTTTTGTTTTTTTTTTTTTTTTTCAATTTGGGGATGAGAAATTCGAATTCCAAAACCTTGTTGTAAAGATAGGCACGAAATATAACGATTAAAAAATGCCTATGATATTGATTCAGTGTGATGTTTGAACATGTATAAGCTCTACTTAGAGCTAAGTTATTGCACATTTTCTTTATGCTTGTGATTGATTTTTCTCTATGTTACACATTTTCAGAAACGTTTCGCTCGTTCCCAATAGTACAGATTTTGGCCCCGGATTTGTGTTGACCTCGAAGAAACAAAATTAGGAAGAAGGAAATTAACCATAGTCCATAACCAAAATGAGTGGACAAATGAAGGGAAAAATAAAAAGTTTCTCATTGGAAGCCATTTAAAGGGGCATCGATTGATCGAATTAATTATCTAATTAAAAAAAAAAAAAAACATAACAATACTAAGGGTATTTAATGGATTGACCCCAACAGGGTAAAAAAAAAACTTGAGTTCCACAGTGTAAAAAAATGATAATATTAATAAACATATAAGGGTAATAAGTTGATATTTAAAGATAAAAACTCAATTCCTTAGTAACGTCAAATTTAACATGGCAATATTAGAGTCGAGAAAATTCAAACAAGCACCCCATTCTATCAAATACAAAATTGGATGTTTCAAAGATAGCACCGTCCTGTTAAAGGTAAAAACAAATCTAAGTTTCATATAGTAAAAATATATGTAACAACAATAATAAGCATATACATAAGGATTTTGCGCTACTCTACTTAATTGGTTGATCTTTTAAGATCAAAAATTCAATCGCTTAGCAGTCCCAAATTGAACAGCTCCATCTTGATTTGTCGTCAAATTTGGAGCACTGATGGCTGGTACTCATTCATGGTAGGAAACTTCCTACACTCTTCTTCACCAAAAAAAAAAAAAAAAAGAAAAAAGAAGAAGAAGAAGAAGATAATAATAAAAAATAATAATAATAAATTAGAAAACAAAAAGATATTAAGTTAAGACTTCATTGGTTTGTCTTCAGTCAGCATGCGTATGGCAGGTTCCTTTGACAACGATTTAATAGGTTTAAATGATAATTAACAGTAATTATTATCGGCAAGGGGAGATGACTTTATTGTAATGCAGTGACAAGACCGCTCCATTCAACAGAGAAGATTAGGTGAAACAGATTGACAAGCCTCAGAAAATGATATTTTCATCAAGAAAAATGGTTGGGACACCAATTGTAATCATAATTTTTGAGTACCAACTTATATATGTAGTAAATGAGTTGTCATTTTTTTTTATTACTAAGTATTTAAAAGATTGTTATATCTAACTTATATATGTGACAAATGAGTTATCGTTCTTTTATTGGTAAGTATTTAAAAGATTATCACATCAATTAATTATACCTGTTAATAAAAATATGACACATGAATGGTATTTAAAAAGTTGGGATTAGAGTTAATGTTCATAGCATTACTCTTTATTCAACTTTGAACCCCCCCTTTTTAAAAGCATTGTTCAAATGCATAATTTAACTTATCCAAAAAAAAAAAACTATATATGTGGTTTTGAAGTTTTCGTATTTTCTGTTTTCCTTTAGAATAATTCTTGTTCCTCTCTTCTACGCTGCACAATAATTCTTGTTCGATAGGCATTGGCATCGGCCTATCTTTTTGATCAGCATACAAATCGCAGGTTCGTTTGATAACGATTTAATAGTTCTTAATCATAATTAACAATTATTTATTATGTCATGCACCATTTTCTCAGTATTCTTGTAGTCTTGGTGTCGAATTATTTGCTTCTTTGGCTTCAACTGCAAGGACAATCTTCAAATAAGAAGTGGCACAGGTCGTATTAGTTGATTATTCGTTTCATTTGAATAGTCCTAATTGGGAGACTAAAACAAGTTTTTCATTGCATGTGATGTGTGAAAACACCCAGGTAAGTAGCTCAGCTTTGACCATGTTGTTAGAAAATAATCCACTTTCAAAGGCTTGTATTTGTAGTTTGGAAACGTTTGGAAACGATTCATACATTGGAAATGTGGGATTATGTGGATTCCCTTTGTCCAAAACATGCAGCATTGAAGGGGCTCAACAACCATCTCCTTCAAACTCAAAGCATGAAGATGACACATTTGATTGGAAGATTGTGTTGATGGGATATGGATGTGGAATTGTAATCGGCATATCCACGGGATACATGGTGCTTCCAGATAAGGCGATTGATCGGCTTGCAGAGCTTGTTCGAGAACTGCAGGGCAAGAAAAAAAATTCGTCAAAGAGAAATGCTCGTCAGGTTCATAGATTTGGAAGGAGAAACTAGCTTCTTGTAATTGGTCCTGTGCAGAGATGAGTCAATCAGTTGGAGGTATCATTTTTCTTTCTTGAAACAAATCATGTTTTCCGGTTTTTTTTTTTTTTTTTTTCAGTGTTTCAATTTATCTTTTCTTATGAAGAATTATGCCACTTCTTCGTTGTTATCTTTGTAGTCATATCTATATGGTTGTTTAATATTCTTCTTTTGTGCTTCCTTATATTGAACAGGAAAGTGCATGAGAAGTACTTCTGATGATGATCAAGAACAGCAAGTGCTCTACCCCGGATCGAGAGGCGTGGTTCTTAAAACACAATTATCTTTTCTTTTAGTTAATTTCTTGTTTCAAAAACTTTGTAGCCAGAGTGCATCTTTAATAATTTCATCTTTTGGTCCTTGCATCTAGTGTCTGTTGTTGTCTCGAGAAATCTTCAGATTCTCGTAATAATATTTGAGGTATTTGTCATAGGAAGTCCTGGTGTTCTTGTATTTGCATTTTCTTTTCTGTACAAGTATTATTGAGGATTTTGTCAAGTGGGAAATCCTAATTTGTATAACAAAGAAACAAGTTGTGGAAATTCTAATTTTGTGTCCCTGTAAGTGTACGTACGCACTAAAAAAAAAAATATGTCACGAATTTAATTTTATGATTCTAAACTTAATATCCTGTGATGGTAATAATGGAAGGCTTACGTCAACTTTAAGTACCTGAAGAAAACAAAAGAAAAGAAAATCTGACAGTCATTGCAAATTTATTTCATGAGAAATAATTTTGAAGATAGATTCCAACTCTACTGGGAAGCTTAAAATTGGTTTGTTGTGTGTTGTATTCCTCGCCATTGTCGTTTGTTAAACCATTTTGTCGTTTTGAAAACGATATTATCGTCTTGCACACATTAGGTTTTTTCTTTTCTTTTTTTTTTTTTTCATACGATCTTATTGTCTAGATATTACCTTCTTAAATGCTTTTTTATTTTCTCAAATAATACTATCGTTGAGTTATTATACTGATATGGTTTTTTTTTTTTTCGTTTCTATGCATTTCTCAATTTATTTATTTATTTATTTTTCTTCAAGTTTCGGGTCCTATTTATTTTAATTGTTGCGTTCCTTGGTGATCTATGGCTACTAGAGCAGCTTCATGTCGTTTAAAGTTGAATTCCATTTTAACTTTCGTTACCGGTCATTTTTTAGAGTTTATGTCGTCTCTAGTTGACCATTTTTAGGATACCTGTTATTATACTTTTATTGTCGTTTTTATTTATCTGTCGTTTCTCAAGTTTCATGTCATTTTTCACACTATGGTCCTTTTGCAAGTTGAATGCAAGACTTCTTGCTTCTCTTTCCAATCAATAATATTATTATAGAAAAAAATCTATAACTTCTTTTTCAAATAGTGCTTTCACGAAAAAAAAAAAAAAAACCCTGGTTCTGCTACTGTCGGAAGCTAGAAAAGGGGTATGCAATGGTATACACCTGGGAGATATATGATCTGATCATCACTATTTTTTAAAATGCAAGTGCTAAACAAAAATGGAAAAACTAATTTGACTACTACTAATGGATGACTCATTAATGGAACTTGATCCAATTAAACCTAATTCCATGAGTTAATTATTTTGTCGAGATAAGTATCCAAATAAAAAGACCGAAGTCTAAAGTCACAAAAGAGGCAGCATATAAAAAATCCAAAAACCGCACTTTGCTATTAAAGCTTTGCAACAGTGAAGTAATTTTCTTCCCACTAAAGTCTAAAATCATCGTGCGAGAATTTATTATTTCAAAGGGATTGGGAATGAGTGGAAGACGGAGAAAACAAAGTCTACTCCGATTATCTTTCCTTGGAGTCTTCATAGTGCTGCTTTTTTAAACAAAGACCGAGAAAGATAGATAAATAAAATAAATAAATAAATAAATAAAGAAGAACCACTCAACCAGACAAAGATTGAAAGAAAGTCAATAAAGATAAAACATTATTCTGAGGAGCACGATAGAATTTTTACGATTTTAGAAGGGAAAGGATGTGTAGCAAGTTCACAAATAATATCTCTAACTAATAAATAGGACCATGTTTAATATTTACTTGAAATCATAAAACTGCAATACAATTTCGGTCGCCAAAACTTTCTTCGACCATCCATTCACGACCAAATGACGTCGAGAGTTTTTTGGTCTTGGAAACCTTTGGTGACCAAAATCAATGCTTTCTGCTACCAATTTTTTTGAGAGTGGAAGGTGAAAATTCTTGTACATGGATTGAGGCATGACTCTGATCACAACTATTTTGTCCATTAGTTAATTTTTTGTCCTTAAATCTGTAGCGAAAGTGCGAAATGAATTACTTTTTTATTTTCTGTATTAGTATTATTGAGGATTTGGTCATGGGAAATCCTTATGTTGTGGAGTTTTGTATTTTACCACCGAAGATAAAAGATGAAACCAGATTTGTATAACCAAAGAAACAAGTTGTAGAAATTCTTATTTTGTGTGCATGTATGTATATATACACATACCTATATAACGGATTTAATATATACACAAAAAAATAAGTCACGAATTTAATTTTATGAATCTTAACTTATTATTCTGTGACAGTAATAATGGAAGGCCTCAAGCTTTAAGTACTAGAAAATAAAAATTCTGAGAGTCATTACAAATTTAGTCCAGGAGAAATAATTTTGAAGATAGATTCCAACTTCTACGGTAAAAATAAAAATAGTTTGTCGTCTGTTGTATTTCTTGCCCTCGTCGTTTCTTAGATCATTTTGTCGTTTTCAAAATGACATTACCATCTGGTAAACATTAGTTTTATTTATTTTCTTTTTATATGATCTTTTTGTCGAGATAATACCTTCTTAAACACTTGTCTTTTCAAATAATACTTACGTTGTGTTATTATATTGAAAGACAATGATTTTTTTTTTTTTGTCATTTCCCAATTTATTTATTTATTTACCATTCTTCAAGTTTCGGGTCCTACAAAATCTTATTGTTGCTTTCCTTGGGGATTTATGTTACATGAGCAGCTTCATTTCCTTTAAAATTGGATTCCATTTTTACTTTTGTTACATGTCATTTTTTAGGGGGGTTTATGTCTCGTTTTCTAGTTGTCCAGTTTTAGGTTGCCTGTTGTTACATGTCGTTTTTTGGTATAAGCATGCTCCCACACAAAATAAACAACTATTTTTTTGTTGATAGAAAATGATCTCCAACTTATTCATAGTGCCCTCACTGAAAAAGTTTTCTGATTCTGTAACTATCAAGCTAAAAAGGGGTGCCATTGATCGGTATATGAGATAAATATAATATTCTCCCTATTTAAATATTCCACATATAGATTGGAGTCAAATATATATGGACAAATTAACTTGACTACTAATGGAAGACTCATTGACCATGGAACTTGATCCAATAAACTTAATTCCGTGAATTGACGATCTAATATAAAGATAGGAAGATGACAAAGACATACCACAAAAGACCAAAGTGAGTCACAACAGAGACCGCATATTAAAAAAAATTTCAAAAATCGCACTTTGCTGGGAAATTTTACAATCATAAGTGTTTTCTTCCAAGTTCCAACTAAAGTCTAAAGACGGAAATGATACTTTTTAAAGGGATTGGGCATAAGTGGAAGACGGAGAAAATAAAGTCTACTCCAACATTCTTTCCTTGGAGTCTTCATATCGTGCTGCTTTTTAAAACAAAGAACACGAAATAAATAAATAAACAAGAACCACTCAATCAGACAAAATATTTTAAGTAAGTCAATAAAGATAGAACATCATTCTTGCAGCACGATAGAAATTTCAGAATATTAGAAGGACAAGGAAGTGTAGCAAGTTCGCATATAATATAATTAATAGGTTCATGTTTAATATTTAGTTGAATACATAAACTGCAGTATAGTTTCAATTAATTAATAACTTTGATTAAATAAATTTTGTTTCCATCGGTCCTGACTTGATACCAGCATAGTAATTTTACAAAATAATAGTAAAAAAAAAATCTTAAAAACCCCCTGAATGTATAAATTAGTAAATTCCTAATATAAATATACATATGAATAAATTAAGGGGTCTTTGTAAAATATTTGTCTATCGTTGCTTTCCTTGCTCATTGGAGATGAGAAGCCATTAAGCCATTGTTTGTAGAGGAATGCTAGCTACAGTCTCTTTGACACTCTCTTGGGCACTTGCTGGTCTAAATGCATGACATCTGTATACTGAGTTCTGTACATCCAAGCACGAAAGCTAAAAAAAACAAAAAACAAAAAAAACAAAAAAAAAAAAAAACACGAAAGAAAGAAAGAAAGAAGTTGGGTTGTCGATTATTGATTGAATTTGGTGATTATGGCAAGTAATCACTTTCCCTGTTTATATATAAAGTATTGCAATTTTGCTCCACATTAAATGAAAAAGTCTCCCACTGGAAGCTATAAAAGGGGAATCAATTAGTCTAATTATATAAATGAAAATTATCTAAGCGCAGTTAACGGATTGACCACAGCACATATGTTGATTTGTTGTCAAATTTTGTACATTATGAAGGACTCATTCATGATGCTTGATCCAATATAAATCTGAAGCTTTAAATATTATCTAATCAAGATATGAGATGAGAAAAACATGTACAAAGACCAAGACTCTGGGGCAAAATGTGAAACATGCCTAACTTTTTGTACTTAATTAACTTTTAATCACAACACAGGCAAACAGCATTAGCATAAAAAAATTTATGTTATCTTTTTTTTTCCAACCAAAGTCTAAAGTCATCATGATATGAAGTCAAGATATGGTTAAATGTATATGTGTGTGTATATATATATATATAAGTGGAAGATTGTAATCAAATATGGACAAATATTGAACTTGACTACTAATGGAGGACTCATTGGTGGAACTTGATCCAATTAAACTTAATTCCATGAATTGATTATTTAATATAGACAGTAAGATGAGAAAAGTATACAAACAAAAAGAGCAAAAGTCTAAAGTCATAAAAGCGGCAGCTATATAAAAAAAAATAAATCAAAATCAAAAACCGCACTTTGTTATTAAAGCCGTGAAATCGTAAAGTAATTTCATTCCAACTAAAGTCTGGAGACATTGTTCGAGGAAATGATATTTATATATATATATATATATATTAAGGATTGGGAATAAGTGGAAGACGAAGAAAACAAAGTCTAATCCGATGTTCTTTCCTTGGAGTCTTCATAGTGCTGCTTTTTTAAAAAAAGACCAGAAAGTTATAAAACAATAAAAAAAATAAAAAGACAGAGCCACTCAACTTTATGATATATATATATATATATATATATTTTAAATTTTAGAAGGAGTAGGAGGCAGTGTCAAGTTCACATATAATATTTATAGTACAGTTAATAGGACGTGCGTCAATGATTAATAATTTAATTGAAAACACAAAACTGCATTTATAAAAATAAATTTTATTAAATAAATTTAGTTTTCAGTGGTCCTGGTTTGAGCCCATCATAGTAACTTGACAAAACGATATAAAAATATCTTAAAAACCCACTGAATATATAAATTAATGAATTCCTAATACATTAAAACTCTGTTATACAAATGACTAAAATAGGAGGTCTTTGTAAAAAATTTGTCTATTGTTGTTTATTGTTGCTTTCCTTCGCACCCTTGGAGATGAGAAAGCCATTGGTGTATGATTGTTGTCCCATGGTTCGTTTTTCTGAAAGTATATAATTGAGCTATGGTTTTTATTTACTTAAATATTTTTGCTTGGTTTAATGTTCGTTAAATAACTAATTGTGATATTCTAGCCAGTTTCTTCTAATGCTATTTACTTCCTCTCGATATTTATTTATATTTAAATGTACGTACGTATGTATGTATGTATAACAACTGGACAAAAATGAAGGAAAAAAGGACTCTAGTATGTACTGAAGAATTATAACTGTCAATAATTGACATAAATAACTATGTTCTCATTAATAGAAAATTATATCTAATTTCATTTTCAAATAGTGGATGAATTTGACAACTACTAATGGATGACTCATTAATGGAACTGGATTCAATTAACTTAATTCCGTGAATTAATTACTTTATCTAGACTGGAAGATGAGAAAAGTATACAAACAAAAAGACCGAAGTCTGAAGTCAAAAAAGAGGCAGCATATAAAAAATTCAAAAACCGCACTTTGCTATTAAAGCTCTACAACTACGAGGTAATTTTCTTCCAACTAAAGTCTAAAGCCATTGTACGAGAAATTATATTTTCAAAGGGATTGGGAGTAAGTGGAAGACGAAGAATACGAAGTCAACTCCGATGATCTTTCCTTGGAATCTTCATAGGGCAGCTATTATTAATAAAGACCAAGAAAGATTGAAAAAAATAAACAAATGAAAAAGAGCTACTCAACCAGACAGAGATTGAAAGTAAGTCAATATAGCAAAACATTATTCTGGGAGCACGATAGAATTTTTATAATTTTAGAAGGAGAAGGAGGTGTAGCAAGTTCACACATCATATCTATAATATAATTAATAGAACCATGTTTAATCTTTACTTGAAAAAAAAAAAAAAAAAAAAAGAAAAAAAAAGCCAATTGCTTAGCAATCCCAAATCTAACGGTGCTAGAAAAATTTCAAATATGGAATTTTATCAAGAATCAGAATTTTTAATTTCCTAATGTAATCACGTTTAGGGATTATTAGTTTTGATGACAATCATGAATGATGAAATCTTGTAAAAATAAATGCTTGTCAATTTTTGTTTAATTGAGATTTCCAACTACATAATTAGTTCAACATCCAAGAAAATTTCTATAACACATAAATTAATCAAAAAATGACAGTGATTGAAATATCTGAAAAATTGGAATCATCTTGTTTTCTTCTCCCAGCAAAATTTTTTTCTCTTAGTGGTATTTTTCTTCCCTATGTATTTACATATCTCACAATTAGCTTACTTTTGTTTTGTTGGTTGGAGATGAAATTTTTTAAGTTAAAATTGAATGATTTTTCAAAAATTAATTACAAATTTTGTTGACTTTCAAAAAAAGACAAAAACTGAAATGAAAAAAAATATAGTTTAATTAGAATTAAATTTATACACTAAACCAAAACTTATAGTTTTTCAACAAAGAATCCATGACATGGCGCGTGGTTCTTCAAATCAGCCAGATTAGGGAATTAAATGGGATGGGTCAAATGGGTAACTGCAATTTATGGATTGTGGGGCGGGGCGGGGCGGGGCTGGTCAGGACCAACAAAGGTGCTGGTCGCCCCTAACCCGCCCTGTTTACATATTAAAAAGAAAAAAGAAAAAAAAACCACCCGAATAGGATTTTTTTTTTTTTTTTTTTTTAGTGTAAGTCGACGTCAAAATCAAGAGTACTTCTCACAGATCGATACCTTCTACAGGGTCCTGGACATGAACACCTTCTTCGGCAACTCCTGAGACCAGGTCCGCGAGATCTGCATTTCCTCCTCAACAACTTCTCTCTCACTCCCGACAAGGCCCTTACCGTCTACGTCCAGTCCCCTGGCTCCCCCTTCATCTTCTGTGGCGCCGTCACTCTCGCCAGCCCCTCCGCCGTCTCTCTCTCTTCTGACAGTCTCCGGCGCCGGCGATGGCGAACAGCTCCAGATCGTAGCTGCAGCCCCGCCGGCGTCGGCGAAGATCGGGGTGCCAGGGGAGGAGCTGGTGGAGCTGCAGTCGCTGGACGCGGCGGCGGAGAGGAGGATAGAGTGGGTGGCGATGAAGATGGGGAAGAATCTGTTCAATTTCATGCAGTCGTTCTGTGGGGGGTGGACGGGTCGAAGCTGGTGCCCCTAACTCACCCCATTTACAGATTAAAAAAAAAATAGAAAAATTTTTTTAATGCAAGTGGGTCAGCGGCACAGGGCGTGTATCCGCTGACCCACATGGGTCTGACCCGCCCCGCACTTGCATATAAATTGGGCAGGTATTTGCAAGGCGGGTTACTGTGCGGGGCGGGGTGGGTCGGCTTCAAACCCGCCCCACCTTGCCCCATTTACATCCTTAGGCCAGAGCCTGCCCACGTTCATCAACAGCTTGAAATTGCTGAGCTTCCAAACACGTCCACCGAAGGGCATGGAATTTCTATATTGGCAATTCTTAGGGGGTGTTTGGTGTGTTAGTTTGAGTTGAAATATTTTAGTTGTAATAGTAAATTTTTTTGAATTTTCAGAAAAGACAAAAAACTTTTTGGGAAAAAGACAAAAACTTTTTAGAAAAAAGAAAAAAAAAAGTTTAAAATGAGTTGGAGTTGGAATGAACTCCAAACTCCCCCTTAGTATGATAAATCTTTGTCTTTTTATTTTTTATTTTTATTGAAAATACAATGTGTGGGGTGGGTTTTACGTATTTTTTACTCATCAATTTTTTTGGTCGTTGTCAAATTTTAAATTTTTTCTTTTTCTCCTTCACAATTTGACAACGGCGGTTTTTTTTTTTTTTTAACTAGTTTTATAGTTTTCTTTAAAACTATTGTTAAAATATATATATATATATAAATATATTTTTGCACCATCTGCGTCCTTTGAATTTTATTGCATAATTGCAAACTATTTAAAACTCTTATTTTGATAATTTACATCATGAATTTACAAATTTTCTGTGATGGAAAATCTTAACATACTTAATTAAGCAACAACATTACTATCTTATTGATCAATTGATGAAACATGGTTTGTCTTTTGCCAACGATTGGTCTCGGATGTTTATTTAATAAAACAATCACCAAGTTACAGAGGCTTTAAAGTGATCAATGCTAGTTTCATAATGAACATGTATTTCAATTCTGTTAAGTCAGAGTAAAAAATAATTACCAAAATTCTGAATCTAACTTCTTTAGTTTGAATCAAGATATTATATAATACTAATATATTTTTATTATATCGTTGTGAATATTTCCATCTCTAAGCAAGATCAATTTCAATGTTAGGATTGTTTTTAAATTCATAATAATGAGAGACAATCGAACCCAACCCACCCAAAAAATACCTTATGGAGTAGAAACAAATCATGCTAATATTTGATATAATTACTTCTTTCTCCCACAAAGACTTATAAGAACGGACACAAATAAAAATAAATCTTTACAATAAATATTATATTTTGCACAAAACATGGGTATAGTCTTGACACTGAAGACGTAGAAAATGCAAGTCTTGAGCTAGATTTACCTGGAATCTTTAGAGTATTAATGCTGTGATGAGACCTCTAAGTAACTCGTATAAAAGACGTCTAACCCATAAGATAAATCACTAATTTAATGAAACCAGAAAATACGTTATGGGATCGAGCAAACAAAGGGGACCTACAAAGACTCCATGATCTTCTGATACAATTAAATCATGCGGGCCATATTCATTAGTAGTGACTCTTGATCAAAGTTCAGTTTAGAGAAGTCTTGCGGTTAGAAGACCTCTAGACTTGTGATACTCTTTTTCTACACTCTTTTTCTACACGGCACACTAGTAGACAAGTCACTATAGACTTTGATGCAAAATCTATAACTTCTTTGGTATTTTCTATGCACCTAATCAATTTTTAATGTTTAAATATGAGGAAGTTTCTTCATTCTGAACAACGATATTTTCCTTTGTGTTAAGAGGGAAAAAAAAAATCTTAAAGAAGTTTAAATATGTAAAAAAGATTTTTAAAATAAAAAAGATGATATTCATTTGAACTTAATTTATTGATATAAAAGATTTAGTTAAGTTATTAATATAACTGGTGATTAAGGTAAAAAATACTGGAAAATAGAAAAATAAAACAAAAACATGTCAAATTATTGTTTTATGGATATATCATTTATGCACAATGATACTAAATAATATATCTCAAAGTTGACAAGACATGACTGAAAAGTTAATACAACGTTGAACCTAAAAATAGTGGTTTTAAAATTATGAGGACTTATAAAAGGACATTGTTAAAATTTGTGTGCCTTGCTTAGACTTTTGAGTCCCAAATATGGTGGTTGTGGAATTGAATTATTGATTTTTATTGTCGGTTGTTTGCAGCAGTAGCCTTTGGAAATTATGTAATGCCACGTCACCCATTTTCCTACGCTATAAATGTGCATGGTCGTATGGCCTGTCATTGCACACAAACTCTTCCCCCAAATATCTATTCTAGAGTCCATAAACAAAGTTTGATGGTTTTATACTTGTCTGAGAGAATGATGGTTTGGTTTCTTCCATGGCTGAGTCTCCTTCTATTCCTCCTTCCTTCTCCATTCTACTCTTCTTCTTCATTTCCAGTACCCTCTCCCTTTACTCCTCCTCCTCCTCCTCCACTGTGCCATCCCCATGAAAGCTCTGCTTTGCTCCACTTCAAGAACTCTCTTTCCGTATTCAATGATACTTTTTATTGTGCTGAGCAAGTAGGAATTACTAATCCTAATAGTACAGTGTATTGGAATATGAGCAGGGATTATTGCACATGGAGTGGAGTCACATGTGATGAGGTCTCTGGTCATGTCATTCGGCTTGATCTTTCCTGCAGTGGGCTTAATGGTGCTATCCACTCAAACAGCAGTTTGTTCCTCCTCACTCGTCTTCAAACTCTTATCCTCTCCAAGAATTGGTTTTATGGTTCAATCTCGCCCCAATTTGGTAGGTTTTCAAGTTTGATTCACCTTAACCTTTCTGACTCTGGTTTCACAGGCCATGTACCTCTAGAATTCTCTTTCTTGTCTAGTTTGGTTACATTTGATCTTAGTTTGAACGATGGTTTGACTCTTGAGACTTTTAGTTTGAAACGAATTATTTCAAACCTAACCAGTCTCAAAGAATTGTCCTTGAGTAATTTCAATTTGTCTTGCATCTCCACTAATTCCTTTATGAATTTGTCAGAACCTTTGCTGTCTCTTGATCTTAGTTCTAGTGAACTGATAGGGAAATTTCCAGAAAACATTTTTCACCTTCCAAACCTGCAAGAGCTTATCTTATCAGAAAATAGAAATCTCAATGGATCTGTTCCTAGATATAATTGGACCAGCCCACTTAGAGAGTTAGGCCTTTCAGAAACAGGATTCATACTAGATGTCCCATATCTTGTTAGGAATCTGAAACAATTGACTCATTTGGATGCCAGCTTCTGTGGTTTAATAGGATCCTTGCCAGCATTATCTGGCAACATCACTCAAATCACTTACTTAGACCTCTTTGCTAATAATTTCGGTGGTCAATTCCCATGGGACTTTCTCAACCTAGGGAAACTTACTGTGTTAGATCTTGGGTACAATAATTTCGAAGGTCGACTTCCTGAAATTTGTAGTAACTCCACAAAAAAAGCTCATTTGTGTGACTCTTTGAAAAACCAGTCAGTGGGCTCTCTTCCATTGAATTTGAAATCCTTGGACTTATCTAGTAACTTACTTAATGGGACAATACCATCTTGGTTATGTTCCCTTCCGTCTTTGCAATCTTTAAAACTAGGGAGGAACCAATTCACTGGTCATCGTTGTGAATTCCAGCATAATTCTCTGGTCTATCTTGACTTAAGCTCAAATAAACTACAGGGCCTCATTCCAACATCAATATTTCAGCAAGTGAATCTTTTTAGGTTAGATCTTTCATCAAATAACTTCAGTGGATCCATGTAGTTAGACCGGCCTTCAAATTTAAAAAATCTTTTTTTTATTAAACTTTCTTTTAATAGCATGTTAAGGGATTCCATCAACTCCATCATATCTGCTTTGCCCAATACCCTTGAACACTTGTATTTGTCTTTGTGCAACATGAGTGAGTTCCCACTCTCTTTAAGAAGCTTTGAAAATTTAAGATACTTGGACCTTTCCAACAACCAAATTGAAGGGATTGTTCCCCAATGGTTTTGGAACGTTGGGAAGGATTCATTGTTGTATTTAAATATTTCTCACAATCTCTTAACACATATAGAGCAAATTCCTTCGAAAGAACTAGAATATATTGACCTAAGCTCCAACCGGCTTCAAGGTCATCTTTCAATTCCACCACCTTCAACTGCTCTGTTTTCAATCTCAAACAATCAATTCGCTGGAGAGATATCTCCTCTGTTTTGTGACCTTAGGAAGATTGAAGTCCTTGCTTTGTCAAACAACAGTTTGAGTGGGAACATCCCCGCATGCCTTGGAAATTCTAGCATCGTCCTCTCTGTTTTAGATCTGCGGATGAATAGGTTCCATGGCATAATCTCTCTAGCTTTCTCACATCACTCCTTGAGGACTCTGAACCTGAACGGAAATCAATTGGAGGGGCCATTACCACAATCTTTGGTCAATTGTGAAAATTTGGAAATTTTAGACGTTGGGAACAACAAGCTTAATGGATCCTTTCCTTTTTGGTTGGAGTCTCTTCCAGAGCTACAAGTTCTTATCTTAAGAGCTAATAGATTTTCTGGCCCCATAAGTGATCCAAAGGTGAGATTTCCCTTTCAAAAGCTGAGAATCATCGACCTCTCCGACAACGAATTCACAGGTCTTTTACCGAAAGAATATTTTCAGAATTTTGCGGCGATGATGGATGCTCGTGTAGGTAGCTTGGTGTACATGAATTATTCAATGCTTTTAACGCTTTATCAAGATTCTGTCGTGGTGGCAGTGAAAGGGAGAGACGTTGAGCTGGTGAAGATCCAAACCTTGTTCATAACCATCGATTGCTCAAGAAATTACTTCACAGGGGAGATTCCAGAGTTGATTGGGAAGCTCAATTCACTCAAAGGATTGAATCTTTCTTACAACCAGCTAACTGGTCTAATTCCACCATTGTTGGGTAATTTGAGCAATCTTGAGTGGTTAGACCTCTCCTTGAACAAGCTTTCAGGTAAGATTCCATTACAACTGGAAGCAGGTTTGAATCAACTTGGATTCTTAAACCTTTCCAACAATCAATTGACAGGACCAATACCTCGTGGGAAGCAGTTTGACACATTCACCAATGATTCCTACGGTGGAAACATGGGATTATGTGGATTTCCTCTGTCTAAACCATGCAGCAATCATGAGGCACAACAAGACGAAGGTGATGATCATGGTGGAGAGGACGATAATGGAATGATTGATTGGAAGGTGGTGATGATGGGATATGCAAGTGGACTGGTGATCGGAATCTCGATTGGTTACATGGTGCTTTACAGTAGAAGTTGTGATTATTGGTTTCTGAAAAGATTTGGAGGAGGACGACGTCGTAGAACCAGAACTCAGTCAAGAAGGTGGAGAAGATCAAACTACCAAGCAAAGGAAAACAGAATCTCTTGAGAAGTTTGGAAGAGTAAGTTTGTAATGTCTTTGTAGTAAAATCTGTTGTTCTTTAATTAATTTTCAAAACAAAACATTATCAGCTTCCTAATTATTTCCCTTTCTTTTGTGTTTTTGGGTTTTGCATCTGTACAGGAAAGTGCATGAGAAGTACTGTTGATGATCGAGAGCAACTAGTACTACCCCCTGACAGAGAGGCGTGGCTCTTAAAACACGTGTATCTTGTCTTTTGAGTTAATTTCTTGTTTCAAAAAACTTTGTAGACAGAGTGAATGTTACTAATTTTATCATTTGGTCCTTGTGTATTCTGTCGTTGTTGTCTCAAGAAATATTACTACTGGTGTGTTTGCATTTTGGCTGTTTTTGCAATGCAATTACTGTTCAAGCTTACCTATGACTTAAAACCTGAAACGGATCAAATAAAACGACGCATAACCTGCAAAACGACAGTTGTTGAATTACGATAGAACATTAGAAAGATGGATATTCAAGAAGACAAAAATAGCTTAAGAAGCACAATTAAAAACGACAACGACCTAGAACTTGAGAAACGTAACAAGAAACGACAACATCTTAAACAGAAATAAAGATGAACTTGGAAAAACAACAACAATGTTAAAAGACAACAACAATGAATTGACACACAAACCGCAAAAACAATAATAAAACGGCAAAATAAAAGTCGATTATGTTAATATTACAAGATTTATATATTATTTTACTTAAACTTATATTAAGTCTTTTTTCTTAAGCTTTGAAATTACTTAAATACCCCTAAGAAAGGGAGCAAGCCCTGTACATGTATATTTCCTTCCCCTGCCTCCATTATATTTTCTAGGGAAAAGATACAAAATGTTGAAACTAACAAAGTCAGTCAATATTAAAATAAGTTTTAGTAATTCTTAAGTTTCTAGATTTGTGTTATAAAAAATAAAAAATAAAAAAAAAACCCGATGGTTATGAATTTAATTTTTAAACAGAGAACTTGTTCAGAGTAAAGAATACATTAGTTTAGAAGAACTATTATGCGGGGCAGAAGGTTGGTCAAGAAAACCGGAGACCTACAGAGAGAACATCTTTCCATTGGTTAGTACATAAAAGGAGATGACTTTTATTGTAATGCCATGAGAAGACCTCTACACTGGCCCTAGAAGATAAGGTGAAACAGATTGACCCCCCCACCCCCCTTTTTTTTAATAATTATTTTTCAAATGCATATCTGTATTCGAAGTTTTCGTATTTTCTGTTTTAATTTTAGAATAATTCTTGTACCTCTCTTCCACGCTGCAGACCAGGAAGCTTTAAAAATTAATTAGAAGCCTAAGTCGATCGCATGTTCACTTTGGAGATAATATTGTTTGGTTGTATGTTGTGATGATAGCTTTTTAACTTGTGATATATCCAATATCGCTCCTTTCATCCTTATTCTTGATTATTCTTTACACAGCAAATAAATAAATATTCTTTACAGTAGAAGTTGTTATTATTGGTTTCTGAAAGGATTTGGAGGAGGACGGTGTCGTAGAACAAGCACCCGCGCAAGAGGGAGGAGAAGGCCAAATGAGCAAGTAGAGGAAAACAGAGTCTCATGGGAAGTTTGGAAGAGTAAGTCGGTAATGTCTTTGTAGTTCTTTAATTTTCAATAAAAAACTTTATCGGCTCCATAATTATTTTCTTTTCTTTTGTGTTTCTGGGTTTTGCTGCTGACAGCAAAGTGCATGCTGTTGATGATCAGGAGCAAGTGACACTACCCCGGACCGAGAGGCGTGGCTCTTAAAACACGATTAACTTGTCTTTGAGTTGATTTCTTTTTTCAAAAACACTCTGCAGATGAAGTGCATGTTGAATAATTTTACTATTTGATCCTTGTCTATAGTGTTGTTGTTGTCTCAAGAAATTTTAAGATTCTCGTGATAATAATTGAGGTTTTTGTCATAGCAAGTCATGGTGTTCTTGAGTTTACATTTTTGCCGTTTTAGTACCTGTTCAATGCAATTACTATCCAGGCTGAGCTATGACTTATAAACCTGAAACTAACTAATTTAAATGACACTTTACATGTAAAACGCCGAAACCTGAATTACGACATAACATGAGAACGATGGACATTCAAAACGACAAAAAAACTTACGAAGCATAATTTAAAAACGACAAGAGCGTATGACTTGAGAGACGCAACGAAAAACGACAATAACCTATAAAGAATAAAAGATGAACTTGAAAAGATAGGAAACTTGGAAAAACAAAACAATGTCAAATGACAACAATCAATCACAAAAACGACAACCAAACCTCAAAATGACTGTCGATTATGTTAAAATTACAAGATATATATTCTTTTATTTAATCTTAAAATAAGTTTTTTTTTTAAATTAATTCAAATTATGATTTTTATAATTTACGTTAAATTAAGTTTTGATGCTTTAGTTTTTGACCAATAAATATTAGCTAAGAATTTCAAGCTTTCAAGTTTACCTAAATACCCCTAAGAAATGGAACAAGCCATGTACATGTCTATTAATTTCCATTTTAAAAAAAAAAGTTGACAGGATAGAAAAATGACAAGTTCGAAGTCGTTGGGTTTGGCAGGGACGTCGTTATGGTGCTCAAACTTTAAAAAGAAACTTATGAAAATCTTCCATAACAATTACATATTTCTAGGTCAACTCGGTAAATATATTCATGCAACAACATGTCGTTTTTAGAACTTGTTTACCAAGCCGTAATGAAATGTACGTAATGAGAAAGGTATGAATTTGAAAATAAAGTATATGAATTGAATAGGAAGTGCATGAGTTTCCACAAGCATCTTTTCATACTTCAATTTTGGGGGTCAATTTTAGAAGTATTGACAACAAGAAAAGTCTACACCAAAACAAATCTGAATTGGGCCAAACAAACCGGTGGGACCAAATGATCGCATTGGGTATTCTCTATTTGAATGGTTCTCGTGATTAGTTAGATTATGATCCGCCTTATTACTAGCTCTTAGAAAATGCAACAGACATAGCTGTATTTTGAATATGTAGAAAAAAATTTCTAGCCCAAATAAGTACTACGACGGCCACAAACGCACACACACATATATTTTATATTTGGCTCACTAGAAAGACTTTGACTTGTATTTTTTTTTTCTTTTTTTCCTCCTGTGTAAACTATGAATGGAATAGAACAATGAGTGAATAACGTGGTTGATTTTTACGCTTATTATTATCCTTGGCTCTATTGGCAATAGCTAGCACACCAAACAAACATGTCCAGTGTGAACTCTTGTCAAGTCTAGAGTGGGTCAATCATATATATGTGAACACAGTGAAGCAGTTTTTTATATTTTGGATTTCGTTTGGGTCAAACATATATATGAACACATTGAAGCAGCTTTTTATATCTCAGATTTCGGTTATTTCACAAGTACTTTCGCAAGAACTGACAAAATGACGTTAGTTTTGGCCATATAATGTGAATTCTTTTTTTGGTAGTACATATTGTATGAATTCAAAAAAGTAGCAGTAATGCTGAAATTAGCAACATAAATCAAAACCCTAATAAAATCAAAAATATTGCAACGAAAGACTTATTGGTATTCCTTCCATGGTTGGGTCTCCTTTTCTTGTTCCTTATTACTTCTTCAATCAACTCCTTATCTGCTCTGCCTTCTTCTCACTTTCCTTCTGATCTTCCACAGTGTCATCCCCATTAAACCTCTGCTTTACTCCACTTCAAGAACTCTCTTTCCGTATCCATACCAAATGATAGTTATTATTTTTCAGTAAGTCATGGACCACTTATAACTGATACGGGAAATGAAATGGGCAAGTTCAGACTGAAGAAGAAAATGTCCCGCCCCATTAATAAGTCACACAATTAATGGGATCAATTCGTCACAAATAGTCTGTACAGTCAATTTGATAGGAACCACATGAGATTGTCTGTGTGTGAGTATCAGGATTTAATCATTTTCAAGTTACAGTAATCTTTAAGAGAATTAATGTTAAATACAGAAGACACATATTTTGTCTCACTAAAAAAACTTTAATTTGGTTTTAATCTTTATACTTTTTGATATTTATATATATATAAATACATCTAATAATCTATTTACTCTATACAAAAGGATGAAAGCACTTAGTAACGGTGCCACATAGTGTGTCTAATACCCTTTACGTGATAATTTTTTCATTTTTTTAAAGATGAAAAGTTCATTTTTTTTATTTTTCAAAAAAAAAAAAAAACTCAAAAACTCCATCTCCAAAAATCCCTCCAAAGAGGCCCCAATACTTAAGTGATTTTTATAGTTTGAGATATTTACTATTGTGAGTATGTTCAAATCTGAGGTATTTTAATTATGAGAATTTATGAATATATTACATGTATATAGGTATTTTTAAATTTTCCAAACTATGTTTTCGTAAGTGTGTTTTGAAATTACCACAAGGTATAAAATAAATCTTATGCTAAAAAAAAAAAAAATTGTCCAATTTTGAAACACAAGTAAGATCAATTATGATAAGTTAAAACAAAGTAATCACGTTTTCGACATTTCAATAATGCGGGACATCGCAAATTTATTTATCAATGATGTTTTTGCAAACCATAATATGTTATTTCTTTGTTTTGGTTATCGAAGTACTCTCAATTCCAAATTATTTTGGGATTGATTATAACTAACTATTGCTAGTACGAAATAACTCCAGGAAGAAAAGTTGAAAAACTTCGTGTGCGTTTGGTAAAACAGTTTGAGTTGAAATTTTTAAGTTTGAGTTTGTTGACTTTTTAAAAATTAGTTACAAATTTTGTTGACTTTTCAGAAAAAGATAAAAATTGAGATGAAAAAGTATAATTTAGTTGGAGTTAAACTGGTGAGCTAAATAAGGGCGATCAAGTTGGGGACCAGAATAAGTTGACAGTACAACTGAATCATTTTGAAGGAAAAAATATATATATATATATATATATATTACCTGGCAGACTCAATATTTGTTTGTCTCGCTGCTTTGACTTTTTCATTTAACTCTTTCCCCCAATTACGGTGGTTTTATATTGGTGATTCTTTACACGGTTTAGCCTTTGCAAACTATGTAATACCATGTCGGACCTTTTCCTATACACTATAAAATGTGCATATTGGTCGCATAGTTTGTCATTACACAAACTATTCCCCAAACATCTATTCTAGAGTCCTAAGCAAAGTTTATGGTTTTACACTTGTCTCAAAAAATGAGGGTTTGGTTTCTTCCATGGCTGAGCCTCCTTCTGTTTCTCCTTCCTTCTCCGTTCTACTCTTCGTCTTTTCCGCCCTCTCCCTTTACTCCTCCTTCCCCTCCACTGTGTCATCCCCATGAAAGCTCTACTCTTCTCCATTTCAAGAACTCTCTTTCCATAATAAGTCTCAGATCTTATTTTTCTGCATGTGATTCTTATTTCGGAAATGCTAATCCTAATAGTACAGTGTCTTGGAATATGAGCAGGGATTGTTGCACATGGAGTGGAGTCACCTGTGATGAAGTGTCTGGTCAAGTCGTTAGGCTTGATCTTGGCTGTAGTGGTCTTCATGGTGTTATCCACCCCAACAGCAGTCTATTTCTCCTCACTCGTCTCCAATCTCTCACCCTCTCCCGTAATTGGTTTTTTGGTTCAATAATCTCACCCCAATTTGGTAGATTTGTGAGTATGATTCATCTTGACCTTTCTGACTCTGGTTTCAGAGGCCAACTTCCTCTGGAATTCTCTTACTTGTCTAGTCTGGTTACACTTGATCTCAGTTGGAACCTTGATTTGACTCTTGAGAGTTTTAGTTTGAAACGAATCGTTGCAAACTTAACTAGTCTCGAAGAGTTGGCCTTGGGCTATGTCAACATGTCTTTTGTCTCACCTATTTCCTTTATGAATTTGTCTACTTCTTTGACTTCTCTTGATCTTAGTGGAACTGAAATAAAAGGGGAATTTCCAGAAAACTTTTTCCGCCTTCCCAAACTTAAGAAGCTTGATTTAAGTTATAACATACATCTGAATGGTTCATTTCCTCCACATAATTGGAGTAGCCCATTGAGAGACCTAAATCTTTCCAGAACTGGACTTTTGATAGATCTACCATATCTTACCAAAACTTTGAAATCTTTGAATACTCTGTTTCTCAGCTCCTGTAGTTTTAGAGGATCCTATCCTCCACTTCTTGGCAACTTAACACAAGTCACATCCTTAGACCTCTCTTTTAATAATTTTGGTGGTCAAATCCCATGGTCCTTTCTAAATCTAGGGAAACTGATTTATTTAGATCTTTCTGGTAATAATTTCATAGGTCAACTCCCTGACATTTGCAACAACTCCACAAAAATATCTTTTTTGTGTGATTTCCCAAAAAAACAGTTATTGGGTTCTATTCCCTTGCATTTGAAATCCTTTTTCTTATCTAACAACTTACTTAACGGCACGATACCTACTTGGTTATATTGCCTACCACGTTTGCAGGATCTAATTCTAAGTAGCAACCAAATCATTGGGTCCATTGATGAATTCCAATATACTTCTTTGGTTAGTCTTAGTTTAGCATCTAACAAATTAGAGGGCTTTATTCCGTGATCCATTTTTCAGCAAGTGAATCTTCATTCATTAGATCTTTCATCAAATAACTTGAGTGGATCCATGCAGTTAGACGAGCCTTCGAATTTAAAAAATATCAAGTCTATTGATCTTTCTTTTAATAGCATACCAAGGGATTCCATCAACTCCATCATATCTACTTTGCCCAATACCCTTCGATACTTGTCTTTGTCTTCGTGCAGCATGAGTGAGTTCCCACACTCTTTAAGAAACTTTGAAAATTTAGAAGTCTTGGACCTCTCCAACAACCAAATTGAAGGGATTGTTCCCCAATGGTTTTGGAATGTTGGGAAGGATTCATTGTATTTTCTGAATATTTCTCACAACCTCTTAACTCATATTCAGAAAACTCCATGGAGCAGACTATCTATTGTCGACCTTAGCTCCAACCGTCTTCAAGGTCAGCTTCCAATTCCACCACCTTCAACATTTTTGTTTTCCGTCACAAAAAATCAGTTGGTTGGAGAGATATCTCCTTTGTTTTGCAACCTTGGTCAGATTGAAGTCCTCGATTTGTCAAACAACAGTTTAAGTGGTAACATCCCCTCTTGCCTTGGAAATTCTAGCATCTTCCTCTCTGTTTTAGATTTGCGGATGAATAGGTTCCATGGGACGATTCCTCCAACTTTTGCAAAAGGAAACTACTTGAGGACTCTAAACCTCAATAGAAATCGATTTGAAGGGTCACTACCCCATTCTTTGCTCAATTGTGAAAATTTGGAACTTTTAGACGTCGGAAACAACAACCTAAATGGCTCATTTCCCTTTTGGTTGGAGTCTCTTCCAAAGCTTCAAGTTCTTATCATGAGATCCAATAGATTTTCTGGTCCCATAAGCAATCCAAAGGTGAGATTTCCTTTTCAAAAGCTGAGAATCTTTGACCTGTCAAACAATCAATTCACAGGCACTTTACCCACTCAATATTTTAGAAATTTTGTGGCTATGATGGATGCTCACGCAGATAGCTTGGTGTACATGAATTACACGGCTGGAATAATGACTTATTATGAAGATGCTATTGCGGTAGCAATGAAAGGGCTCTACATTGAACAGGTTAAGATCCAATCCATGTTTATAGCCATTGATTGCTCAAGAAATTACTTCACAGGGGAGATTCCAGAGTTGATTGGGAAGCTCAATTCCCTCAAAGGATTGAATCTTTCTTACAACCAGCTAACTGGTCTGATCCCACCATCATTGGGTAATTTGAGCAATCTCGAGTGGTTAGACCTCTCCTCAAACAAACTTTCAGGGAAGATTCCATTGCAATTGGAAGCAGGTTTGAATCAACTTGGATTCTTAAACCTTTCCAACAATGAATTGACGGGACCAATACCTCGTGGGAAGCAGTTTGACACATTCACCAATGATTCGTACAGTGGAAACCAGGGATTATGTGGATTTCCTCTATCTAATCCATGCAGCAATCATGAGGCACAACAAGACGAAGGTAATGATCATGATGGAGAGGACAACCATGGAATGATTGATTGGAAGGTGGTGATGATGGGATATGCAAGTGGACTGGTGATCGGAATCTCGATTGGTTACATGGTGCTTTACAGTAGAAGTTGTGATTATTGGTTTCTGAAAAGATTTGGAGGAGGACGGCGTCGTAGAACAAGCACCCGCTCAAGAGGGAGGAGAAGGCCAAATTAGCAAGCAGAGGAAAACAGAGTCTCATGCGAAGTTTCGAAGAGTAAGTCGGTAATGTCTTTGTAGTTCTTTAATTTTCAATACAAAACTTTATCGGCTCCATAATTATTTTCTTTTCTTTTGTGTTTTTGGGTTTTGCAGCTGACAGCAAAGTGCATGCTGTTGACGATCAGGAGCAACTGATACTACGCTGGACCGACAGGCGTGGCTGTTAAAACACGATGAACTTGTCTTTGAGTTGATTTCTTTTTTCAAAAAAACTCTGTAGATGGAGTGCATGTTGAATAATTTTACCATTTGGTCCTTGTCTATAGTGTCTGTTGTTGTCTCAAGAAATTTTAAGATTCTCGTGATAATAATTGAGGTTTTTGTCATAGCAAGTCATGGTGTTCTTGAGTTTACATTTTTGCCGTTTTAGTACCTGTTCAATGCAATTACTATCCAGGCTGAGCTATGACTTATAAACCTGAAACTAACTAATTTAAATGACACTTTACATGTAAAACGCCGAAACCTGAATTACGACATAACATGAGAACGATGGACATTCAAAACGACAAAAAAAACTTACGAAGCATAATTTAAAAACGACAAGAGCCTATGACTTTGAGAGACGCAACGAAAAACGACAATAACCTACAAAGAATAAAAGATGAACTTGAAAAGATTGGAAACTTGGAAAAACAAAACAATGTCAAATGACAACAATCAATCACAAAAACGACAACCAAACCTCAAAATGACTGTCGATTATGTTAAAATTACAAGATATATATTCTTTTATTTAATCTTAAAATAAGTTTTTTTTTTTAAATTAATTCAAATTATGATTTTTATAATTTACGTTAAATTAGTTTTGATGCTTTAGTTTTTGACCAATAAATATTAGCTTAGAATTTCAAGCTTTCAAGTTTACCTAAATACCCCTAAGAAATGGAACAAGCCCTGTACATGTATATTAATTTCCATTAACAAAAAAAGTTGGCAGGATAGAAAAATGACAAGTTCGAAGTCGTTGGGTTTGGCAGGGACGTCGTTATAGTGCTCAAACTTTAAAAAGAAACTTATATGAAAATCTTCCCCAACAATTATATATTTCTAGGTCAACTCGGTAAATATATATTCATGCAACAACATGTCGTTTTTAGAACTTGTTTACCAAGCCGTAATGAAATGTACGTAATGAGAAAGGTATGAATTTGGAAATAAAGTATAGGAATTAAGTAGGAACTACATGAGTTTCCACAAGCATCTTTCCATACTTCAATTTTGGGATCAATTTTAAAAGTATTGACAACAAGAAAAGTCTACACCAAAACAAATCCGAATTGGGCCAAATAAACCAACGAGACCAAATGATCGCATTGGGTGTTCTCTATTTGAATGGTTCTTCTGATCAGTTAGATTATGGTCCGTCTTATTATTGGCTCTTAGAAAATGAAACAAACATAGCTGTATTTTGCATATGTTTGAAAAAAAATATCTAGCCCAAATAAGTACTACGACCGACACACACATATATTATATATTTGGCTCACTAGAAAGACTTTGACTTGTATTTCTTCTTTTTTTTCTTTTTTTTCTTTTTCCTCCTGTGTAAACTATGAATGGAACAGAACAATAAGTGAATAACGTGGTTGATTTTTTATGCTTATTATTATCCTTGGCTCTATTGGCAATAGCTAACACACCAAACAAACATGTTCAGTATGAACTCTTGTCAAGTATAGAGTGGGTCAACCATATATATGTGAACACAGTGAAGTAGTGTTTTATATTTCAGATTTCTTTTGGGTCAAACATATATATATGAACACATTGAAATAGCTTTTTATATTTCAGATTTCGGTCGTTTCACAAGTACTTTTGCACGAACTGATAACATGACATTCGTTTTGGTCATATAATGTGAATTCTTTTTTTGGTAGTAAATATTGTATGAATTCAAAAAAAGTAGCAGTAATGCTGAAATTAGCAACATAAATCAAAATCCTAATAAAATCAAAAATATTGCATCGAAAGACTTATTGGTATTCCTTCCATGGTTGGGTCTCCCTTTCTTGTTCCTTGTTACTTCTTCAATCAACTCCTTATCTGCTTTGCCTTCTTCCCACTTTCCTTCTGATCTTCCATTGTGTCATCCCCATGAAATTTCTGCTTTGCTCCACTTCAAGAACTCTCTTTCCGTATCTGTATTAAATGAGAGTTATTATTTTTTGGTGAGTCATGGACCACTTATAACTGACATGGGAAATATTAGCCGACATTGAAATGGGCAAGTTCAGACTGAAGAAGAAAATGTCCGGCCCCATGAATAAGTCACACAATTAATGGGATCAATTCCTCACAAATGATCTGTGCGGTCAATTTGATAGGACCCACATGACAATGTTTGTGTGTGAGTATTGGGATTCAATCCTTTTCAAGTTACAGTAATCCTTAAGAGAATTCACGTTAAATACAAAAGACATATATTTCGTCTCACTAGAACGACTTTAATTTGGTATTAATCTTTTTACTTTTTCATATTTATATATATAAATATATCTGATAATCTACTTACTCTATACAAAAGGATGAAAGCACTTAGTAACAGTGCCACGTGGTGTGTTAAATACCTATCACGTGATAATTTTTTTTTTCATTTTTTAAAGATTAAAAGTTTTATTTTTTTAATTTTTCAAAAAAAAAAAAAACTCATCTCAACTTCAAATAAAATATCTCAAAAACTCCGTCTCCAAAAATCCCCCCCAACGGGCCCCAAGACTTGAGCGATTTTTATATTTGGAGATATTTATTACGATAAGTATGTTCAAATATGAGGTATTATTATTATGAGAATTTTATGAATGTGTTACATGTATGTAGGTATTTAAAAATTTTCCAAACTATGTTTTCGTAAGTGTGTTTTAAAATTATCACAAAGTTAAACAAATCTTATGTACAAGAAAAAAAAAAATTTTGTCCAATTTTGAAACACAAGGAAGATCAACTATGACAATTAGTCAAAACAAGTAATTATCACGTTTTCAACTGTTCAATAACATGGGACGTCATAAATTTTTTTATCAATGTTGTTTTTGCAAACCATAATATGTTATTTCTTTCAATTCCAAATTATTTTAGGATTAATTATTACTAAATATTGCCAAGTCTGAAATAAATCCAGGTAGAAGTTGAAAATTTTTAAGTTGTGGACCAGAATAAGTTGATAGTACAACTAAATCATTTCGAAGGAAAAAAAGAAAAGAAAAGAAAGAAAAGCTAAGTTAATGGTGATTTATAAGCTGGCATACACTCAATATCTGTTTGTCGCGTTGTGTAGACTTTCACTCATTTGATTTAACTCTTTCCCCCGTATACCGTGGTTTTATTGTCGATTCTATACATGGTTTAGCCTTTCCAAATAATGTAATACCATGTCGGACCATTTCCTATAAACTATAAATATGCATATAGATTGTAACATCAAACAGAGACTAGGTATATATTCTAAGAAGTTATAATTTATTACAAGTAATTAATTATATGATGATGTACTAAAGGTGATAATTAAAATAGTAATAGTTGGTTATTGTTGTTTGAAATTTTGGAAAATTTTTTCTTTGTTTTTTTTTTTTTTTTGAAAAAGTGAAATTCGGAAAATAAAATTCAACTCGTAAGTAATCTCATCTGGTGGGGTCCACTATTTATAAGTTATTTGTATCTTACATGTAGTTTTTCGGGGTGCTGCCCGTCATTTTCCAAAATTCTTATTCTTTTTTATCAATAACGTTTTTTTACCTTCTTATTGTCCCTCTCCAAAATTTACGTCGCTTATGTTGTTGTTCTTTTTTTACTACTAAGATAGCTAAAAATACATAGTTTTTTGACAATTGGTTTGTATAGTTTGGTGTTGGATATTTATGTGAAAACAAGTGATGGCCTTTAGTTGATTTCATCTTTTTCAAGGGTCCAATTCAGTTGTTTATTATTATATATATCTCAAAAAACAAAAAAAAAACAGAAAAAAAAAAAAAAAAAAAAGAAGTGGGGTTGTCGTTTGTTGATTGAATTTGGTGATTATGGCAAGTAATCACGTTCCCTGTTTATATATAAAGTAGTGCTTCACTTTAAATGAAAAAGTCTCTCGTTGGAAGCTATAAAAGTGGAATCAATTAGTATAATTATCTATATAATTGAAAATTATCCAAGTGCAATTAATGGATTGACCACAGCCTATAAGTTGATTTGTCGTCAAATTTTGTACTACTGATGAAGGACTCATTCATGGTGCTTGATCCAATATAAATTTGATGCTTTAAAATATTATCTAATCAAGACATGAGATGAGAAAAACATGTACAAAGACCAAAGACTCTGGGGCAAAATGTGAAACATGCCTTACTTCTAGCTGCTATTGTTTAAATTTATGTTATCTTTTTTTCCAACGAAAATCTAAAGTCATCATGACATGAAGTGAAGATATGGTTAAATGTATAAATATGTAGGTGTGTGTATATATATGTATATAAGTGGAACGCGAAGAAAAGAGAGTCCACTCTGTGTCTTTCCTGGAGCCTTTGCAGTGATGTTAGAGAATTTTCTTTAAAAAAATATTTTCATTCTGTCAATTTCATTCGTTTATATTCTATTTATTACTTTTTGTACATACACATAATATACGCTCTTTGTTTACATCTTTAGATTGCTGACAGAAAGAATTAAAATCAATCAGGTTGACACTAATTTTTTTCTTAATTACGCCTCCATTAAAAGAAATTATTTTTTGAATTTTTTGGGATATTTTCAATTTTACACCTTGCATTTTGAGCAAATAAAAAAATATGAAGCATATAAATATAAAAATATAATTCTTTGTTCTCAATATTGTACTTTGGATTCAATTTGATATCAAATTCTTACCTTCTATAGATCAAATGTTGATAATTTGAACCATTTAAATTATGACTTTATCTTTTAAAATATGTCATGAAATTGCTTATCATCTTATTCACTTTATACCTCCTAATACATATTTGGTCGAGAGAAGGTATAAATTTGATATGAGAATGATATTCAAAGTTATAATTTTGAGAATATGTAAAACACATGGTATATGTTTCTGATAACCTTATGCAGAGTTTAAAATAAAAATATCCACAGAGGCCACAGCAGGAATTGCCTGTAGTCTTCATAATATTGCTGTGATAAGACATGTATATTCGTTCTAAATTTTATTTTTAACAGAGAGATTGTACGTAAATTAACAAACATACGAGAAGGAAAGAAACTTTTATAGTCTTGATCTTCATGCGGTACTCACCCGGAACATATATTTGTCAGAGAGAGAGAAACGGCTAAGGTTTCAAATATATATATTAAATTTGTCTAGCTATTTATAGAGATCTAAACTAACAAAAGATAACTTAACTCAATTTCCCATGTTCTAAATAAACATTTTTCATCAATAAATATAATAATACTAATAATATTCACCATCAAGTTAATAATATATATAATAAATATAATAATATAATAATACTAAATAAACGTTATTAGTAGTGTTCCTCAAAAAATTCTATCATAGTCATTCCTAATATTTTAAGCAGTCAAATCTTGAGCAGATTCTGACCAATTTTCATAATTTTTAAATTTGAACCATAATCGAGCAATATTCGCAAAGCGTCCAAACATCATTGGTTTGGCTTTCTTTCCTTTTTGGTTAAAAAAAATACTAAAAACTAAAATAATAAATAAATAAATAACAGTTCGGTGTCCTCTACGTGGATAAGTGTAGTGCATGTGTTCGGCCGCGCGTGCGCGCGCATGGCATGAAATGCCATACACAGAAACACCATAAGCTAGGTCCATTGGGCCAAGCTGTTGCTTTCAGTTCACGGCCAGGGGAAGCCCAACAGGCTGGCCCTATGGCATCTGCGTAAAAAAAGAGACAGAAAAAAAATAATAAATAAATAAAGTAAATACATTACTTGATAGAGAATCTTTTTGAGGTGGAGATTACTAAGAAAAGTAAACACTCCAAATACATAGAACAAAACTTTAACGACTTATTTGCACTCACCTATTTTATTTTTTTTAGTATAATTGATATTATTTTATTTTTTTACAAATTCTTTTAGTTTTCATTTTTTGTTTTTTGATTTTAATGATTAGTATATTTTGTTGATAAATGTAAATTACTTTTAATAAATCAAAATTAGTTATTAACATCAAATTAATTATAATAAATATAAAATATTTACTATAAACATGAATAAATAATAAACACAATGCAAAATATTAACGATAAAAATTGATAAATATTCATACTTTTCATATAAAAAATCAATGAATTTTTTATTAAAAAAAACCTAGTTGTTTATATAATCCACTATAAATTAAATGGTTGTCAATAATGTCTTAATCAAACAAATTGAAGAATGTCACAATAAATTAAATCAAATTCTTTATGAAAAAAATTACTATTATTATATAAATTAGTAGAAATGAAATCAAACATATCTTTATGATACATTCATTATATGAAATATTTTTTTTAAGATTTTTCATTTTTTTATTTAGCTTTTTCTTATTAATGTGAAATCTGATTTTGAAAAAATATTCTCCTTTTTTTTTTTTGTTCATTACAAATATTTACACATTCTTTACAATAAATCAAAAAAAAATTTCAAAAATCTTCTTTTCTATCAATTATTTTTGCAATTTCATTAAATCAACTTTAGCTTTATTTGGTAAACATCTTAGATTCTTTTTTTTTTTTTTTCGTTTCCTTTTTTATAATTTCTTTATTTGTTAATTCTCTATTTTTCTGAATAATAAAATTATCTTTATAATTACTCTTTTAGATATTTATGTAAATAAAAAAATCAACATATTTCAAACCAATATCTCCAATTTAGAAATATAACTAAAAAACCCTAATAATAAATGAAATATAATAATGTGTGTGTATATATATGTGTATATATATATATATGTATGTATATATACATATATACATATGTGTGTGTATGGCTTGAAATGCCATGCACGTAAACACCGCAGGCCAGGCCCATAGGACCCGCTGTGGGCTGAAAGCCCACGGCCGGGGGAAGCCAAACAGGCTGTTCGAGTGATATCAGCTTAAAAAAAAAAAAGAGAGAGAAAAATAAAATAAAAATAAAAGTAAATATATTACTTGATGGAGAATCTTTTTATGTTGAGATTATCAAGAAAAGTAAACACTCCAAATAAATAAAAACAAAACTTTAACGACTCCTTTACACTATCCATCTTAAGGAGATGAACCATCACCTGAATTGTAATAATGGAGCCTAAAAAATGTGAAAAACTTTTTATATTCTACTACTAGCTTCAACTGATAATCATAATCTTAAAACTAATTATTTTTTAAATTTTAAACCCTATTTTACGTGCCTATAAAAGGGGTGTGGTAGTATGAATACCACTTTTATTTCTTCACTCTCTTTTCATTAAAAAGAAAGCCCTTTCTCTTTCCAAACACATTAATCCGGATTTTAACCAGCAAAAACACCAAGAAATCTTTTCTGTAACATTTCTTCTCAACTTTCAAATTATTAAGCTTTAAGAGAAGATTGCCACCTCATTGGTTTTCAGGGTAAAACACTAATTTACCACTAGCTTTCAAGATTAAAGTTTTAGTTTTTAAACTTATGATGAAATATGTTTGTTTTTCAACTTCTGGTTCCTCATCACAAGAGTTCAAGAAAGCTTCCAAGCCCTCAAAAGAGACACAAACTCCATCAACAACACTAAGGTATATGTTTTTCCACAAACTAGCAAGTTTTAAAAGTTTTGAGGGTTTTCTTGAAAAATCACCTTGAAGAAAATAAAAAATTTGGCATGATGATAACATAAAAACATGGTCTTGTTGCTTTGCTGCTATTTGTGTGACATGTGTGTTTCATGGGATTAAAATGGTTTAACTTATGACAAAATGAAAAGTTTTGATGAGAATATGATTTTCGTGAGTTTCTTGACCATGTGGTATGAAATATGTGTTATGACATAAAATAATTTGGGTATGACATGTTTATTTGCTTTGAATATTCTATGTTGACAGCTTGGAATATGGGGAAAGGATTTTTATGGCTCAAATAATGATAGAATGAAGTTGAAGTTCATATCTATAGGAAAAATAGCCTTCTGACATAATACAAAATAAATATACAAATGATATTTTTAGTGAGAATTTCACTGAACTTATGAAGGATAGAATGTTTCTCTCAGCATAAGCTATTAGATAATGTAACCTCAGGTCAAAAATTATTAAGTGGGAAAAATGATGTGTTTGCCCTCGGAGGGTAAAATGGTATTTTCATAAGGCTAGGAATGTCGGTTGAATCTGAGACTTCACAGTCGAGAGACTAAGGGACTAAAATATGCTATATGTTAAATTTTCATGAAAAACGGACATAAAATGTCACAAAATACCTTTTAGGGGTCAAAATGTAAATATAAAAATTTTAAGAGTAAAAAGTGAAATTTATGGAAATTATTATATTTTAGTTTAGAATCTGTAGGAGGGATCTTTAAGGGCTCCTCAAGTGAATAACGTTTTGGAGTGCTTAATGGGAACAAGTTAATCCATTTTAGGGGCTAAAATATTAAAATAATTAAAAATGGGTCAGTATAACTGGCAAACCGACATGAAGGTAGTGTTTTTCCTTATTTAAAGACAGTGTGCCAAGCCAATGTAGTTGGGTAATTAATATGGTTAAGTTTTGGTTTATTATTGGGCCATTAAAAGACAAGTAAGGCACTTAAATATAAAGAATTTTTGTAAGTGTGGTTGAAAATATAAATTAGGTATAATAGTTTGGACAGTTTTTAATGCTGCTAACATGGTATTAGGGCCTTGAGAGGTGTCAAGTTAAAATGGGCCTTGTTGATCTAATAGCAGAATGGAAGACAATCTTAATTAATCGACTAATGTCTTAAAAGTAGAATAATGGGCTAGTTAGGCCCAATTTAATTTCCATAAAAACTAGAGAGGCCCAATAGGTGGATGGTAATCTTTGTTACCCATGGTCATCTAATAGGTCCAATGAAAGACAAAATAAAATAGATATTAATGGATAAAATAAGTAATAATTTAATCACTTAATGATTATAATAATAATTAATCATTTAATGATAATTAATTATTTCAAGGAAATTTAAGAGAAATTAATTTAATATTATCTTTCAACTAATTAATAATTAGTTAATTATCCACAAATTAACATTAAACTATATTAATTAATTATTATTTCACTAATTAATAATTAATTAATTACGGATTGATAATTTTTATAATTACAAATGTTATTTAATTAACTATTAATTAATAATGTTACTTCATTAATTATTAATCACGTTAATTAATAATTCATTTAGTAAATAACGAGCTAAATATGAGCAAGTTAAGGTTTAATATCCTAATAATTATCAAGTAAGGAATGTAATAAATAAGTAACCAATTTAAGAAAAAATTTATTTTCCTTAAGGATTAAAATATGTAAATAAAAAAAGATATAGTTAATAAATAATCTTAAAAAGGATTAATTAGTAACTAAAAGCATGAAGTTTAATAAGACACTCGTTAAGAACAAATAATAATTTTAAGAATCCACTCTAACCGTTGGGTGTTAGTTTAAATTAGGACACTGAAAAGACAAAAAGGTTAAGCCGAACATGAATCCTGAGAAACTTCAACTTCAAGATTTTTTGCAAGTACGTGCCTCACCTGCAGTGTGGATTGTACGTTGTTACGTTTGATGTGTATTATGTATTTACGTAACTGATATGCTATGTTGCCATGATTTATGTTTAGCTATATGATTATGAGACATGCCATATATTTCATGTTCATTCTATGAATTAAAGACTCATGATTGAATAACAAATGAAAGATTAAGATATGTCACACCAACTTCTATCAGAGAGAGGTCTTCATGACGATTTTAAGCATGACCTTTGGTGTTGGCGGTTGGGTCGCTCCCCGTCTTCATTAAATAAGGTCACACCCACCTGGTACGTACATAAGGGCGCATAAGTATGTTAAGAATAAGTTTGGCATGAATAATAAGTTAAAAATCAAAGGATAAACATAAATTATCATACATCTTCATTCATGCTTGTATGATTTATGTCTATAGTTATTGAGTTTAATCTCACATATTTAAGTTCACATTATATGTAATCCGGGCAAACACCCTATGACCTGAAAATGTCCTTGGACTAGCAATGCGGATGGAGTGATACATGAAAGGGCAGTTGCGGAATGGATACCACCCACAAAAGATTTCACAAAACGCTAACAATCATTTGAAAGTTTTTTCGAAGTTTAGTTTTTAAATTATGGTTTGAACTCTACTAAGCGTATGGACTAAACCATGTATTTTGGATTTGCAACTTTATTATTATTATTGACGAACTACTATAAATGTCTTCTTAAACGTTTTATATTTCACAATTTTGTTTTATTAAATTTTAGTTTAGTAAGTTAAAAAAAAAAACCAAAATTTAAGGGGCTTAATAACCGGTTATGAAACGTATCAAATTTTAAATTTAAGTAGTAACGGACATTTATGGCCATTTAAGTACGTGCTGTCACACGTAAGAAAACCTTTGAACTTGCATGGCACACTGATGGACAAGTCACTAAATATTTTGATGCAAAATCTGTAATATCTTTGATATTTTCTATGCTCCTAATCAATTTTCTTAGTTGTTGTTTTTGCAAACCATGTTTTATTTTTATTTTTATTTTTTTTACTATTGTAATAGTTTCAGTTAAATCAATTGATTGATTACTTGTCAGTCAAGTCATGTGGACAATATTTCATGAGTACTTTCATAGTAGATCATTAGGGTGTTGATATTTCACGTTTCGAATAGGAAATAATTCATGCCACAAGGCTCAATTTGAATAGAGTGATAATCCTCTAATAAACTTCAAATGAAAATTGAATACAATATATGTCGTTCAAATAATTAAATATTCAATCTCAGAACTTTATTTTTTCATAATAGACTTGATACATTAGTGCATTATCAATGTTCTGATTGATTGACTGATGACTTTTCAATTCAATCACATGGATCATATTCATCAATACTAGTGACTTTTGAAAGTTGACAGAAGAGAGTGGCCATTAGAAGTCTTGCCGTGAGAGGACCTCCGGACTTGTCAGGCTCTTATTCTGCACGCCCAGTACACACATATAAGTTAACCAAAAATTAAGAAACATAAAAATACAAAAAAAAAAAAAAAACAAACAAACAAAAAAAAACCTTCATCTTACAATTTTGTATTTAACTACCTATGATTATAAAAAAAGAGCAACCATTACAAACTATATATATATATATATATATCTATTGTTACAAGTGTATGCATATATTTCAACATCTATCAACCTATCTATGCTTCTATTTTTACAGGCCTGGTGTGTGATGGATTAAGGTTTTAAATGTCAATCTTATTGGAATACTTAATCTTACTTTGATATCAATTGTCTATATTCTCTTCATAAATGAAAAACAAAAAAAGGAAACATATGTTAACCTGGAAATTGAAAAAGGTAATTCATGCTTTTAAAATCGGGAAAAACTGTAGTAGAACCCCTTTTATATACCATAACGGTAGAACTCATTTTATGGACCATTTGATATATTTCAATAACTGAGATGTTACTTGTGTATGATAATTATAATACATCTTAACTCATAGTAATATAAATACACTAGTGCATTATCAATGTTCCGATCGATTGGCTGATGACTTTTCAATTCAATCACATGGACCATATTCATAAATACTAGTGACTTTTGAAAGTTGACTGAATAGAGCGACCATTAGAAGTCTTGCCGTGAGAAGACCTCCGGACTTGTCAGGCTCTTCTTTTGCATGGCACACCAATACATAAGTTACTAAAGACTTTGCTGCAAAATCACTAAAGTCATATAAGTTAGCCAAAAATCAAGGGAAAAAAAACCCCCTTCATCTTATAATTTTGTATTTAACTACTTATGATTATGAAAAAAAGAAAAAAGAGTAACTATTAAAAACTCTATATATATATATATATATCGTGACAAATATACATACTTTCATAGTAGATCATTAACGCGTTGATAGTTCTAATTTGTGTTGTGTTTTGCTAGTTCTGTATATTATATCCGCAACTGCTGCTCTGCTTTACTTGAATTGAAGTGGGACTCTTACACCAATTTCTCAATTGATAGTCCAATATATTAAAGGGGAAAAAAAATATACGTTTAAACTAACATAACAAATAGTTTGTTTGTGTTTCACATTGACACAGACCCAAAAGAGACAAAGAAATGAAAGAGAAAATTCTGATAATTCGAGAAATCATGGCCTCCGAAGATAATTACGGTTCGTTTGAGGGAATCAAAACCTTCCACGTTTGAGAAAAAAATATTTAGCACTCCTTTCTGATTAATTCATGAAATTTATATACAAAAAGATTACACTTTATCCCACTTCACCACTAACACACACTACACTAACTAAAACACGTACATAATGCATATCCTGTAAAATAGGAACAAGTTACAACTAACACATACTAAGAATCTTATTTAAATTAAAATAAATAAAAATAATAACCTAACTTCTAGGTTCGTAACATATATGATATTCATGGTTTCTCATTTAATTACATTACAAAAATTCCTTCGTAATGAGTAGATTCATTAAGAACGAGAACATTGAAATTTATTTTATTTTTCTTCTTATTATATTATTATTATTATTATTATTACTGTCAAGCGGTCCAAATTTGATTTTTTCTAAATGTTGAAAATCATGGATCACCTAACTTTCAACATTTAGAAAAAAGTGAAGCAATTTGTCTATTCTAGAACAAATATGTGTGGAATTCCAAATACAAATAACATTGACTAGTAAGCAATGACAAAGATTATTTGATTCTTTTCTCGCTTCTTGGTGTTATTTAGTAAATTATGAACCACTTGATAAGTGACACTTAGAAAATATCAGCCGAATTGCATTGAAATTTGTAGTCTATTTCACTTTCTTAAAAAAATTTGTCCACATAATGTCTGAATACGAACAATCATAAAGACTATAACTTTGGAAATTTGGTACATGATGGCTGGTATAAGATTTTGCTTAAATAATGAATATTATAGTTTTTTTTTTTTTCTGGAATTTCTAGTTTAAAAAAATAGTAGTAATGCTGAATTAGCAAAATAAATCAAAATCGTAATTGGAAAAGTATTGCAATGAAATACTTTTTTTTTGTCCTGCTTTAAAGAAAACGTTTAAGTTTCTATGTATTTGACAATCAAATATTTTGAATGTAATTCTAATGGTATGAAATGATTTACTTTACAATTTAAAAAGAAAATAAAATGTTATTCGTCACTCTTAAATTTAACCCCGTTTGAGTATATATGCAACAATGATATTATTATTAAAAAAAATCTTTATAATTACAGATCTTGTAGTATCTCTTGTATTGTAAAATATTTTCACCGAGTTAAAGAAGGACTAATCACTACTCATGATCTTATGGAAACAAGAGAATGAGTAGAGTTCAAAAAACTTGTAAAATTAGATAGTGATAAAGTTTATTTTGATCCATGTTTTATATTAAATTTCAAATAAGAGTACTTAAAACTCAAAATTATGCATGTGACAAGATGGCCCATCCAATCATCAATTATGAAACGTGTTATTATACATTGTTTGGTAATCATGAATTTAGCAAATTTAGGGGCATCTTATATGATTTGTTTTACCAACTATATTTCTCCATAAATCTGGTTTTTATTAGTATTATTTTTAATGTTTGTGTATTTTCTGATTTTCATAAAATTGCATCTCCTCTATCCTAGGAGGTCTTTCATATTCATAATTCCAATGCGATTGGAAAAATTGAGGTCAGCTTTTTAACTTCCTTACCACATGTTGATGTTTGTAGAGCTAAAATAAAGCTAGTAGAGAAGACAAGGCACAGAAAAATCAAACGTCCAACCCTAAATTTAAGTTACGTTGATTTTTCAAATGACAATATTGAAAGACTTTTTGCCAATGAAAATTCACTGAAGAGAGCGTTGATCATTACACGTCTTGCCGTAAGAAGACCTCTAATATTGTCACATCCCAATCCAGATAAAGTTGATGGTTTCTAAATTTATGTCATTAATGGTACTTTCCCCAATAAATAAAGGTATGAGTTCCAAAGCCCACCAAGTATTCCAATACTTTTTAGGGAAAATAATCAAAACACCCTCTATGTTTAGTCTAAATATAATTTTCTCATCTTATTATTATTTAAATACCCAAAACATCCCTTAAAATTAGTCACAAAATAACTAGAAACAATAACATTTTTAAGATCTCAAACTTTGCTTTCCCAATTTATTTTAATATGATAACTAATAAATTTTTTTTAATTTAAGAAAATGACCTGTAGTTATTGACTGATCATTAAAAATATATTTATATTAAATAACAAAAAATTAATTGTGATCAATGGTCAACGTGACAGTCATCAATCTTTACAAGAAAAAGGATAATCTGTGCAGTCTGATATCAGTCTTCCACAGAGAGCTTTACAAGTCAAAATAATAACGTAATGTTTGATTAGAACTAAACTTGAATAATTTTCTGCTAATCAATTTGTTTTCTTTCTCTAATTTATGGTGTGTTTTGCTAGCACTGTACATTATGTCTGTAACTGCTGCTCTGCTTTTCTTGAATTGCTGAGACTCTTACACCAATTTCTCTCTTTTATGTGTCGTTTTTTGTTCATTGCTGTTTTTGTTTGCAATTTTTGTTGTCGTTTTATGCTGTCTTTACTTTTTAGGTAGTTTGATGCATTTTTTGTCGTTTTCAAGTTAAGAGCCTTTTTTTTTTTTTTTTTTAAACTTGCATACTGAGGTATAAATTTTGCTGCTATATGTGAGCTTATTTTCATATTCTCATACCCTCGTTTTAAGTATTATTATAGAGTCGTCTGTGACATTGATTGTTGTTCGGTAAAATTGTTATCATGCTACTACGCTATTCTTCCCATCTTCCAAGTAGGTTTGAACGCCTTTGGGTGCATTCCTGGTAAGGGAGTAAGGAAAGGAATTTATCCCCTCCTCATCTCTATCTCTCCCCATCGAAAACATGTGTTTCCTTGAAGAATTAAAATGCAATTCTAAGTAATCAAAAGTTCAGTTTCGCTATTTATGATGTTCATTTTTGTAGTTTATACATGTTTCACTCTATTGATTTTATCAATCAGAGAGATGGAAATTTCTTGCTTTCCCGTTTAGGACTATCTCTCAATGGATAGTCCAAACGATTATTATTACACACACACACATATATATATATATATATGTATATCAATGTCTAAACTAATATAACATTATTCATTTGTATTTCATCTGATTATTCATGGTTTGTCATTTAATTATACTATAAAAATCCATTTGTAATTAGTAGATTCATTAATAACGAGAATGCCACAATTTTTTTTCTTCTTATTATGTCATTATTATTTTTATTCTTGACAAGCAGTCCAATAAGATAATATAATGTAAAAATGATTTTCTCTAAATGCCGAAAATCATGGATCGCCTAAATTTGACATTTGGAAAACAAGTGAAGCATTTTGTCTATTTGAATTTTGGTCATTTCATTATCCTTTTAGAACAAATTATGTGCAGAATTCCAAATACAAATGACATTGACTAATGAGCAATGACAAAGTTTATTTCATTCTTTTCTCGCCTTTTGTTATTACTCAAAAAATCATGAACCACTTGATTGATTACTGACACTTGAAAAATATAACCCAAATTGCATTGAAATTTGGAAGTGGGCAAAGGTGTGATTAAAACGAAAATGTCCAGCCCAAAAAATAAGTTAGATATCCCTGTTTTGTCTCACTAGAAAAGACTTTTAACTTGTATTCCATTTCACTTTCTTCAAAAATTTGTCCATATAATGACTGACAAGTAACAATCATCTAGATGATAACTTTGGAAATTTTGCACATGATGGCTAGCTAGCTGGTATTAGATTCTACTGAAATTAATATCAGAAATGAAATATATATATATATATATATATTTCTGGAACTTCTAGTGTTCAAAAAAATAGCTGTAATGCTCAAATTAGCAAAATAAATCAAAATTGTAATTGGAAACGTACGTTTTCAACCGTTTTGGAATACTTGTTCCATTTAAAATATGTAGTTTATAATCAAATATTTCGAATGTAATTCTGATAATCTGAAATGTTTTATTTAGCAATTTAAGTAGAAAAATGAAATGTTACCCGTCATTTCTAAATTTAACTTCATTTGAGCATACATGCAACAGTGATATTATTACAAAAAAAATCTTTGCTATTGCAGATCTTATGGTATCTGCTGTATTGTAAAATATTTTCACTGAGTTAAAGAAGGACTAGTAGCAGGATCTTATGGAAACAAGAGAATTAGAAGAGCTTCAAAAAATTGTGAAATTAAATAGTAATATAGTTGTTTTGAATTACCTGAGATATTAAATTTTAAATAGGAGTATCTAAAAATCAAAATTTAAGGTGAGATTAATTGGCCGCTTTTCAGAACAATTATATAATGAGGATGCTGCAAATTTTTTTAATTTTTCTTCTTATTATTCTTTTCATTATTATTCTTGTCAAGCGGGTCCAATGAGTTAACACATTCTAATATTGACTTATTCCACCATTGACTTATTCCACCAGAATAAATCATGGACCACCTGATTTTTGACATTTGTTAAAAAAAAAATGCAAAGCATATATGTTTACGTTATAATTTTGGTCATTTCATGTCTTCCTTTTACAATAAAAAAAAATTAAAAAAAAAAAACATTAGTTGTAGAATTCCAAATGCAGGACATAACAATAACATTCACTAGTGAGCGTTGAGTAATAATATTTCTTTCTTTCTTTCTTTTGTGTAGCTCATGGACCACTTGAAAATTGACACTTGGAAAATAGAAGCCAACTTGCATTGGAAATAGACTAGTTCAGACGAAGAAGAAATTGTCCAGCCCAATAAATAAGTTAAGCAAGTAATGGAATTCATTCCTGTTAACTCACAATTGATCTGAATGATTTATGTGGTGGGATTCACATGAGACTATTTGTGCATGAGTATCTAAATACAATCCTTTTTAATATTGATCCTTAATAGAATTCTTGTTAAATACAGAAGATACATATTTTGTCTCAATAAAAAGACTTTGACTTGGTATTCCTTTTCACGTCCTTTTTCCATGTAAATTTGTCCATAAGTATGTAAAGTGTCTAAGAAATTACAATTATCAAGATAACTTTTTGGAATTTTGTAAATATTAGTGTGGAAAGGTCTAAGTTTTTGCATGTCACAATATGGCACATCCAATCACCAATTAACTATAGAACGTGTGATAATAATTTGTTTTGTAATTATGAATTTACCAAATTTGGGGCATCTTATATGAAATATTTTAGCAATGCATATTTCTCCATTTATCCTTTTTTTTTTTTTTGGTGCATTACTTTATTTTCCGATTTTTAGAACATTGCATCTTCCTCTCTCCTTGGAGGTATTTCTTAGCAATCCTAAGGCGAATGAAAACTTTTGAATATGCATTACTCATTGTCGCAAGATTGTAATTTGTTTTTTCACCTGTTAACATCAAAAATAAATATCAGGAATATTAGTTTTGTTGTAATTCAGATACAATTAATATCACAAAAGATAAATTAAATATATAATAAAAAAAGAGACCAAAAAAAATGAGAGATTTTTCTTATTATTCATTATCTCATTATTGTTGTGTACATACAAGTTTACATTAATGGAATTCAGAAAGGGACCACTAAACAATCAATTATTATTAAATATGATTTAAATGACAAAACTAACATAAAATTTTAAATAAAAATTTACATTATTTGTTTCAATTATTTTTAGAATTTTTTGTTTTATTTAATTATTTAGTTTTAATATTATCTGAGATACTAAATTTTGAACATGATTACTTAAAAATCAAAATTTAGAGTGAAATTTTTTGTTTTTTTAAAACAAGTATAAAAATGCAATAATTAAAAGAATTTCAGCAAAAATACACCTCTAAACTAACATTATTCATTTGTACTTCATATGATTATTCACGATTGTGTAACGAGAAGATTCATGAGTAACGAGGATGCTGTAATTTTTATTATTGTTTAACACCTACATAGAATAGAGATTGAAACCAACAAATTCACATTATAAGAGCCAACAAAGAGAAGCTAGGTGTAGATAAATACCCAAACCACAAGCCTCTTCTGTTTACACTAAAAAGGAATCGGAGTCAATGACTTCAACAATTTGATAGAATTTCGAGTCATTTTCAAGACATGAGTTGAAGCCTGTTTGTAGGCCCTTTTAATGTCATTTTACGTCATTTTTCGACAAGATTATTGACGTTTTCATTTTTGTTGCCTGTATAAAACTGATCTGTAGTGATTTTCTTTTTCACTGCAAGCATTTGAAGAAGAAAACGCTCCTATTGTTTATGGCTATACAAGGAGAAGTAAAAATTTATTATCTTCATCACGTGGTTCCTTTATTGTTTTACTTTGTCTAATTTCATAAATTTTAGTGTTGATCTAATGTGCTGCGATTATTTATATAATTGAAGCTTTAAAATCGACCTCTATAAAAAGACTTTGAATATTAGGAATGTGAAAGCCAATTTCAAACTACGAAACAATTTCAATCTAATCCAACCCAGATAATACGTTTTGTACAGAAACAAATTGTGATATCTAATGATTGATAATGACAATAAACAAGAATGGGTCACTGATTTTATCTTGTAGAACAAGCACAAAGAAATAAATCGGATTCGTAATTAACATTATATCTAAAATGATAGGCCACAACAGGACTTGTCTTGAAGTCTTAGTCTTGCTGTGATGAATCATGAATTGCTGAGGATATTGAACCAAGTATGGATGACTTTTTTTTATTTATGGGTAGGGGTACCCGCCTCTAATGGGGCGAGTACGGGAGATAGGATAAGGGTATGGGGGCAGTATTAGGGGTAAATGGAACTTGTTTTTAATTTTTTTTATTCTTAACAGGTAAATGGATAGGATATGGGTATAGCAACCCCAGTAGGGATTACCCACTCCACACACACATTAAATAAGGTGGGTATGGTGGTGGGTATGGGGGGTAAAAAGGAAGATATGGGAAAAGTGTGCCACCTTTGTCCCGTCCCATTGCCATCCTTAAAAACATGTTTCGTTAATTAACATATACTTAGTCTCATTTCAAAGTTTCTAAATTTTTCCTCCATGATCAAGACAGAAGTTCTCATCGGTTGTTTTTTCAAATTCGAGTCACAAGGATTCAAGATGAATTGGTCGTTGATGCTACTTTTTTTTTTTTTTTCTTCATTATCAATCTCTTCATTTATCATCTCTCTTTTTCTATCTTTTTCATGAAGTCAAGTTAAGCACGATATGATTATAATGAAAAGTAATTAAATTCCTTGACAAAGGAACACGGCCTAATTTTCCTCAATGCATTTAATGAAAGTCTTGAGAGACAATCTCCATGAGTTGATCCTGCAAATGATGAATAAATTGAGTAGTCTTTCAATTAAAGAACATTAAACTGTCATTACAAGTCATTTTGTATTTGTTTGCCCTGCCTCCATTCTTTTAGCTAGGGAAGGGATTCAAAAAGATGAGAGACTAACGTGGTCAGTCAATTTTAAAATAAAATTTAGAAAATATTAACTTTCTATACTTGTGTTAAAAATATGTTGTTATGAATTTAATTTTTAACAGAAGTACCATGAGCTCAAGTGAGCAACAAATATAAACTGTTCTAATGGATTTGAATATTCCACATCGATCGATTGAATCATCTGGACCACCTAGATCAATACCTATAAGGAGAGAAGACCTCTATACTAGCCAGAGAAGATAAGGTGAAATAAAAATATTGACAAGCTCTGAAATTTCGACTCTTTCTATTTTGATTTATTTGAAATATAAAATTTTAAGTATGATTATTTAGAAAAAGAAAATTTAAACAATTATATAATTGTTATAATTAAAAGAATTCAGAGGAAAAATATGCCTCTAAACTAACAGAAAGTTGGTCAATAAAACAGAGGACCTACAAATATAACCTCTTCTAATTGATCACCTTGATCAGAACCTATAAGGAGAGGACTTTATTGTAATGCCGTGAGAAGACCTCTCTCTCTCTCTCTCTCTATTTTGATTTATTTGAGATTTTAAATTTTAAATATGATAATTTAAAAACCAAAATTGAGTGAAATTTTTTTAAAACAACTATATAAATGTAATAATTAAAAGAATTTAGATGAAAAATACACCTCTAAATTGACGTTATTCATTTGTGCTTCATATGATAATTCGTGGTTTTTCATTTAATTACACTGCAGAAATCTCTTATATGTATTGAGAAGATTCATAAATAACGAGGATGATGCAAAATTCTAATTTCTTTTCTTATTATTATTATTATTATTATTATTCTTGTCAAGTAGGTTCAACGAAACTAATATATTCTAATATTAACTTATTCCAAATGGGGTTAAATCATAGACCACCTGATTTTTGACATTTGGAAAAAAGTGAAGCATCTCTGTCTACTTCAATTTTGGTCATTTCATGTCTACTTTAGCAACAAAAAATGACATTAGTTGTAGAATTCCACATACAAGACAAAAAAATAACATGCACTAGTGAGCGATGAGAAAGATTTCTTTCTTTCTTTTCGGTGGCCCATGGACTACTTGAAAACTAACATTTGGAAAATGTAAGCCAACTTGCATTGGAAATGGGCAAGTTCAGACGAAGAAGAAAATGTCCAATCCAATGAATAAGTTACACAAATAATGGGATTCATTCCTACTACATCACAAATGATCTGTCACATCTACTTAGTGGGACCTATATGAAACCATAACTTGGACACAATCCTTTTTAATTTAACATTGGTCCCTTTAAGAATTCATGTTAAATACAGAATATACATATTTTGCATCAGTAAAATGACTTTAACTTGATATTTCTTCTAACTTTTTTTTTTCTTATGTTAATATATATAAATATATAAATGTCTAAGAAGTTATAATCATTAAGATAACTTCAGAAATTTTGTACATGATGGCTAGAATAGATTAGTGGAAAGGTCTACGTTTATGCATGTCACAAGATGGCTCATCCAATCACCAATTCGTTTTCTAATTATGAATTTGGCAATTAGGGGCTCCTATAGGATAATTAAATTTCTAGCAATGCATATTTCTCCAAATATCTTTCTTTTTAATATATATGTCGTTATGTATTTTCAGATTTTCAGAGCATTGCATCTTCCTCTCTCCTAAGAGGTCTTTTATAGTCATAATCCTAAGGTGATTGAAAAAATTTTGAATATGCATTGCCCATATAATCCTAAGGGAAATAAGAAATGATTCTCATTGGAATCCAGGAGACACATTTTCTTCTCACTATTTTTTAAAATTCAAGTGCCACATGTAGATTGTAGTCAAATATATATGGACAAATTAACTTGACTAATACTAATAGATGACTCATTGATCATGGAACTTGATCAAATAAACCTAATTCCGTGAATTTATTATTTAATCAAGAAAGGAAGATGAGAAAAGTATCCAAACAAAATAACCAAAGTCTAAAGTTACAAAAGAGAATTTCAATTAATTAATAACTTTTATTAAAATGTATGTCTATCGTTGTTTATTGCTGGTTTCCTTTCACCTTTGAGAAGAGAATTCAATGTTTGTATGACTGTTGTCCTATGTTTCTTTTTATTTTTATTTTATTTTATAAAAGTATATAATTGAGCTATGGTTTTTATTTACCTATGGTAGTTTGTGATACTGTTTTGTAAATATAGGTAGATTCATATTTATGCTTAGTTGAACAAATTACACGGAGTATGGTTGTATTTTTGTAAATTGAAGTATTTCCTTAAAAAAAAAAAAATTATATATTTTTGAAAATGAAGTACGTTCATTAATTTTGCTTGTTGAAAAAAAATAATAATATAGGATGTCAACTTTTTTTGGTTATTGATTTCCAATTAATGCGGAAATCAAAAAATTAAGAAATCTTCTAAATTTGATCAATATTAAAAGAAAAAAAAAACTGTTGTTTTTCCGCTCAAATCAAAATTTCAGTTGTTCCACGTGGTAAAGATGATTAACACAAATCGAAGGTTGGATTGAACAAATTATAGCACTACGATTAAGGAAGGAAAAATTTAAAAAAATAAAAATAAAAAATAAAAAACCCAAGTGATCCTGATAGTGATCCAACAATTAATACTTTTTTTTTTTTTTTTCGCGAAAGAAACGATATCCATGATCTCTATGCATTCGAACAGCGAATACACACACACACACACGTGCACCTGTTTACATAAAGGTTTTTGAATTTCTAGGAAATTTTTACAAAATCTATCCCACAAAACTTCATCGCTGGTGAAATGACCTTATACTTAGACCGACATAGTGAACAAACGTACCAGAAAAGCCACAATAAGACTAGTAGGGTAACATTAGATTCCCATAAAAAAAAAAAAAAAAAAAAATAGACAGGAACAAAGTTTATCACGAAAAAAATTTTTGAAATACGGTTAAAAAAAATAACAATAAGTCTGGTGGAATATGCTTTATTGCTTTCACTGTACCTTGTGATCATACGTACTCCTCTTAGATTGGGTGCCTATAAATATGCATTGTCGCATAGCATGTCATTCCACACAACATTAAGAATACATTCTCTTTTAACTTCTCATTGAAATCATGATGATGGTGTTCCTTGCATGGTTGGGTCTCCTTTTCTTCTTCCTTATTACTTCTCCATTCAACTTTTCATCTGCTCTTCCTTCTTCTCACTTTCCTTCTCATCTTCCACTGTGCCATCCCCATGAAAGCTCTGCTTTGCTCCACTTCAAGAACTCTCTTTCCGTCACAAATTATACTTCTTATTTCTCTTATTGTACTGATTTCTTTGGAGCTAATCCTAACAATACAATGTCCTGGGAAACAGGCATGGACTGTTGCACATGGAGTGGAGTCACATGTGATGAGGTCTCCAGTCATGTCATTAGGCTTGATCTTGGCTGCAGTGGGCTTCAGGGCATCATCCATTCCAACAACAGTTTGTTCCTACTCACTCATCTCCAATCACTTGTTCTCTTCACTAATTTTCTTGATGGTTCTGAAATTTCAACCCAATTTGGTAGGTTTTCAAGTATTATTCACCTTGACCTTTCTGGCTCTGGTTTCACAGGCCAACTCCCTCTTGAGTTCTCTTACTTGTCTAGTTTGGTTACACTTGATCTCAGTGGGAACTCTGAGTTGACTTTTGAGACTTTTAGTTTGAAACGAATTGTTGCAAACTTAACTAGTCTTAAAGAATTGAGATTGAGTTCTATCAACATGTCTTTTGCCTCACCTATTTCCTTTATGAATCTGTCAACTTCTTTGACATCTCTTGCTCTTAGTTTCTGTAGACTGAAAGGAGAGTTTCCAGAAATTATTTTTCACCTTCCAAGACTCCAGAATCTCTATTTAAGTTACAATGAGAATCTTAGTGGTTCATTTCCTCAATATAATTGGAGTAGCCAATTGAGAAATCTAGATCTTTCAAGTACTGGATTTTTGATAGATTTACCTTATCTTACCAAAACTTTGAAGTATTTGAATACTCTGTTTCTCAGCTCCTGCAATTTTAGAAG